>JBBGZY010000248.1:2977500-3358985 GCA_037952925.1 Lithobates clamitans
ATGTAAGGCTGTTAACTATGTATAAATCTCTAGGGGGTGGAATGGAATTTTATGCATAAGTTAAGATAATTTTAATCATTATACACTCTTTTTTGCCTTAATATTTAACCAATGTTTTGGAATTTGTAAATTAATGTAGTCACTAATTATACATGTTCAGCTTATTAGTTATTACAAATTATTAAACAGTCCACAATCTATTGTTTTGTTACACAAAATAGAAAAAAAAACTAGTAAAATAAAGTCAGCGCTCTTTCAGTAAAATTTAAACAGCCGCATGCAATAAGTGTAGATGTATAATACACCAATTATAACAAAAATGCAATGCTGAAATAATAAAGTGTTCATGAAAATGTGACCATAAACTGAAGTTTGTCAAAACAACAAAAATAAACAGTATATATTGTTATGCATGTAAAACATAAAAAAGTGCTCCACTTCAGCCTTTCCCCTGGTGTTTGGAAACACCCTTAGTGCCAATCCTTCACCAATGGTAAAAATACACACCCAGAGGATAGTAATAGACATCAAACAGCAAACTTTGCCAGAGGAGAGGTGGATATGTACCTACCACAATACCAGCATATGTGATCATCACAGAGATGCCTGGTTTTCTTGGTATTTTGGATTTATCTGTCTTAAATAGATATTGGGATTCACATAGTTCGGAGTATTTATTATTATTATTATTATTATTATTATTATTATTATTATACAAGATTTATATAGCGCCAACAGTTTACTCAGTGCTTTACAATGTATAAAGGGGACAACACAATTACAGTACAGTTCAATACAAAAGGTACAGGAGGGCCCTGCTCGTAGAGCTTACATTCTAAAGGGAGGGGGTGGAGTATATTGCTATACACCAGATATTTATTTCCCATTTTGGATATTTATGTTTACTTCAGCCTTAGGCCCCTTTCACACTTATACGACTTCAAAGTCGCACGATTTTACAGCGATTTTGCGGCCGCGATTTTGCCGCTATTTTACCGCGATTTGCCGCGATTTTACCGCGATTTGGGAGCAGTACTACTTTGCCACGTTTTTGGCATTAACAAATTAAAACATACAGTAGTTGGTATGAATCATAAGGGGAAGCTCCACGCCAAGTTTTAAATAAAAAAACTGGCGTGGGTTCCCCCCCAGGGACATACCAGGCCCTTAGGTCTGGTATGAATTGTAAGAGGAACCCCCTATGCCGAAAAATCGGCGTGGGGGTCCCCCCAAAATCCATACCAGACCCTTATCCGAGCACGCAGCCCGGCCGGTCAGGAATGGGGGTGGGGACGAGCTAGCGGCCCCCCCCCTCCTGGACCGTACCAGGCCGCATGCCCTCAACATGGGGGGGGTGGGTGCTTTAGGGCATGGGGGGCACCCTGCGGGCCCCCCCACCCCAAAGCACCTTGTCCCCATGTTGATGAGGACAAGAGCCTCTTCCCGACAACCCTGGCCGGAGAGAGCGTCGTGTCAACATCTCTGGAAGAGAAGAGGGAAGAAGACGATCCAGAGGTCCGGACCACCGCTGGCAAAAGAGCGCCAGAAGATAGCGGTGGAGCCGGCAGAAGATGCGGACGCCGGAGAGACCCCCGAAGTCAGAAGAGGACCCCCGAAGTCGGAAGAAGATCCCGGAGCTGCCTAATAAATTATTTTAAAAACCTGTGTACTGTGTTTTTTATTGATGCTTTTTTTCCCTAGGTGAATGGGTAGGGGTACCATGTACCCCATACTCATTCACATAGGGTGGGGGGCCGGGATCTGGGGGCCCCCTTATTAAAGGGGGCTCCCAGATTCCGATAAGCCCCCCGCCCGCAGACCCCGACAACCAACGGCCAGGGTTGTCGGGAAGAGGCTCTTGTCCTCATCAACATGGGGACAAGGTGCTTTGGGGTGGGGGGGCCCGCAGGGTGCCCCCCATGCCCTAAAGCACCCACCCCCCCATGTTGAGGGCATGCGGCCTGGTACGGTCCAGGAGGGGGGGGGGCTGCTAGCTCGTCCCCACCCCCATTCCTGACCGGCCGGGCTGCGTGCTCGGATGAGGGTCTGGTATGGATTTTGGGGGGGACCCCACGCCGATTTTTCGGCGTAGGGGGTTCCCTTAGATCCATACCAGACCTAAGGGCCTGGTATGCCCCTGGGGGGGAACCCACGCCGGTTTTTTCATTTAAAACTTGGCGTGGAGTTCCCCCTCTGGATTCATACAGCACTGCCTGTCGCTCATCGGGAAAGGAAAAAAGTTTTCCTTTCCCGAATAGCGAGGCCAGGCTTGTGCTTACAAAGTCGTGCTGAAGTCGTGTCTATATAATATTCAGGCACGACTTGCATGCTACTTCAGGGTTTAACATTGAGGTCTATGGAGTACAACTCGCATAGAAGTTGGACCAAAGTAGTGCAGGGACTACTTTCAAGTCGGCACGACTTAAAGTCGTGCCAATATGAATGGTAGTCATTGAAAATCATGGAGAATGACTTGTCATACGATTTTGCAGTACAAAATCGTGGGACAAGTCGTATAAGTGTGAAAGGGGCCTTAATATGTGCAGACTATATCCTATGAGCAGGTAGGCAAAACATCTGAGACAGATCCATTATTCCTGTCCTCTGTTGTTTTGATGATTTATGATATTGAGTAAGAAACTCTGTATATAACACACTTGCAATATATGTATGGTCCTGAAGAAGCAGGGAATCCCGCGTGACGCGTAGACCAGTTACAAGTACATGTATCCATCAGATTTACATATTTTTGTATTGATCGCAAAGTTTCTTTATGCATATCTATGTTTTTAATATTGTGTTTATGACAATGTTTTATGTGTAATAAAGTTAATATAGTTTTTTATTCTGACTTTGTTCTCATTTGGCATTTTTAAAGTCCCACTACTTTTGTTTTCAAAAATACCATAGTAATAGGCATCATATCCCCCTGGTGAGAGTGTATTTTTACCATTGGTGAAGGATTGGCACTATGGGTGTTTCCAAGCATTTGGTGAAGGCTGGACTGGAGCACTTTTATATGTTTTACACGCATAACAATATGAACTGTTTATTTTTGTCGTTTTAATAAACTTCAGTTTATGGACACAAAATAAAAAAATGACAGTATTTAAGCAGAATTCTATTACTATAGTGTGAAATTGTTAGAGTCAGTGTTAAAACGATTCTAGACTGCTTGCTGTTGAAAGTTGCTAACACTTTGATTAGAAAACGTATGGCACAGAGGAAAGGTTAGATATATCTATGCAATTCTGAAGTTTGTAAAATTCCCAGTGTGGTCTTATGAACATAAGATGTTAAAGTATAAAATAATCTCACGATTAACCTAACTTTTAATATCCAAGAGTCAAAGTGACCTGGTGAAAGAGACCTTTTGGGTGAGGCAGCTCACTGAAATTATAATGGACAAACGTTTTATTAAAAGAAAACAAAAAGGTCCAAAAATAGCCTCAGATAACTAGGCTGAGAGAGAAATGAGGAGATAGGAGGAAGGAAGGCAGGGGTGGGGGAGAGGAAAGTTAGAGGGAGAAAGAAACAAGAATTCAAGCTAAAATGATCAGAGCAGAAAAGTGAAAGTGCTGGCATGGGACAACGCTGTTCAAAGGACTGGCACAGCAGAGAGCAACGAGAGAAGTGACTTTTCTTCAGATTCAGGCAGGCACCGGCAGGGGAGGTTAATGAAGGGTCAGCAGCCACAGGAAATTGGCGGGGTTGGTATCTTACAGGTATCGCCAAGACGACAGCCTGGATCATTCTGCAGCCTCACAAGGAGGGGAGGTGCTGGAGGTTGCTCTGCCTGGGCTGGATATTGCATGGGTTCAACTCATTATTGTTACACTAGATTAAGCGAAGGAAATTGACCCTTGATTACGGAAGTCGATGGAAAGCGCTGAACAGGTTTAGACTGGGTCAGAATGGCAATGTGGAAACTGCAAGATGTTGCCTTCTACATGCTTTTCTTAAATCCTACTGCTAATAAAATCTTCTTAGTACCCTTATGTCTTACCGCACCACCATTCAGAAAAAAATTGCAAGGAATTCTTTGTTAAATTTCTTGCTGCACTGGAATATTTCAAACTTTGGAGCACAGCTGCACATTGACTTGGGAATACCTCTAAACTTTCTCTTGTATGGAATTGCTTGAAACATTGTTCTGTACCTACATTTGGACACCTGGACCATTATTTATATTGGAATTTTGCAATGAAATTTATTATCCCCGACGGATTATTTTAAATCAGTTTTCTCGCAATGCTGAGATATGTGTTTGGATTGTCATTGTGGATTGTGCTGAGCTCTATAAAGGTGAGAACCCAGATAATATCAGCTGGTCCTTCTTCCCTATATTCTCCAGGTGAAGGATGCTGATGCTGTATTTTCCTCTATATTTAGTGCTAGTCTACATTATAGATGTGATGTCACTGCACTTGTTTCTAAATGTACATTGAATTAATCACTTCCTTCACTGTCGACACATGATCTTCTGAATTTTTATCTGATCTAACTAATACTACTCTTAAGTTAGATTTATTTAGAATAAATTGTTATTTTTTTTAGACTTGTTAATGACTGTGTAGCATTATCTTAGTTACATGATAATGTTGATCACCAACAATCTCTCACAACTAGTGAAGTTTTGGTCTAGAGGAATATTATTATTTGTAGTAATACCTATATCATTTTGTTCTGGAGGCTTCTTTGTGTCATTTTGTGACCTTAAATAGCTCATAAAAGCTATTTAGTGATTTTTGGAAAATTAAACTTTTGCTTGATTCGTTTTATTGAACCGTAACAATTTATTTCCTTCTTTTTAGGATGTGGAACCAGTGAAATGCACCATCAACATTACTGAGAGCAAAGCTTCCTCACAATATATATATGTAAAGTGGATTAGTCCTGGAATCACTTGCAATTTTAGTTTGACTTGCAGCTCAAGCAACTTTTGGCAAACAACATGCAATCCCATCCAAATAAACAATGATACTTATGAATGCACACAGTTTGGACTTGAGGCAGGAACAGTTTATGACATAAATATAGAAGCCCAACAAGATGGAGAGACAAAGAATTTTACGTTACAAACAGGTATGACAAAAAAGTGCATGGCTGAGATTTTCTCTGCAGGTTCTATACACTTGATTTCCAGATTGCATCACTTTGGCAGTTATTGTGTGGCCCTCGAGGTCCCTGTTTTCCTTAGCTAGGTCCTTGCTCAGGGCAGTAAGGAAAAGTATTCTTTAGGCTGTAATCCAGTTATAAAATGGATTACTTTATTGTTTTAATGCTATTTTAGTTTTCTGTACTGTCCATCGCTACTCTTTTTCTTTCTATGATCATGACCTTTACAGTATAATGGATTTTGCTGAGAGAAATATCAAATGTGGCTCAAGTAATTTTTATAGGGGCCATGTGAAATGCAAATGCTAAATGATTTTTGAAGAGGCAGTAATACCAGTGACCTCTATCAGTCTCATGTAGTATGTCTCCAGTCTATGACTGCCTCCTGAAGCATGTACTGTGTGTCTCCAACAACTCCTATAACATTTTTTTTGCAGTCTTATGCCATCTCCTGCTGAATTTCTGTAGTTTCTGACCATCTTTTGTAGCACATCTATAGTCTCTGACCATCTTTTTTAGCATACCTATAGTCTCTGACCATCTTTTGTAGCACACCTATAGTCTCTGACCATCTTTTGTAGAACACCTATAGTCTCCGACATCTTTTGCAGCACACCTATAGTCTCCGACCATCTTTTGTAGCACACTTATAGTCTCTGACCATCTTTTGTAGAACACCTAT
Source organism: Lithobates clamitans (assembly GCA_037952925.1). Taxonomy (NCBI): domain Eukaryota; kingdom Metazoa; phylum Chordata; class Amphibia; order Anura; family Ranidae; genus Lithobates; species Lithobates clamitans. Next base: position 2,983,301 of record JBBGZY010000248.1, read on the forward strand.
AGTCTCTGACCATCTTTTGTAGCACACCTATAGTCTCTGACCATCTTTTGTAGAACACCTATAGTCTCCGACATCTTTTGCAGCACACCTATAGTCTCCGACCATCTTTTGTAGCACACTTATAGTCTCTGACCATCTTTTGTAGAACACCTATAGTCTCGGACCATCTTTTGTAGCACACCTATAGTCTCTGACCATCTTTTGTAGAACACCTATAGTCTCCGACATCTTTTGCAGCACACCTATAGTCTCCGACCATCTTTTGTAGCACACTTATAGTCTCTGACCATCTTTTGTAGAACACCTATAGTCTCTGACCATCTTTTGTAGCACACCTATAGTCTCTGACCATCTATTTTACCACACTTACAGTCTTTGACCTGTTGTATGTGTGCTGACAGTTTTCTGACAGCTTTCTATAGCATACATTTACATAATATTATGTGCAGCACTTTAGAGAGGTCAGGGAATGCACTTCTGGCCCCCTATATCAAGAACGTTCAGAACCACGGTTCTGTACTATCATTATTATGGTTTTAGAATTGTCAACTTTGTTTTAAGAAAGTGTACAGACAATAACTGTGTGCAAATTTCAAAAGTCCACAGTCACTAATCAGGTTCTAGTTTATTGTCATATCAGTCAGATCATTCCAAGGATAAATAGGATGAGTGGCTATGGGTTACTGCACTTTGCACATACTCATTGTACTGTTGTATGTTTTAAGTTTTAAATCAATAGCATAGATTTCAAGAGTTGTAGTCCTAAAAACAGTGAAGATGAGTAGTCTAAAAATGGGTGGAATTATATTGTAGGGCAATGAAAGAGACAGGTTCAACTGTTCAGCACTATGCAAGGTGTTATATGTTTAAAAACATGCATTTTCATTTTCAACTGTTCAGCACTATGCAAGGTGTTATATGTTTAAAAACATGCATTTTCATGTGGAATTGAAGTGACCAAAAATATTGCTACACCTGTTCTTGTTTTGAGCACATTAAAGTGCAACTAAAGGAAAGACATATAGTGAAATGTACTAGAAAGTGTCTACCAGTAATAGAGAATATCAGAAACCAGTTCAGTCATGCTGTCAACCTGCACAACTAACTAATAAACAGATAGAACCAAAAAAATATACTAGCATTCTATTGGGGATTAACAGATCAGGTATGTCTTACAAAAATAGAATGTAGATCCTCTAGTTATATCTAGTGATAATTCTTCGCTATCTCTGTGTTTAAAAACGTCACGTTGCAGGAAAGTGCTGTAGTGTTTGAATGTATGGAATATGTATTAAATAATGAGAAATCCTTTTATGTTCATCAATGTCTAGAGTGATCCGATTGTGATTAGATCTAGAGTGATCAGATTATCACTGTATTGGCAGCCTTAGAGATCTATCTAACATCCTTAAAAGAGATGACATCTGTTTTTGATATACTATTACTCATACGATATAGCAGAAAGAAGTAGACTGATTTGACCAGGCCTGAACAAATCTCACCCAGAACTAGGAGCCAGCAAGAGAAATTCCCCTGGAGCTTGGAGAATGTGGTGAAATTTCACTTTGCAATAATATATAAATGACATGCAAGGAAAAAAAAAACATTTTTGCTTGTGCATGATTGTATGAAAGAAGTCAGCAGAGCTTCAGCTCATTTTCTTCCAAAGTGAACAAGCAAGCCATTTACATTTGGTAAATCAACCCAATAATTATGCAAGTGTTAAAAGAAAACTATTTGTTCTGTAATTTTGAACATGCTTTATTTTAACAATTGAGTCAACATTAAAATACATAACAGTCTATTACTTTACCAGTAGAACAACTTTAAACCATAAATAACAATAAACAGATAATATCACATTTTCCCATGGCTTGTCTGCATTGTGGTAGCTGTCCCTGTCTCTCACAACACAAGCATGGTAGGGTCCTGAAGCTGGCAAATATTGACTTGAGAATGGAGAGGGAGCCTTTGGGCATGGGGTTTTTCCCAACAAGTTGATATAGCTATTGTTGGTAGGGCCGCCATTAGAAATCTTGAGGCCCCATATAACCTACCTGGTAGCCCCAGCCACCCCCTCCCCCCACTCTGTCCCAGTGTCTTTCAATACACTTTAACTTTTCCTTAGGGGCTGGAAGATACCCCAGTGGCATCTGCACACACAGCCCAGTAGTCCTGTTGAGTCACCTCTCCAGCTTCCTGCGAATACTAAAGAGAGTGCGGCTTTTTCACGTTCTCACCTCATGACACACAAATGAAAAACATCCAGTAGAATGCTTCAAAGCGCGTACCTCAAGAACCTGCTTCCCCTTCTCACAATCTAAGAGTTTAAGCAGCCATTTCAGACATGGGTCAGGTACATTTGTGCATCCATGATATGATTCTGTATAGGAAGAGTCTGCATCTTTTGGGGAAGCTATCAAAGTCTGTAGGATCAGATGTGGGCTGGGGTTGCTGGCAATGTACAGGGCAGCAAGGAACAACTGAAGATTAAAAAAAGGTAGTCTCAGTCAACATAGTAAAATAGATACACAGCAGGTGGGACAGCGACAATAAAACAAGGCTCTAATGCAATAATATTCAGTGCAGCTGGCAAATTAGCACCTAGGAAAAGTTCTCAGATTCTTGGAGTAATGGGCTTCCTCTGAGCCTAGGACACACTATGGGGGATCCTGGGAAATATAGTTTACAGCATGAGGATGCCTCACTGTGCTGCCCGTCCAGAGCCCAGGGCAAGAACTACAATAACTGAACTGCTCTGCGCCTGTTATAAGAGAGTGCTTGGAGGCGAGGGACAAAGACTAGATTTAAGTCACCAAAGATTTTTTCAGTTGCCACAGTGACCTGGCACCCATGAATAGTCCAGCCACTTTGTAGTATAACTGTGAATAAGAACTATTCATGTTGCACCCTGGATAGTGCCAATACCTGTACAGTTCTGCATTACACTGTATAAATGCGATATGGAGGTCCACTGTAGTAAAAACAATCACATTATTTTCCTCTCTACTGCATTGATATTTCCCAGTTTTTTATTTAAAAAATTGTGTGTGCAGGAATATTTTAGGATACGTTTGATTTTTACTCTATGGAACCTGTTGCATGTGACACTTAAACTCAAGGAATCTATTTAAAATAAATGTTAATTACTTGAAACTGAAATCCACAATTAGAAAAATGATCCTATTATGAATGTGGGGCATATTTTTAGAGGCATATATATAAAGAATGTGACATTTGCCAGATATTCTGGGGCATGTGTTTTAAATTACAGGAATGATTAACCACTTGTGAAAATTTAGTGAATGTCACATTTACACCCCGGTCACACCGATCACTTGAAGTAGAAAGATTTCAAGGTAGCATTTCAGTGCTACATCAGGTGCGACTTGGAAGACATCTGTGCGACTTCATGCACAGATGTCTATGCAAGTCGCACCTGAACTTGCAGGAACTACTTTCAAAATCTGTGCAACTCCGACAGAGTCACCGGTGTGACCGGGGGCTTACTGTTTTATTTATGTTGTTTTATCTAATAAATAATGTGGCTTCCTACATTTTTTTTGGAGTATCACATCTGTGAATATTTTGAAATAGAGAACTGAATAACACAGCTATTAATATCCACCTTGCTCATTTAGCACAACAAAACTGCAATATAGAGATTCACATGTTAGGGTGGGGACTGTTATCTGTCCAAGAGTTTGGCTCTGTTTGTGGAAATGTATTTAGAGATGTGGGTGGAATATTTTTTTTATTTTGTGATTAGTAGCTGACCTAAAATAAAGTCAGAATGGGACATTAGAGTCTTTTGACTTTCTCCTAAGCTGCTACTTTCCACTGTAATCCCATGAGGTTTATTTGCTACTGTAAATGAATCAGGGGATATGAGTCAGAAAATATGCTCCGAGGTGATGACCAGGATGCTGTAAAGTCTGCTATCTTAAAGGGAGCATTGTATTCACCTCCTGTATTAGAACCCTATTGACTTTTAGATATAATTTGTTGTATGTCTATATATATATATTTATTTATGGTCGAAGCCCTTCGTCCGAGACAGATGTGAACCACATAAACACGCGACGAGACTTACAACATAACATAGACCTGAGGTGTGCGCTGGTCTGCTGGTCGGTATGCCAAAAAAGGGGGCAAAACTACTCGGATAGGGTAGTACATCTTTATTGGTCCTGTGACATTTATTGAGCAAGCTAGGTGAAGGCTTGTAACATTCCTACCTGAGGGTTCGGAATGTATTAAGCGAAGCAGGCGGATTTTCACACACACGATTCTTAATGATATGGTCTGGTACCCTGTGCTAAGATGCTACTGAGGCTGCTTCGATCCAAAAGGAGTGACCAGAATACTGGCCAGGGCCAAGGCCTAAGTTAATTAGGAGGATCCTAACGTGCCTGATGAACTGACTGCCACTCAGGGGGCTGGTCGGAAAAGGTAGCAACGGGCTGGAGTTCAACTGGCTAGGTAGGTGAGACAGTGACTGGTCGAGTATTGGTACTGGGCACCAGACGTGTTGGTCTGAAACAGTTTAATATCGACCCTGGGGTCGGATTGTTGGGTTCTGGACACTACAAGGTGTAGAATGACATGACCTTGAAAGCGTGCCAGGTGGCGTTTGCACAGTATCTGGTCGCCGGGGCGGCTAAGGGTAAACTCGCTAGGCCGCAAAGCCGTAGAGGCCAGGTAGATGGGACAACCAGACTGGGTAGAAACCCAAATGGGGAATGTGGAAGGATGGTTGACATGTCCCTAAAGATGGTACTTGTGATGGGTAAGCATTTGCAGTTGGCTTTGAGCTGATGCCTCTGGATGCCGCGTAGGATGGATTTGACTGTATAGACTGCGAAAAAGGATGGCTTTCCGGGGTCCTGTAAGGACAAGAAATGCTGGATGCCAGCTAATTATAGCCTAATGGTGTTATGAGACACATTCCCAGCAGTGTGATAGACCTTCAGTGTGTTGCAGGATAACGACTTTAATGAGATGGGTCGCATTGTAAAGGTGTATATTTAACCCATCGTCAGCTGCACCAAGGTGGGATAGGAAAAATGGTAGGGTCGGCTCCGGGTTTCTGCTGAAAGAATGAAGTAAGTTAATGCGGGACAGTGCGTGCGCTACGACATTGCACTTGTCTGAAATATAAATGGAGTGAACATTAGATTGATGCTGCAGGGACAACTGCACAAGCCTGCGTAGGAAGGACAGGATGGCGAACGACTTGGGCCTGTCTTTATTTATAATTTCGGCCGTGGCCTGGTTGTCTGTGGCAAAGACCACTGTTTGTCCTGTCCAGGTATAGCCCCTGACCTGAGCAGCTACCACAATGTAGTTCTACATGTGGGGATGTAGTTTGAAATGTGAAGATGACTGACAAAACCGGGGTTTAGGAGGATTTCTGGTGGCCATGGTCCTGCGAACCAGTGATGGCCAAAAATTGCAGTGAAGCCTGTGGAGGCCTATGCCCTGTACACACAGTCGGACATTGATCGGACATTCCGACAACAAAATCCATTGATTTTTTCAGACGGATGTTGGCTCAAACTTGTCTTGCATACACACGGTCACACAAAGTTGTCGGTAAAGTTGTGACAGAGGGGCAGAGGTGAAGTCTTCACTACCGGCCTGGCTCCAGCTAAAGACAAGGAGAGGGGGGTGCATGTGTTAAGAGGAGTCGTAGCAGTAGGATAGTAAGCGGAACTGTATACAGAAAAATAGATAAGAAGGAAAACGAGAAGAACATGAAATGGAGCGACAGGTGCAGTTAGAAGCTGGTTCGCGTTCTGAAGCATTGAACGCTGCAGAGTGAAAATCTAGAAAAATCTAGAAAACTCAAAAGAGTGTGTGACAACCGAGGTGAGCCAAGAGGTGACTGGCCAGGTAGCCGATAGCTTGGTTGCCCATCTTTGCTGAGCACAAACCTGTGGACCAGAATCCCAGGGCGTACTGGGGCGAGAAGCTGAAATCTGGTATGGCCTAAGTAGGAATGTTGCGTTCTGTAGTTTGTGATGTATTCTTGGCCTGCCAACGATTGCACTGTCAGCAAGCTCAACGTTTGGTGACCTTGTCTGCGTAGGTGAAAGGTCGTCCTTTGAAAACAGAGTGACATGCAAAAGAAACGTGTGACAGTAACTAACGCCCGATGAGCAGCCCAAATTTTGTATGTGAAGTGAACGTTTAGTTAAAGGGTGCTGCTGGTTGATGTGAGAGTGACACCCTTGTTCTACACCTAACTCAGCGCCCTAGTTGCGAAGTGCTGGCTGAAGTCGAGAATTCAGTAGACCGAGAACCTGTAGTGAGGGTGACATATAAGTCCAGTTTTTTATTTTGTTAAAATGACCTGCCCCACCCCTTGAAATGCAACTGGCCCCCTGTTGAAAATGCGATCCCTGTTTTTTTTTTTTTGTTTTGTTTTTCCTTTTTTTTTTTTTTGAGTGCCACTGGAGAAATGATGTGTGGCCGGATTGTGTGCCACTGGAGAAATGATGTGTGGCCAGATTGTGTGCCACTAGAGAAATGATGTGTGGCCGGATTGTGTGCCACTGGAGAAATTATGTGTGGCCGGATTGTGTGCCACTGGAGAAATGCCTTAGAAAGTAGCCTTATTGGCAGGTGAAAAAAGAAAAGGATAGCAGAAAATTGAGTATGTAGGAATGAACAATAAACATGAACGATTGTAACCATGCCTGAGAGTGTATAAAATGAATCCGATACGAATCGGTTGTAGAGTGTATGAAATTAATCTGATATGAATTGGTTGTAAAGTGTATGAAATGAATCCAGAACTAATTGGTTGTAGCATGCATGAAATGAATCTGATATGAATCAGTTGTATGGTGTATGAAGAGAATCTGATATGAATCAGTTGTAAAAAGGCATGACTTGAATCCGATACGAACTGGTTGTAAAGTGTACGAAATTAATCCAATACGAATTGGTTGTAAAGTGTATGAAATTAATCCGATATGAATCGGTTGTAGAGTACCTGAAATTAATCTGCTACAAATCTGTTGTAAGGTGTGTCAAATGGATCCGACCCATTTCCATCATTAGACTGCTAGGTTGGGTCACCAAGTGCATCTATCTATGGTTGCCATATCTTATAACATTTTGTGGGACAAACTCTGCTATCATATATTATACTAATATGTTAATAACAGGCCCTGCATTGTATTTTTTAAATTAATAGGCCTGAAATGGGGCTATTTATACATTTGCATTTCATTACAGATGAATTAGAAAGTTTTGATAACTACCATGTAGATAAAAAGTAGTTAACAAAAATCTTAAAATGAAAGAAATTAAAGTTTATGTATGGCCATAACTGTTTTTTTGTTGTTGGTGGGGGCAGGGGGGTTGGATAGAATGTGAAATATGAATGTGACTGTAAAATATGTATTGTTGTCCGAGTTCCTAATAGGAAGATTCATCCTTTCTGTTGGTCCTGAAGACCATTGGGGAAGATGTAATAAAACTGGTGCACTCAGAATCTGGTGCAGCTGTGCATGGTAGCCAATCACCTTCTAACATCACCTTGTTCAATCAAGCTTTGACAATAAAACCTGGAAGCTGATTTGCAGGCTCCAGTTTTAGTAAATAACCCCCATTGTGTCCATCCATTCAATTGTCATAGAAACAGAAGGAAAGAGGAAATCTCCCAATGGGGACACGTTCTGGTGAAAACTAAGAGGGAATATTCCCGCGCTGCTGAGAGAGCTCCCCCTACTACTGTATCTCCTGTCTTTCTAGGATAGGAAGCGGAAATCTTCCCAAGAGGACACAAACTGAAAAAATAAAAAACTTAACAGGGTTTTTACCTTTTCCTTCTCTATTCAAAACAAAAATAGATTTGACTTTACATATACCGGTACTTTAATGTTGTAGAATTCTTTTAACAAAAGGAAACGTTTAGAGTATGTTCAGTGAGTACATAGTTTGCAGTTAAAGCAATGACTTTCTCATTTTTTTAGGAGCTTGTTCTTCCATATTTTAGTTTTCTATAGTAAATGCAGACATGTGTAAATAAGTTACTGGAGCCCTGGATGCCCAATGGTACTTGTTGTGTGACCTTTATCAAACCGCAGGAGTCAGCAGTGTGAACATTGGTTTGTGGAGAGACTGTAATGCCAATGAAATCAGAAAAAACAGTCTCATGCAACTTTTCTTCAGTCTTTGAATGGCTCTTACAACATATGTTGAGCCTCCAATACACCTGTAATAGTGGCTGTTCACCTAGCAAAGTGAAGTTTTACCAATGAATTAAAGTAGAATTCCTGCCTAACTTTAACTAGCCTTAAAAACAACCCCCTCCCCCCATGCTACCTATGTTGACTAACCTTTGTAAAAAATAAAAATTTGTATACCTATTTTCAGCCTACCCACTTAATCTGGCTCCCCTGTGTCAGTTAGCAGCGGCTGCAGGGGAGAGGAGGGACTGCCAAGCGTCCTCTCCCATACCCTGCAGCCTCTGCTGGCTGACACAAGGTATCATGTGACTGGACTGGAGCAGGCTTAAAATAGGTAAGTACACACATTTTTTTGTATAGCTTAGTCAGCATAGGTAGCAAAAGGGGGGGGGGCATTTTTAAGGCTGGTTTGTGTTAGGCAGGAATTATACTTTAAGTGAGGCAATGCTGACTGCAATCTTACCAATCATGTAAGCAGAAAATCCTGTTTTTATAAATTTCCCATCACATGAAAGAGAATTCTTTGCAAAGTAATTTTTTTATTTTCTTCATCTTATCCACTAAGCTAAGTGAGAAGTAGCAGTAAAGCACAACCAATGTGGTTTATGGCAAGGAGGGAGCAAAACCTGTATACAATATGTAAAAAGTGTAAATAGGGATGCCCCATGTACATATACTGCATGATTACATATTATACTTAGAAAAAAGATTTTAAGCAGTATTATGATTATTTATGAGTATCTATGAGTATCTGATTATTTATATCAGGCTAATTTCTTTTATAAGTTTTTCTAAGACTATTCATTTACATCAATTATGTATAGATGGGTGACAGTACGAGTCACTAGTGGGCTACAGACCAGCCCTAGCGGAATCATACCCTAAGGATCTGAGTACCTAGTTTTCCATTTGTGTAATTGTACAATTCATATATTTTAGTGGTCTATGGCTCTTTTGGTCCAAAAGATACCTTAAAAAAACAACTTGCCCTCAGTTTATATAGAGCATGCTTATTCTAGTACCACCCTGTTATGACAGTTTTCCAACCTAGGAAACAACACAGAAAAGCTCACCAACTCAAAGACTCTACGTCTGTGGTTACATAGAAGGTTGTTTAGTTCACCACTCTTATAAGTTGCTAAATCACACCAGACAAATATTTATTAATAAAATAAGGTTGATTAGTACCTAATGTACTCTATGTTTAAAGCTCAAACTTTTTTTTTTCATTTTGGACAAAGAAAATATTTAAAGGGTCCGTTCTTTTTGTTGAAATCTGTGCATGAATGGGGAGATTTCCCTTTACTTTCCATCTGAAACACAGAAAGTAAGAGGAAATCTCTCAAAGTGAGGGACATCCCCTCCTAGTCAATTGTCACTAGAACAAGTGCCTTCATTTGAATATTTCCTTTTTAGAGATGGGGTGGTGGCTATTAACAATTGGGGATTTTTCCTCACCTTCAGTCCCAGTACCATTGGTCAACAGGACAGACAGAGAGAGTGAATCTCCCTAGTGAGTATACAGACAGCAGTAACAGTCAGACAAAGGTTCTAACCCCTCACCACTTTATCCAAAAACTAAAAAAATTGGTGTACTTTAACATTGAGACCCATCACTGGAGAAAATCACTTGAAGAATTTATGGTAGTTAATACTTGTAGCAAAGCTTCTCCATACCTTTGATGTAGAATTGCAACACTGAATGAAGTACACCAGTTCAACTACATGTGATGCGGCATGATCATGTTATTATGCTGCACTACCAGCTATAGCAGCTAATCTAGGGCTGATTAAGGTCATGGCTCCTATTCTAAATTCTTAATTTTATGATGAAACCTGATAGGGGAACTAATGCTAGCTAGGTGACCGCACATAAGAGGTAAAGATAAAGGCATAATAATGTGCATGCTTTGAATGAATATAAGAGTGCAGGTGTATTTTCAGAAGAAGGCACTCCCCAAGGAAGCATTAAAAAAATGTATTGAAAGTGTGGGGTTAATATCTAACACCAGTTTTATTCACTGACACCCCCAGCTTCTGTAGCAATATCTGGTTCCTCTGCTCAGGCCACACATGTTTTTATAGTGTTTATTTGTTTTGGCGCTTGGCTCCTGTTTGACCTAATGGTGTATGCAAAATGGTAGATGGTAGAGGTGATTCTGTCTCAGAGAACAATGCCCTATCCCTGTCTTCGTGATGGTGTAAGTTTGAGGTGTGAGCATTGTTTTTAAGCTGGCCATGGACGGTTTGAATCTCAGCCAGTTCATCAGGGACCGCCGGGATTCAAACAATGTATGGGCAGGCTGATTGTACCCATGTTGAACTATCGATCAACTAGGGTACAACCAACCTGTCTGATTTTTTATGCGATCATAGCCAGCAGCTATAGCCACTAACAATACTCACTGTGGGTCCTCCCGGTCAGGACAGCTCCCCCTGCCTCAACACCCCCCCCCCCACCAGTAGAACACAATAGCTCCACAGGAGGGTTTCCCCCATCAACACTGACTGTGTTGATGGAGGAATCAACCATTTTCTTTCCTGCGCCATCCACAGCCGACTTTAGTTTTTAAGTAACCCTGAGTGTGAACCTGCATTCATTTCAGCACAGGACCATGTACAAGATACTCCAGTACTGTTCAAAGGCACTGTGTAATTCCCTTTGCGTCTGGCTGCATGGATTGCATACAATTCAAGGTTTCCTGGAAGGTATTCGCCATTTTACCTGGATTTGCTTTTCTTTCTTCAGGGATGTATACATTGTTGCTGGAAGAGAAAATGTGGTTGAGTTATTAAAGGCAAATAGGCTGTTCATTGCAGGAAAATTTTCCCCAGAGCTTAGTAAATGTCGTGAAATGTCACTTTGCAAAGAATACCCAATTACTGTACGTGCAAGGAAAAAAATGGTGACGACAAACATTTGTTAGAAAAAATCTTTATTTAATTGTGTTTTATTCATCTACATTAAGGAATGGCTGTAAGCTTTTTTATTTCAGTGCACGACTTGTGTAATATTGCACTGCTGGCTGCCTGCCAGCTAAGAATTTTTGTAACAATGTAAACGGCTTAAGTGTTTGTTTCCAGACAGGACTCTCTCAGCCCAGGCACTTCCCAACTTCATTGTTCCTTTGTTCTAGCGGATGTTAAAGGGACTAAGTGTTTTGTTTTCTGGGCCAGATAGATTAGATAAAGTCTGAATTTTTTAACCTCACCTTCTAGGCACGCAAACCATTTTATAACTATGTCATACAACTTCAGAGACATAATGTTCAAAGTACTAGAACTTCTTTTAGGAAACACACAAAATATTTCTCCTTACCATCTGTTCTGTGGAACATGGTTATTCTTCAGACACACGACACACGGAGCAATACTGAGCAAGCAGTTTTAGCCCCTCCGCCCATCCCTTCGTTTGACATTGATATGGATTGTAAGAGACACAATCCAAACCAAGCAAACCATATTGAATTGTCTGTACTGGCATGGTGCCCTCCATCAGACACCAGCTGTCTACAAATGTGTTCACCCTTGTAAAGTGACAAGAGGGTATAAAGTTTTGACCAACTTTCCTATCCTTCAGGTTTATTACAGGAAACCTACAGGTTGTAGTTGGCCCCTTAGACATACCTTGTGGATTATCTGACTCTGGTCTGGATGGATCCTGAGGACAGGAGGGGGACACTGCTTGAGTTTGGCTTACTGTGTTTTATGAGGAAACCATAGTGATCATCCAAAAAAATCCAACTCAGCCAATCAATTTTTCCATGGAAGAGGGTTACTTGGGATGTCTGGGGAGGTCCGAAATTGAGTGCATACAAACATACAATTCCTGCCTATTCTGACAGATGGAGTAAGAACTGACTTGTATCTCTCAGCATTTTAAGCAATTTTGCTCTAGACCTGCTTATTGGTGCACTCATTGATTCCAGTTAAACATCTACTGATGTGCTTGGTAATAATATTGCAAATGGGAAAGTTCTGTAGGTATCCAGAGTGCAAGCCTTTCCCAGGTACAGGATATTATTTAACCATGCATGGCATATGTAGAATTATAGAAACAGAGACAAGGGACAACACATAGGATTTTTCATAATCCTATGTAGACCTAATAAACATCTAAATTGATGTCCATTGCAAATAAAAGACTACATGACAATATTAACAAAATTAAAAATCTTATATTGTGTGTTGTTTCCTTTTTTTTTAGACCCTCTTCCACCATCACAATTTGAGGTAAGAAGAAACACAGTCACATCAACTAGTTTCCAGGTCTCCTGGAAACCATCTTTAGGATGGGTAGATGAATATGAACTGCATTTACTTAATGATAAAAGGGAAATTGTCCAAAAGAATGATACCCCTGGCAGTAGTACAGTAAAAGAAGCAACGTTTACAAACCTGAATCCAGGCACTAAATATATTGTTTCTATAAAAGCTATTTCTGGAATGAAAAGCACACCTACTATCTTCATCAATGCCTCCACAGGTAAGTCTCCTGTTATAGTTATCACTGTTTATAACTACAGATAAAGAGGAGTCCACTTAAACTGTATATGCTCCAATATGCCTGTGTACTTTCCAAGTTTTGAAAAACATATTATTGATTTTCTTGTTAAGAACTGGTCACATAGAAAAATGCATTAATGGCTCATATTCCCCCTAAAGTAATATGAGTATATCAGTTTAATAAGTTTACCATTGTTTTTACTATTGCACATGTTTTTATACAGGGGGTTATACTTTTAAAGAATTCTTGGGTTATTTAATTGGCTGTTCTGCATTAACAATGTTTGTATAGTGCAATATACTCTGTTGAGGCCTATTAGTTTTGGGTTGGAGAAAAAGCATTTAATTTACAGCAATGCGCTTTATAAATGTGCTTAGTTCTACACTGGCTTCTGGATTTTGATAGGAATGGATGGAATAAAGTAGGGAGGAGAGCCCGGTCTTGTGCCCTGACAAAGTTATATGACTGGCTTTTTCTTTCTGCTGCATTAGGTAGAGAGAACTCCGTAGGACACTGTAGGATCTACACAGTAGTCCTGATTTTATGAATGTGCCATAAAATGCAGGCTGTAATGGACAAAAATTGCAGAGTTTGAATAGAGATTTTCACTCCACATTATGATTGGAGGCATTTGTTATACTACTAGCATTAATACCGCTTAAAGGAAACTTTTAGTGCCATAACTTTGGAGGCAGCCATTGCTTTCCTTCTACAAATACTAGTTACCTGTCTAGCTATGGATTTAATACTTTCTCACTTAGTAAACCTGGGACCAGGCAGACTAGAAATTCAGAGTGAAGCCAGAACCCCTGATCTTCAGATTTGACCCAGGTAAGTGCCTTAAGAAGCATTGATAACATGGAAGTACAACAGCCAGACAACTCATTTTTTCAGAAGAAAAGGTCAGCAATAGTAACCTCTATTACCTCCTAGCACAGGTTTCCTTTTGACGGTGTCAGCAAATGAGGGTACGGTAGCTTGTTTGATATGTTTCTAGGATTGTTGCCAAAGGGCTCCTTTATAAATGTCCCTGTTACTGTGTTTTATTTCATTTGTATGTTTTGCTTTTGTGTATGTGTATGTTTCATGTATTATTTGAACTGCATATTTATATATTGGGTTGCTTGCAACTATTTGTCATTTTCCTGGAAGTGACTGATGAAGTTAAGAACGTCTTCTTCCTTTCCGTTTAGTGCCAATGCCTGTGAAGATTGTTGATGTTGTGAGTAAAACAGACAGTATCCAAGTTACCTGGAAGCCTGGCTCTGGAATCTCAGAGAACTACAAGCTGATCTTATGGAGTCAAGAGAGGACAATAAATGAAGTCAATGTGGATGCACATGTTACTGTGCATACGTTTTATGGTCTTCTACCAGGACATGTTTATAATATCACAGTCATCACTGAAGCTGCAGGTTTACAGAATGGGAATTCTAAATTAGCAAGAACAGGTAATCCAAGAGCAGACATATACTAATTCATAAAGCATCAAAATCAAGTATATGTCATTTAGGTTTTTTGAGGTTTTTTTTCTAAATATTATTACCTAAATGCTGATCCTTACCTAAGAAAACTGTGATACTACACCACAAGTTGAGTTCTGTAATCCAGGCTTATCTCGTTCCAATGTGAGGACCCTAGGCACTGTAATTTTGTTAAAGTAAAATTTAGCTAATGCTGTTTATTAATTTCAAAGATCTTAGTCATTGCAGTAATCTTAGTCACAGGAAACTAAGAAATTAACTTAAAGCATCATAAGGAAGGACTGACTTTTTATTTCATCTTCAAATTAATGCAAAAATTATAGTAGAGTTAGGAGATGAAAAAATCAATCCACAAATTAGATGGACATAGCAAATGAATGCCCTCCCCTGGTTCTTGCAGATCTAAGATCCTCCTGAATATGTGCATGCTGATTTACCATATCCACTAATATTCATTATGTTCAGAAATCTTAATTGTCTAGATGGAAATGTTGAGTGATTCTTCTCAGATGGGACAAATCTACATGCACATATTTAATATAATCGGAGACTTGTTTTCCCCTGAAAATCATCACATTTACCCAAACTCCAAAGTTTTGGCCATTTTCAGATCAATGTGCTCATATCCAAAATTTGCAACTACATGCTTGCTTGAGATTGCGGATTTCTATGTTAAAGAGGAACTGCTGCAGTCTGCTTACGTAATTTGTAATAAAAACATCTTTGCCATTCTGAAGCTTCCCTCCAACCACTTTGCATATTATTTTATATATACTGTGATTCTCGACTTTCCATATATGCTGCAGAAATCTCCCTCCACTGAGTCTGTCTGCAGCCATTTTAACTGTGGGCAACTGAAGCTGCTGCCTGTTCACTTCCTGGATTTACTCAGACACACAGAGGCACACCTCCAGCTCTGCAGCCCTGCAGCTCTCATTGGCCCTCTTATGACTCATCCCCCCTCCTTTCCTGGCAAACTCTAAAGAGAGTGAGAGAGAGAGCTGTGCATGATGTCATAAGCCAAGGCTATTTATTAGACAAGAAACAGGAAGTGGGCTGTATAAGGTATTTACTGGCATAAAAAAAATGTTTTACTATCCAAAGTTAAAACAACAAGGGCAGAAGATTTAATAGATGGACAGTAAAAAAAATTACTGAAGGTCTGCTTTAAAGCAATCTGTAGTTTAATCACTTTATATGTGTAGGTTTTTGTCTGTTAAAGGTAATACTCTTATCTTCATGGAATATTTACTATATTTTTATACTATTTGCAATTCTATACTGTATAAAATCTAGCCTGTTTTGTAGCACAGTACAATCATTTTGATGTACTGCTCTACTTATCTCAGGACAAGTCTCCAGACAATGCAGGGCAAGTCTAGAGAAAGTGCTCCACTTTTTCAGGAAAAGCCTATGGACAATGCTTTTCTATCTCAGGGCATGTATTTGGATAGTGCTTTGCTATCTCATGTCAAGTCTACAGAAAGTATTTTTAACTCAGCACAAGTCTATGGACAATGCTCTGCTATCATAGGGCAAGTCTATGAATGGTGCTCCGTTGCCTCAAGGTAAGTATATGGACAGTGCTTTACTATCCCAGGGTAAGTCTATGGAAAATGCTCTGTTAACTCAGGGCAGGTCTATGAACAATTCTCTACTATCTCATTGCAAGTCCCCAGACAGCAAAGATAACTTGCCACAAATTTGAAACAGTGTTGAATTGTAATTCTGTTAACTTGCTGCACATTTTCACTAGTAAGTTGTACACTTGCAGAGCACTTGAAGTACAAGTTCTAGTTGGCACTTTTAAAAATTTCTAGCAAATTTGCATGGCAAGTCTCTAGCAAGAGCAAAGTTGCAGTGGTGAGTCTACAGCAAGAGCTCTGCAAGTCACAGTGACCCCAGTGGTAGGATGACTTTTGCACAACATAACTGAACCAGAACTTGCAGCAGACATGCAGAATGTTTGCAAAGAAAGTTGATCTGGAGTCATGCAATGCGGACTTGCTGCAATTGTGCAACAAACCTGTGAAGCCTGGCAGGTCTAGCAATAGCTTTGCAATTCATTTTCAAACTTGCAGCTCAATTGCTTGCTATCTGGGTCTATGGACAGTGTTCTACTATCTTAGGGCAAGTCTATGAACAGTGCTCTGCTACCTCAGGGCAAATCTACGGACAGTGTTCTGCTATCTTAGGACAAGTCTACAAACAGTGCTCTGCTACTTTAGAGCAAATCTACGGACAGTGTTCTGCTATCTTGAGTTCAAGTCTATGAACAGTGCTCTGCTACTTTAGGTTAAGTCTATGGACAATACTTTGCTATCTCAGGGCAAGTCTATAAACAATGCTCTACTTTCTCAAGGCAAGTCTACAGATAGTGCTCCACTATCCCAGGGTAAGTTTACAGAAAGTGCTCCATTATCTCAGGGCAAGTCTATGAACAATGCTCTGCTTTCTCAAGGCAAGTCTGCAGAAAGTGCTCCACTATCCCAGGGTAAGTTTACAGAAAGTGCTCCATTATCTCAGGGCAAGTCTATGAACAATGCTCTGCTTTCTCAAGGCAAGTCTACAGAAAGTGCTCCTTTATCCCAGGGTAAGTTTACAGAAAGTGCTCCATTATCTCAGGGCAAGTCTATGAACAATGCTCTGCTTTCTCAAGGCAAGTCTACAGAAAGTGCTTCACTATCCCAGGGTAGGTCTACAGAAAGGGCTAACTTATCTCAGGGCAACGATTCTGAACAATTCTCTGCTATCTCAGGGCAGTTCTACAGACAATGTTCTGCACTTTGCTAGCTTACATCAGGGCAAGTCTATGAACAGTGCTTTACTATGTCAGGGCAAGCTTATAGTAGGTGCTCTGCTAGCCCATGGCAAGCCTACGTCAGGGAAAGTCTACAGACAATACTTTGCTATCTCAGGACAAGTATATTACCAATGGGCAAGTCTATGGACAATGCTCTTTTGATCTCAGGGCACGCCTACAGACATTGAAATGCTACCTTAGTGCAAGTCAATGACAATGTTCTGCTTTCTCTGGGCAAGTCTAGGGAAAGTGCTCTGCTATCTCATAGTAAATCTATAGACAATGCTCTGCTATCTTGGGTCAAGTCTACAGACAATTCTCTGCCATCTCAGGGCAAATTGATGGCTAGTGTTCTGTCAAAAAATGTATAAATAAAAAATGCAATATTTAGAATCATGATACCATAATTAAATTTGATGAAGCAGACATTTTGAGCTTTATTAAGCTGCAATATATACATTTTTTGTCTTAGATATTATTTAATTATGATACTAAAAATTCGGTACACAAAATACATGTGTGGAAATCACAAAAAAACATTCCAATACAAAACACAAAAACTCTTCTCTACTGGAACCAATTTATTCTGGTTTCTTAGTTTTTTCTTAGTTTTTGCCATTCCCTTTGTTTGCAGAAGTTTTTAGATAAGTAAGACTCTTTTGATTTTTTATAACAAAAATAATTCATAACAAGTATTCAGCATGATAATGTTGCTATATTTGCTTTATGTACTGTAATTACTATACTCCCTGTTTGTAGGTTCTGGTTGTTCTTAACCTTACTTGACAAAATCATTAAGGTTCTTTATGCTTCCCGTTAGCTCCCGCTCAGGTCTCTAATCTAAATGTGCAGAATGATGGAAGTTCTACCACATTGAAAGTTCGCTGGAAAGCACCTGAAGGCAAGCTAGATTCTTACAATGTCTCGTTGACTGAACAAGGTTCAATAAAGCACAGCAGAACCTTGAATGCTGCTTCTACAGAGGTCATCTTTAATGAATTAACACCAGGACGTCTTTATCAGGTTAACGTCACATGTATTGCTGGAGAATTAGGCACTGACAATATGGCAGTTGGGAGGACTGGTGAGTATTCTTTCCCTTGTGTGTCATTTTTGCTGTGGGCTATGTGTGACGATCTATGACTTTTCTATCTGAGCAGAATGTGATTGTGTCAGACCAGTCATTATATAAAAAATATTTTTTTTTCCTTTTTTTTTTTGGCTGTAAAAGTAATGTAATGTTATACAAGAGATAGTTGTTATTTTTACTCAGATGCTTATGGAATGATACTTATTAAATTAACGTGCTGTTTCTTTGCAACTTCGACACCATATACAGTGCTTTGCAAAAGTATTCCTCCCTTTGGCTTTTTACCTATTCTGTTACATTACAGCCTTTAGTTCAAGGTTTTTTTTTATCTGATTTATATGTGATGGATCAGAACACAATAGTCTAAGTTGGTGAAGTAAAATTAGAAAAATATATACATAAAACTATTTTTCAGAAATAAAAAACTGACAATTGGCATGTGCGTATGTATTCAGCCCCTTTGTTATGAAGCCCATAAACATCTCTGGTGCAACCAATTACCTTCAAAAGTCACATAATTAGTGAAATGATGTCCACCGGTGTGCAATCTAAGTGTCACATGATCTGTCATTACATATACACACCTTTTTGAAAGGCCCCAGAGGCTGCAACACCTAAGCAAGAGGCACCACTAACCAAACACTGCCATGAAGACCAAGGAACTCTCCAAATAACTAAGGGACAATGTTGTTGAGAAGTACAAGTCAGGGTTAGGTTATAAAAAAATATCCAAATCTTTGATGATCAATAGGAGCACCATCAAATCTATCATAACCAAATGGAAAGAACATGGCACAACAGCAAACCTGCAAAGAGACGGCCACACACCAAAACTCATGGACTGGGCAAGGAGGGCATTAATCAGAGAGGCAGCACAGAGACCTAAGGTAATCCTGGAGGAGCTGCATGGTTCCACAGCAGAGACTGGAGTATCTGTACATAGGACAACAATAAGCCTTATGCTTCATAGAGTTGGGCTTTATGGCAGAGTGGCCGAAAAACAAAAACAAAATGGCACGTTTTGAGTTTACGAAAAGGCATGTGGGAGACTCGCAAAATGTATGCAGGAAAGTGCTCTGGTCTGATGAGACTAAAATTGAACTTTTTGGCCATCAAAGAAAAAGCTATGTCTGACAGAAACCCAACACATCACGACACCCAAAGAACACCATCCCCACAGTGAAACATGGTGGTGGCAGCATCATGCTGTGGGGAAGTTTTTCAGCAGTCAGCACTGGGAAACTGGTCTGGTCTGGACTGGAGTTGAGTGAAAGATGGATGGTGCTAAATACAGGGATATTCTTGAGCAAAACCTGTACCACTCTGTGTGTGTGATTTGAGGCTAGGACGGAGGTTCCCCTTCCAGCAGGACATTGACCCCAAACACACTGCTAAAGCAACACTTGAGTGGTTTAAGGAGAAGCATGTAAATGTGCTGGAATGGCCAAGTCAAAGCCCAGACCTCAGTCCAATAGAAAATATGTGGTCAGACTTAAAGATTGCTGTTCACAAGCGCAAACCATCCAACTTGAAGGAGCTGGAGCAGTTTGGCAAGGAAGAATGGGCAAAAATCTCAGTGGTAAGATGTGGCAAGCTCATATAGATTTCTGCAAGCTGTGATAGCCGCAAAAAGGTGGCTCTACAAAGTATTGACTTTAGGGGGGTGAATAGTTATGCACATTGACTTTTTCAGTTATTTTGTCCTATTTGTTGTTTGCTTCACAATAAAAAAAAAAAATCTTCAAAGTTGTGGGCATGTTCTGTAAATTAAATGATGCAAATCCTCAAACAATCCATGTTAATTCCAGGTTGTGAGGCAACAGTTTTGCCAAGGGGGGGGGGGGGGGGGGAGTGAATACTTTTGCAAGGCACTGTACATTTTTTCACATATGCAGCTAGCAACCAAATGTAGCTTTTCACTAATATGGTGCAAAGCAGAATGCTGTGCAATGACCTATGAAAGCAAGAGACCAGCTTTCCCATGTGTGTGAGTAGCCTCTTGAGGCCAGATTCACACTGATACGACAAGACTGTTGTACGAATGTCATCCTACTTTGCCCTGTGACATTGGTCCTACATTGGTCCTACTACGGTTCTACTTCCATCCGACTTGAATGAACAGGATACAATTTTGCTCCAACTTTGATATAGTCTGACTGTCCTTTGACCAATCAAAACAATCCCAGTGTGACATAAATTCCCTTTCCTGCTGCTGTAATCATCATGTCGGATGGTTAGGACGAGGATCCAACTTTGATCTGACTTCAATGATATTGAATGGGCTGAAAAATGCACCAAAGTAGGACCAATGTAGTGCAGGGACCTTTGCTAAAGTCAGACCGACCTGTGTCAGACCAGTTAAGACAGCTCTCATAGGGAACTATTGATTTATACACGTCATGTGACATGTGCTCCCAAAGTTGGAGCGTATGTCACACTAGTGTGAACAGGGCCTGAAAACTGATCTATAATTAAGTGATCCTGAATAGGTTTCACCTGGTATCAACCTCTTGTAAACCCCTGCACAGCAGAGCTCAGGCTGAGGGAGAGAGAAGCAACACAAGCAGCCAACCAGGTATGCTGCAGTGACCATATGTGAACAATAAAAATGCCAATCTAAATGTCCCTTTGCACTACAGAAAAATCAGGTCTCCTCATCCACTATACAAAGCCATGCTGTATGGCAGAGCTGTATACATTTCAGAGCTGTATAGTCAGAAATACAAAATCTTTAGCAGCTGAAACAGCTCTCATATATGTTTTTTTGTGTATTTTGCTGTTGGAGCTTAGCTTTACAGGATAGCTGCACCATAGTCAAACATTTCTAATCGTCCATATGTTTGCATAGCCATGCTGGACAGTTACGCAGACCAGTGGTGGTAAATCTATAGTTCAGCTGTTTTTTTGTTTAACTCCATTTTTAATTTTGTTTTGAAATAACATGACATAACCTATAAAATCCCTTTTTTTCCAGATAATAATGATACCAGATAGTAGCAATGTATAAGTTTGTGTACAAAACGTATTAATCCATATTAAGTATAGGGCAGCTTACATTATTTGCCTCTGGGAGATTTCAGATTGAAAGTGTAAACAATATTTTCATCGTCCCTCATTACACTTCTTTGCATTGTCTGTTCCAGTTCCAGAGAGAGTTTCAGATCTAAAAGCCGCCAGCAATGGCATACGATCCCTGCGTGTAAGCTGGCTGCCCCCTGCTGGAGAATGGGAAAGATACTATGTGGTGCTCTACAACCAGAATGTGGTTTTGCTCAACACGACCCTGGAAAAGCACATTAAGGAATATATTATCCAGGACACAGAACTCATACCTGGAAGGCAGTATGACATCACGGTTGTTGTGGAGAGTGGAGGGCTAACAAGTAAAGCTTACTGCAAAGGCAGAACAGGTCAGTCTTATTTGTGTTAAGTTTATGACAAGTATCAACATTTTTTAGTTACTGTACATGAATTCAGAAAGTAAGCTGGTCCTTTGTTTCGCAAAAAGAAGAAACACAACAATCAGCATCCCAACTGCTATTACGGTTTTTGAAAGTTAAACATTGTACTTTGCTTTATTAAAATATTCCCATCTAATCAAGTAAGTGAATATTTTGTAGTCTGAAGTCTTGCCTTATAACTGCTAGGTCCAGAAGCAATGCCTAAAGAAGAACTTTAAGCAAAGCATGAAACATGGTAAAAGCCTTAAAGGATAGCTTAACACAAAAAAAAATTGTATTCATATGTATAATAAAAAAAGTGTAGCACCAAATTGAATTAAAGTAAAAATTAGATCAAGGATTAATATGACAATAATCCATGTGAAAAAACTCAAAAAACAAATAACAATATACACTGATAAGTGAAAAAACGTCCAAAAACAATTTCAGTGCAAAGTACAGTCCAAAAGTCCATATAAAAAAGTTAAAGGAAATAGTTCAGATGCGAGTCCGACCACTCCAGCGAGTATACAGGTGTTACTCAGACTGTGTCCAGATAGCTGACCACCATCATCAAGTGAATTGCAAACCCACCCCAACCAATGGCTGCCATTACAGCAGCATGCACACCTTTCAGTATAAATGGAAAAATCCCAGGGTAGATAATAGCGATAAGCTTCCTCTAGCACAGTGGATCTCAACCCCACTAGTGCCGTGACCCCTTGATAAAATTTCCCAAGTTGTGGGGACCTCTAACAGTAAATATTTTTGTTGTGCGGGTTGTCAGCACCCAAGGCAAGACAAGTAATTTCCACCCCTAATCCACGGACATTTAGCGCTCCCCGAGTCCCTTCCACTTGTACAGTATTAAAACCTCTTATGGTACATTTTAGGATGTACCACTCTTTCTCTTTGTTCTCCTTTCTTTCCCTTTTTCTCTCTCTCTCTCTATTTTAATTTCTTGTTTTTTTCCCCAATCCTCTCTCTAGCCGTCTTTCATGTTTTTTTTCTTATTCTTTCTCTCCCCTTTATCTTTGTTCCTCTTTTCCTCTCGCTTCCATGTATTCTCTATTTTTATTCCTTCTCTTACTCCTTATTGGGGGGGTGATGGGAATGGGATCAGTGTCAATGCTGGGGGGAGTTCTGATCAGCCAACTTGGGTGCTCTTTATCAAGGTAATCTGCTGATCTGAGAACTGTATTTCTCCATTTATGCTGAAAGGCGTGCATGCTGCTGTGATGGCAGTCATTGTCTCTGATGAGTTTGCAATTCATTTGATGGTGGTAGTCAGCTATCTGGACACAGTGTAACACCTTTTTATTCACTGGAGTGGTCATATCTGATCTAATTTTTTTATGTTTTTTATATAAACTTTTGGACTGTACTTTGCACTGAAATTCTTTTTGGACATTTTTTTTCACTTATCAGTGTAGTATATTGATATTTGCCTTTTGAGTTTTATCACACGGATTATTGTCATATTATTCCTTTCTTTATACATACAGTATGTTTGCTATACTACCTTTCTGTGTTAGCTTCCTATATTTTTTTTACTTTAGCACAGTGCGGATTTTTGTCACTGATTTAATATACAGTGGGGACGGAAAGTATTCAGACCCCCTTAAATTTTTCACTCTTTGTTATATTGCAGCCATTTGCTAAAATCATTTAAGTTCATTTTTTTTTCCTCATTAATGTACACACAGCACCCCATATTGACAGAAAAACACAGAATTGTTGACATTTTTGCAGATTTATTAAAAAAGAAAAACTGAAATATCACATGGTCCTAAGTATTCAGACCCTTTGCTGTGACACTCATATATTTAACTCAGGTGCTGTCCATTTCTTCTGATCAACCTTGAGATGGTTCTACACCTTCATTTAAGTCCAGATGTGTTTGATTATACTGATTGGACTTGATTAGGAAAGCCACACACCTGTCTATATAAGACCTTACAGCTCACACTGCATGTCAGAGCAAATGAGAATCATGAGGTCAAAGGAACTGCCTGAAGAGCTCAGAGACAGAATTGTGGCAAGACACAGATCTGGCCAAGGTTACAAAAAAATTTCTGCTGCACTTAAGGTTCCTAAGAGCACAGTGGCCTCCATAATCCCTAAATGGAAGACGTTTGGGATGACCAGAACCCTTCCTAGAGCTGGCCGTCCAGCCAAACTGAGCTATCGGGGGAGAAGAGCCTTGGTGAGAGAGGTAAAGAAGAACCCAAAGATCACTGTGGCTGAGCTCCAGAGATTGAGTCGGGAGATGGGAGAAAGTTGTAGAAAGTCAACTATCACTGCAGCCCTCCACCAGTCGAGGCTTTATGGCAGAGTGGCCCGACGGAAGCCTCTCCTCAGTGAAAGACACATGAAAGCCTGCATGGAGTTTGCTAAAAAAACACCTGAAGGACTCCAAGATGGTGAGAAATAAGATTCTCTGGTCTGATGAGACCAAGATAGAACTTTTTGGCCTTAATTCTAAGCGGTATCTGTGGAGAAAACCAGGCACTGCTCATCACCTGTCCAATACAGTCCCAACAATAAAGCATGGTGGTGGCAGCATCATGCTTTGGGGGTGTTTTTCAGCTGCAGGGACAGGACGACTGGTTGCAATCGAGGGAAAGATTAATGCGGCTAAGTACAGGGATATCCTGGACGAAAACCTTCTCCAGAGTGCTCAGGACCTCAGACTGGGCCGAAGGTTTACCTTTCAACAGGACAATGACCCTAAGCACACAGCTAAAATAACGAAGGAGTGGCTTCACAACAACTCTGTGACTGTTCTTGAATGGCCCAGCCAGAGCCCTGACTTAAACCCAATTGAGCATCTCTGGAGAGACCTAAAAATGGCTGTCCACCAATGTTTACCATCCAACCTGACAGAACTGGAAAGGATCTGCAAGGAGGAATGGCAGAGGATCCCCAAATCCAGGTGTGAAAAACTTGTTGCATCTTTCCCAAAAAGACTCTTCTACTAAATACTGAGCAAAGGGTCTGAATACTTAGGACCATGTAATATTTCAGTTTTTCTTTATTAATAAATCTGCAAAAATGTCAACAATTCTGTGTTTTTCTGTCAATATGGGGTATTGTGTGTACATTATTGAGAAAAAAAAATGAACTTAAACGATTTTAGCAAATGGCTGCAATATAACAAAGAGTGAAAAATTTAAGGGGGTCTGAATACTTTCCGTCCCCACTGTATTTCAGCTTACCAGCCCTTAGATGTAATGGTTGCATTCGTTTTCTTTTTTCAGGCTAAGTTCATTTTCTGTAAGTACAGTACAGGAAAATTTCATATTGATTCTGTCAAAAATCCAGTGCGCTTGTAACTGCCTGTTAGGCTAAAATCTGAAAAAATTTCAATCTTCCCAGATACCTACTGTAAACTACAAAACAACTCCCTCTATGTAATGGAGGTGTTTGGTAGTCCAAATCAGGAGAGCAGCATAGAATGCCAACTTTGCTTCTCCATAGATACAGTACAGCAGGGGTCTCAAACGAGCAGCCCTCCAGCTGTTGCGAAAGTCCCATGAGCCACTGCAAGGCTGACAGTTACAAGCATGACTCCCATGGGCAGAGGCATGTTTGGACTTGTAGTTTTGCAACAGCTGGAAGGTCGCCAGTTTGAGACCCCTGCAGTACAGTGAGTGAGCATTGCTAATGTAGAACAGGAAGCATGTTACCGACAGGATCACTAGGTACAAATAAAAAGTGAAAAAGCATGAAAAATAAGTAAATGCAACTACTACATCTAAGGACTGGTAAGCTGTGATATATTATATTTTTGTTTTAGGGCTTAGATATTCTTTAAGATCAGTTCAGATTTTTGTCTTTTATGACTTCATAGGCCTGTTTCTGACACAAGGACCTCTGCATACGCTCCAAGCCAAGTACAGTATAAGCATGACTACACAGGTGTTTGGATCTAGAGGTGCCAGGCTTTAGACTACCGAACCGAGGCTTTTGAATTTCACAAATAAAGCAATTCTATCATACGTGAAGAGTGTTTTGTAGAGCCATCTGAATGCAAATCACTTTTATTTTCATAGTTCATGCTGCCATAGTGGAGAAATCAGCTGCGGAATATCAACACTTCTTTTGGCACCTACTATTTTAATCTCTGACTCTAACAGAAAGCTGCGGAGAGTTAGGAGTTTTCATTACCTACTGCACCTAGATGCTGCAGATAAATTTTATATTTATTCTTTATTACAGTTATGATGAATCATACAAAATGGCTGCATCTAGAATATATTTTATAGTAAGTTGTAAATTATTCCTTTATTTACTTAGTGAATTGCTGCAGATCCAAGCCAAGAGTCCCTTTAACATAATAAAAACTAAATTCTTAGTCACGTTTATTGTTATCTTTTTGGAATAGTAATATCAAATGTGAAAAGCAGTATATAAAAGTTAGTTTCCCAGTTTCTTTTATTCATGTGGTTGTATTTTTCCCTCGGTCACAGCTCCTCAGTCTGTCTTGCAGCTTAGAGTTAAGCATGCCAACGAGTCTTCATTCACGGTGACATGGCTCACGCCTCTTGCAGAGTGGCACAGTTATGTGGTTTCACTTGCAGACAGGGGTCTTACACTCATCAACAAAGTTCTTGCCAAAGAAGCCAAGGAATTCACCTTTTCTGATCTAGTACCTGGAAGAAAGTATACCGCCAAAGTTACTAGTATCAGTGGAGATCTCAAAAATTGGACTTCTGTTGAAGGAAGGACGGGTGAGAATGCTTTTTTGGACTTTCAGCAATAAAGAAAACCCTTATAGTGGAATATAGTCATTTAGCTGATGTCTTATTATATATGTAAAAGCAGCTTCCCTGTGAACAAAAAAATAAACTGTGAAGCCACAGCACATAAAGAGGTGCACAAGGGTACAGTGACATCCATCCTCTGAAGGGTAAGCGTCTAGATCCCTGAATCTCCCTGGAGTGCAAGGCACTCTAGTCCACCTGGCCAAAACCATGGCTCCAATCTTTAGGAAACAGCCAAATCCAGTCCTCCAGTTAATTACATGAGTAAAGTATAGGGGCAAACAAATCCATGTTTGAGAAAATGTTTGAATTACCTGGTACCACAGAGATTAACCATGGTGTCCCCCCCCCCCCCCAAGATAAATAGCCCATGGGTGTATAGTTATGGCCCCTATAAAAGTTAGTAGACCATTTGATCTTGATGTTATTGTTGGTTTCTATCACCTCCTGACAGCTTAGCATTGCACAAGCAGATTGTTTTTTATCCCTTTTCTTCCATTAAAAATTAATAAAAACTATTGAAACAGAGAATGTCCATAGAGAGTTATAAGCTTGTAGAAAAAAATAACACTTCACTAGTGTCTGCAGCCTCTCCTCCAGGCAGGATCTGGGGTACTTCCTACCAATGACCATGTAAAAACAAAAGCAAGCATGGAAAGCGCCACTAAGTGTAGTATGCGTGAAATATTTTTTAAAAATGAAGCAATAAGGTGATACATTCACAAAAATATAAAAGGATGGGATGAAAAGACAATAAGGCAGCCCATCTTTAAACTACATGGTCATAACTATGCTATTAGACAAGTAAAATTTTCCCCCTTTCAACCAAGTATTGACATCATGCTCCTATGATCTCACCGTGAGATTCTGGAATTTCTCCAAATCATCACCCACTCCTTGAAACGGTACAGAATCATAATAATTTCACATGTGGTCTTAAAGTGAAAGTAAATCCTCCTATCATTTTCAGCTAACGAAGCTGCCATATTGGCCTCTGTTTATTCTTCAACTGCCATGGTGCTGCACATGTGATCACTTATGATTACATGGATGAGAGGACAACCAACATGAGTTACATTCCTGGCATATGCTGGGAATGTAACTGTTTTTTGAAACTGTTAAATTGATGGGTTTACTTCTGCTTTAATTTCAGCATTCTCATAACAGAACAGAAACTGCTTTGCTCAGTTATCTTTATGTGAGTGCTTTACCTTATTGCTTAATTTTTTACACATGCTACACTTAGATAGTGGTGCTTTCTCTATCTCCTCCTTCTTTATGTTGTTGCAAAGTCAGTCCTCCAAGTACTAGATGAGGTCTCTTCCAAAGAGAGACCCCCAGCTGGGGAGAAGAAAAAGACCAGTGAAGGCCCCCTTCCCCCCCAAAAAAAAACTTCAAGGCAGGCCCCAATAAACCGGAACTCTCCATCTCTGTGGAGTGAAAAAAAACAAACCATACATGCAGTGCAAGTGCTCGTGCATGAATAGTGAAAAATAATTAAAAAGTTGCAAACACATGGCAGGACTTTTGACCAGTATAAAAATTGCTCCATACTAGCCAAAAAACCTGTCCAAATGGATGGTGCAAGAAAGGCAGTAGTGCCATGACCTAGTGTCAGTGAAACTCAGTGGGGTCCCAAGTTCATAGTGTTTTTGTGGCTCCCGTGAGTAGCCACCCCCAGGGGCACATCACCGGAAGCTCCTAGCACTTCCTAGTCCCTATCTAGAAAAGGGCAGCCCCATCCATATGAGCAGAATTTAGCACTTAGGTAGACTGTTGCTTACAACCAAGGACAAGCCTGGTAAACTAGGTCAGACTCAACCCAGGAGAAAAAGATCCCTCCCCAAGCACCCACCTACTGCATCAATGCAAGAGACGACAGTGTTCTGTTCCCAAAACCTAAAAAGATCAGGTACTACATTTGATCTTAGCCAAATAGCCGAGAGGAAAAAAGATTTTTAGGGCATGCAACCTAATGCACCCACCCAAAACTGAATGGCACTTGAACTGGTTTCAGAATGGCAGGTAGATGATGCTGCTGGAGTACCATAGGTAGATACCAATAAATATTACTGTATTAAAATTGATTAGAAGTCGAGTGGATCGAATCAGAAGAGCCAATCATTTTTCTGGCTAGCAATGTGTTTTCTACAACATTCACTCTTCTCTATAGGAGACTGAAATAAATGTTGACAGAACGGTATCTTAACTTCCACAGTGGGCCACCAGCTACAGTTTTCAACACATATACATACAAACTTGCAAAGCAGACCAATTAAAAGGAAGGGTGGGATGGAAAACTCCAGGGAATTTGCTCAAGGGAAATAGGAAGGAAAAGGCTGATAACATACACTCCTTCTTTAGCGTTATACCAAATAGGGCTACAGAGCAGATTGTTACCATATAATGATACTGTAGGATTACGTAAAGATAAAAAATGCCACTTAGAGCAGTCTGGACAAAAACATATTTTTAGATCCCAGTGGTAGAAATGTTTGTCTTAATACAAAATGTTATCTTACTTTATAGCAGGTAGGGCTGATCTCCTAGAACAAACACCCAGAATAACTTGATACATGTGGCAGACTTGCTTTAAAGTGACACTAAACTATATTGTCACTCTTCGAAAGTAAAACATACAGATCCACTACTTAATGGCCCTGTAATATATTTTCCATTAAATTGTTTCTTTGTTTCTGTGTTTTTCTGCCTCCTTGTAATGCCCTTCGTGAGCTCCCAAATCTTTCCTTTGCCCCATTACTTTTTTTTTTTTTTTTTTTTTAACAAGCAGTGCATGTTAGTTGGGTCATGTGCACAGCTCAAATCCAATAGGCCATAGTCCAAAGTCCAACTCGGGAGCAAGCCAGATCGGGTGGCTAAGTTCCTACATACAGTGAGACCTTGGAGAATGAACAGGTACTTTAAGATGTGTTTTCCTTTCATGACATCCCATTGGGTAATACATTTAAAAGAGCAAACAAAAATCCTGGATGGCTTAACTCCAATGTAAAAATGCATATAAAAGCAAAGGAGAAGGCCTTCAAAAAAGACAAGGTTGAGGGATCGTCCTCAGCATTCAGACTTTATAAAGATTGCAATAAGAAATGTAAGGGTGCAATTAGGACGGCTAAGATAGAACATGAAAGACACATAGCGGAGGAGAGCAAAAAAAATCCCAAGAAATTCTTTAAGTATATAAACAGTAAAAAAGGGAGGACAGACCATATTGGCCCCATAAAGAATGAGGAAGGACATCTGGTTACAAAGGATGGGGAGATGGCAAAGGTATTGAATTTATTCTTCTCCTCAGTCTTCACGAGTGAATTGGGGGGCTTCAGTAATCAAAACTGCAGTGTTTATCCTCATGACACAACACAGGAAGCACCTACATGGTTAACAGAGGACGGAATTAAAATTAGACTTGAGAAACTTAACATTAATAAATCACCGGGACCAGATGGCTTGCATCCGAGGGTACTTAGGGAACTCAGTCAGGTGATTGCCAGACCGTTGTTCCTAATTTTTAGACAGTCTATTGACTGAAATGGTACCAGCTGATTGGAGAAAAGCCAATGTAGCACCAATATTTAAAAAGGGCCCAAAAAACATCCCTGGTAATTACAGACCAGTTAGCCTAACATCAATAGTATGTAAACTCTTGGAGGGGATGATAAGGGACTATATACAAGATTTTAGTAATAAGAATGATATCATTAGCAGTAATCAGCATGGATTCATGAAGAATCGTTCTTGCCAAACCAATCTATTAACCTTCTATGAGGAGGTGAGTTGCCATCTAGATAAAGGAAGGCCCGTAGACGTGGTGTATCTGGATTTTGCAAAAGCATTTGACACAGTTCCCCATAAACGTTTACTGTACAAAATAAGGTGCGTTGGCATGGACCATAGGGTGAGTACATGGATTGAAAACTGGCTACAAGGGCGTGTTCAGAGGGTGGTGATAAATGGGGAGTACTCAGAATGGTCAGAGGTGGGTAGTGGGGTTCCCCAGGGTTCTGTGCTGGGACCAATCCTATTTAATTTGTTCATAAACGACCTGGAGGATGGGATAAACAGTTCAATCTCTGTATTTGCAGACGATACTAAGCTAAGCAGGGCAATAACTTCTCAGCAGGATGTGGAAATCTTGCAAAAAGACCTGAACAAATTAATGGGGTGGGCAACTACATGGCAAATGAGGTTCAATGTAGAAAAATGCAAAATAATGCATTTGGGTGGCAAAAATATGAATGCAATCTATACACTGGGGGGAGAACCTCTGGGGGAATCTAGGATGGAAAAGGACCTGGGGGTCCTAGTAGATGATAGGCTCAGCAATGGCATGCAATGCCAAGCTGCTGCTAATAAAGCAAACATGAAAATCGAAAAGAAAATAATGCGCCAACTAGAGAGCAAAGCAGCCAACACCACAATCAGACAAATTGTAAGGGAGATATAAAGTAAAAATATGTGTGGCGCTAAAAATGTCCTTTATTGGGCAAGGCCAAACAGAATAATATCTGGAGGGCGGAATGCGCAACAAAGATTTTATGAAAATAAGTTCTATAAGGACCATTGGTTGGCACCAATAAAGCTAATAAATAATCCGAACCACAAGGTAGGCGGGTAAAAATCGTGGGTGTATCATTTGAAAAATATAGTGACAACTGAAATGAACCAGTGAACAAACTATGATAAGCATAAGTGGACATACAAGGGAACAATGTAGGGAGAACCACAAATGAGGAGGAGTAGTCCTATAAGGACCGTTGGTTGACACCAATAAAGCTGATAAATGATCCGGACCACAAGATAGACGGATAAAAATATGGGTGTATCATATGAAAAATATGGTAACAACTGAAGTGAACCAGTGAGCAAACTATTAAGTGAAGGTAGACACACAAGGGGACAATATAGAACCACAAATGGAAAGGAGTGGCTCTATGCTAAAAGACTAGAAATTGTGAGGGTAGTGTATGTCATATAGGTGTAATACCCACATAAGTGATTTCTTGGCATGTCATATAAGTAGTGCATGTCATATAGGTGTAATACACACATAAAAAAATAGAAATGCTAAGCTGCTGATATTACAAAAAAGTCCATCCGGAACTCATATGCATATACTGTATGGTGACTCAAAGTTCAGATAATGGGATAAAAGCGGT
Source organism: Lithobates clamitans (assembly GCA_037952925.1). Lineage (NCBI taxonomy): Eukaryota > Metazoa > Chordata > Amphibia > Anura > Ranidae > Lithobates > Lithobates clamitans. Next base: position 3,014,763 of record JBBGZY010000248.1, read on the forward strand.
CAGCAGCTGGCGAAATCAATGTGAAGAGACCAGTGGCATCCACGGACTGCGGTGATAAACTTCTATGTGAGAAATATAGGCGTAAATACCCTTACCAGAGATGGTGGACTCCCAGTCAGCGACTTGGGAGTCAAACGGGCTTGTATTGGAATAAGGAGAGTGACTCCTGTTTCCTAACGACCAAAGATGAAGGAGAGATGGCAGCCTTCACCGACTCAATCACTTGGAATCCACCGACATATCACTTCCAGGGTGTAAATGGTAGGTGCTTGTTAAAACTCCAACTTCCATAGGTGAGATATCAATCCTCAGAGGAAAAAGGAAAAAGCAGAGACTTCTCCATAGTGTAAGTCCGCTAGGAACCGGTTTTATTAAAACGAGAGATTAAAAAAACACTCTGGCTCTTCAAAAGCAAAAGTAATAAAAATAGCGCTAAATTTCGAATGGTGGCAAGACAGGCATAACAAACCCAACGCGTTTCGTCCGATAGGACTTCAACTGGGGCATATGACCGTCTGCCACTTGTGCCTGTATATATAGGTATACAAATAATATTCAAAAAGTGACAGCTGTTCGCGCCATGTATAATGTCATTTCCGGATTATAGGGAAATGGTGTCCGCATCCATCATGATCCAATCGCAGCAAAGCTGGAATCGGCCTGTAACCAAGCCTCAATGTGGATGCTCCAATCATAATAAAGTAATAAATTGCGTCACCAAAACTCTATCCACGCACCGGTCACATGGTATTATCCCTCCTATAGAGTCTCAAGGAGGGCAGTGCGGCGTCTAGTTACGCCTAAACGTGTCCTCGGCCTATCACAGGCAACGGGGATGAGATGCAACCTCCGATCCAAGGGCGTGGTGAGAGTGTGTGACGTCACTCCGGCGTACGGCCGGAAGTGACGGAGACGAGAGCAGTAATGAAGCGCAAATGCGTACCACGTCTCGTTCTAATGGGATATAGAAAACGGAAATACTAGAACTTGGAGCGCACTGCGGTCCAACTACAATAATAAATAAACTGAAACCATAAAAGTATTAAGGACACTGACATGGCACGTACACTGTTAACCTTGACAGTAAAGCAATTATACAAAAGAAAAAGATAGGCAGTGTACTATATCTCTACAGATAAATTCGATATTGGAGTATATATGTCACTGTCATCATATCTAAAACATGCTGGAAAACTCAAGTTGATCTACAGTATGTGATAATATAAAGTACCAAAAAATATATATAAGTGAGCCAAATAATCTAAAATAGTTAGAATTTGTAGAGAAAAAAAGAAACCTAAAACTAAAATATAAGGGTTGGACAAAAACATTCAGTGATAGTTGAAAAATGATTGGATGAGCTGACAACCAATCACGTAAAACCTCAGGATAGCTAACCTGAGAAATCGAATATGGGGAACATACGTCCGCTCTAAATTTGAAAACTAATATATAGTGTGGGGCTATCCAATAACAAAGAAAAAAGGCAGTAAAAGAGAAAATTAAGACTGATTAATGAAAGAGTTTATGTCCCATTCAATGTTGAGGCCTAATGGCGAATAACATTTTAGTTGGTGTATCCAGAAAGTCTCCAATCTGGATACACCCCTCTTCATCGATTCACCCCTCCAATGAGGGGTGAATTTATCTATAACTTGGAACTGAGTTCCATTAGGGTCTTGATTGTGACAGCACCGAAAGTGTTTGGGTATACTGTGGTTAGTAAGTCCTTTTTTAATATTAGCTATGTGTTCATTCCCTCTAACTGCAAAGGTACGTATAGTGCGCCCCACATACTGTTTTTTACAAGGACACGTGATCAAATAGACCACGTATCTGGTATCACATGTCAGAAAATGTTTAATCTGATACTCCTTTCCAGTAACAGTGGAAACAAATGTCTCGGTCTTCCTCCGTCCACAAATGTTATGTACACAAACGTTACATCGCTTACAAGGGAAAAAACCCTTCATATTGTGGAAGAAGGGGCGGATCGCCGGAGGATCCGTAATGTTAGGAGCAATCTGATTTTTGATAGAAGGGGCTCCTCTGTAGACAACACCACTTCGCTCGGGAAGAACAGAGCCCAATATTGGGTCGTTTTTGAGAACTCTCCAGTGTCTCGATACAATTTCTTTGATCTGTCTGTGTTGAATGGAAAAATCAGTTAGAAGGGACCACTTGTGTCTATTGTCAGGAGCACTTTTGGGTTGAACGGTTAGCAGGGATTCTCTGTTTACCTGAGCGACCCTATTAATTTCGCTATCAATTTCTCTGGGATCATAGCCTCTATCGATAAATCTGGACTTCAAAACCTGTGTTTGGTGAAAATAATCCGTAAGCGTGCTGCAATTACGTCTGATCCGTGTAAACTGGCTCCGTGGTACGGATTTTAACCAAGTCGCGTGATGACAACTATCGACCGGAATATAACCATTCCGGTCGGTAGGTTTGAAGAACGTCTTGGTTTCCAAACGATCACCAACTACTGAGATCTCAAGATCCAAAAAATGTATTGTGGAAGGGCTGACCTCATACTTCAACTCTATCCCAATATCATTGTCATTTAGTCTGCATAAGAAACCATGCAGAGATTGAGTGCTACCCCTCCATAGGAGGAGGATGTCATCTATGTACCTCACCCAGAGAGCTAACTCTGGGGGGTCAAGAGCATAGACGACATCAGTTTTCTGATCCCAGTTGCCCCAAGAATCCCGGTTATTTATTATTTACCTAAAGTACACAAAAACATCACACAACCTCCTGGCCGCCCTATCATCAGCGGCATTAATTCCATTACTTCCCGCATAGGGAGATATATTGATTTTTTCTTGCAACCTATTGTTCAATCTGTACCGTCCTATTTAAGGGATACCAAGGACACTATTTCCAAGCTAAATAATATTACCTACAGCAATGATCTCCTTTTAGTTACAGCTGACGTCACGTCACTATATACTTCCATACCCCACCGTGCGGGCTTTGCAGCAGTCGAACTCTTCTTATCTAGAGAGGAGTCTATTCCCAAAACCCAACAGAGATTCATCATGGACCTTTTACGGTTCGCCACCAAACACAATTACTTTTGGTACAATGGTGATTTCTTTATCCAACAGAAGGGAGTAGCTATGGGCGCTAAGTTCGCCCCTAGCCTAGCAAACATTTTTATGGCCCGTTGGGAGGAGGATGTCGTCTATGCTCTTGACCCCCCAGAGTTAGCTCTCTGGGTGAGGTACATAGATGACATCCTCCTCCTATGGAGGGGTAGCACTCAATCTCTGCATGGTTTCTTATGCAGACTAAATGACAATGATATTGGGATAGAGTTGAAGTATGAGGTCAGCCCTTCCACAATACATTTTTTGGATCTTGAGATCTCAGTAGTTGGTGATCGTTTGGAAACCAAGACGTTCTTCAAACCTACCGACCGGAATGGTTATATTCCGGTCGATAGTTGTCATCACGCGACTTGGTTAAAATCCGTACCACGGAGCCAGTTTACACGGATCAGACGTAATTGCAGCACGCTTACGGATTATTTTCACCAAACACAGGTTTTGAAGTCCAGATTTATCGATAGAGGCTATGATCCCAGAGAAATTGATAGCGAAATTAATAGGGTCGCTCAGGTAAACAGAGAATCCCTGCTAACCGTTCAACCCAAAAGTGCTCCTGACAATAGACACAAGTGGTCCCTTCTAACTGATTTTTCCATTCAACACAGACAGATCAAAGAAATTGTATCGAGACACTGGAGAGTTCTCAAAAACGACCCAATATTGGGCTCTGTTCTTCCCGAGCGAAGTGGTGTTGTCTACAGAGGAGCCCCTTCTATCAAAAATCAGATTGCTCCTAACATTACGGATCCTCCGGCGATCCGCCCCTTCTTCCACAATATGAAGGGTTTTTTCCCTTGTAAGCGATGTAACGTTTGTGTACATAACATTTGTGGACGGAGGAAGACCGAGACATTTGTTTCCACTGTTACTGGAAAGGAGTATCAGATTAAACATTTTCTGACATGTGATACCAGATACGTGGTCTATTTGATCACGTGTCCTTGTAAAAAACAGTATGTGGGGCGCACTATACGTACCTTTGCAGTTAGAGGGAATGAACACATAGCTAATATTAAAAAAGGACTTACTAACCACAGTATACCCAAACACTTTCGGTGCTGTCACAATCAAGACCCTAATGGAACTCAGTTCCAAGTTATAGATAAATTCACCCCTCATTGGAGGGGTGAATCGATGAAGAGGGGTGTATCCAGATTGGAGACTTTCTGGATACACCAACTAAAATGTTATTCGCCATTAGGCCTCAACATTGAATGGGACATAAACTCTTTCATTAATCAGTCTTAATTTTCTCTTTTACTGCCTTTTTTCTTTGTTATTGGATAGCCCCACACTATATATTAGTTTTCAAATTTAGAGCGGACGTATGTTCCCCATATTCGATTTCTCAGGTTAGCTATCCTGAGGTTTTACGTGATTGGTTGTCAGCTCATCCAATCATTTTTCAACTATCACTGAATGTTTTTGTCCAACCCTTATATTTTAGTTTTAGGTTTCTTTTTTTCTCTACAAATTCTAACTATTTTAGATTATTTGGCTCACTTATATATATTTTTTGGTACTTTATATTATCACATACTGTAGATCAACTTGAGTTTTCCAGCATGTTTTAGATATGATGACAGTGACATATATACTCCAATATCGAATTTATCTGTAGAGATATAGTACACTGCCTATCTTTTTCTTTTGTATAATTGCTTTACTGTCAAGGTTAACAGTGTACGTGCCATGTCAGTGTCCTTAATACTTTTATGGTTTCAGTTTATTTATTATTGTAGTTGGACCGCAGTGCGCTCCAAGTTCTAGTATTTCCGTTTTCTATATCCCATTAGAACGAGACGTGGTACGCATTTGCGCTTCATTACTGCTCTCGTCTCCGTCACTTCCGGCCGTACGCCGGAGTGACGTCACACACTCTCACCACGCCCTTGGATCGGAGGTTACATCTCATCCCCGTTGCCTGTGATAGGCCGAGGACACGTTTAGGCGTAACTAGACGCCGCACTGCCCTCCTTGAGACTCTATAGGAGGGATAATACCATGTGACCGGTGCGTGGATAGAGTTTTGGTGACGCAATTTATTACTTTATTATGATTGGAGCATCCACATTGAGGCTTGGTTACAGGCCGATTCCAGCTTTGCTGCGATTGGATCATGATGGATGCGGACACCATTTCCCTATAATCCGGAAATGACATTATACATGGCGCGAACAGCTGTCACTTTTTGAATATTATTTGTATACCTATATATACAGGCACAAGTGGCAGACGGTCATATGCCCCAGTTGAAGTCCTATCGGACGAAACGCGTTGGGTTTGTTATGCCTGTCTTGCCACCATTCGAAATTTAGCGCTATTTTTATTACTTTTGCTTTTGAAGAGCCAGAGTGTTTTTTTATTTCTCGTTTTAATAAAACCGGTTCCTAGCGGACTTACACTATGGAGAAGTCTCTGCTTTTTCCTTTTTCCTCTGAGGATTGATATCTCACCTATGGAAGTTGGAGTTTTAACAAGCACCTACCATTTACACCCTGGAAGTGATATGTCGGTGGATTCCAAGTGATTGAGTCGGTGAAGGCTGCCATCTCTCCTTCATCTTTGGTCGTTAGGAAACAGGAGTCACTCTCCTTATTCCAATACAAGCCCGTTTGACTCCCAAGTCGCTGACTGGGAGTCCACCATCTCTGGTAAGGGTATTTACGCCTATATTTCTCACATAGAAGTTTATCACCGCAGTCCGTGGATGCCACTGGTCTCTTCACATTGATTTCGCCAGCTGCTGACCGCTTTTATCCCATTATCTGAACTTTGAGTCACCATACAGTATATGCATATGAGTTCCGGATGGACTTTTTTGTAATATCAGCAGCTTAGCATTTCTATTTTTTTATGTGTGTATTACACCTATATGACATGCACTACTTATATGACATGCCAAGAAATCACTTATGTGGGTATTACACCTATATGACATACACTACCCTCACAATTTCTAGTCTTTTAGCATAGAGCCACTCCTTTCCATTTGTGGTTCTATATTGTCCCCTTGTGTGTCTACCTTCACTTAATAGTTTGCTCACTGGTTCACTTCAGTTGTTACCATATTTTTCATATGATACACCCATATTTTTATCCGTCTATCTTGTGGTCCGGATCATTTATCAGCTTTATTGGTGTCAACCAACGGTCCTTATAGGACTACTCCTCCTCATTTGTGGTTCTCCCTACATTGTTCCCTTGTATGTCCACTTATGCTTATCATAGTTTGTTCACTGGTTCATTTCAGTTGTCACTATATTTTTCAAATGATACACCCACGATTTTTACCCGCCTACCTTGTGGTTCGGATTATTTATTAGCTTTATTGGTGCCAACCAATGGTCCTTATAGAACTTATTTTCATAAAATCTTTGTTGCGCATTCCGCCCTCCAGATATTATTCTGTTTGGCCTTGCCCAATAAAGGACATTTTTAGCGCCACACATATTTTTACTTAATAAAGCAAACAGAATATTGGCATGCAATAAAAGGGGGATCAACTCCAGAGATAAAACGATAATTCTCCCGCTCTACAAGACTCTGGTCCGGCCGCACCTGGAGTATGCTGTCCAGTTCTGGGCACCAGTCCTCAGGAGGGATGTACTGGAAATGGAGCGAGTACAAAGAAAGGCAACAAAGCTAATAAAGGGTCTGGAGGATCTTAGTTATGAGGAAAGGTTGCGAGCACTGAACTTATTCTCTCTGGAGAAGAGACGCTTGAGAGGGGATATGATTTCAATTTACAAATACTGTACTGGTGACCCCACAATAGGGATAAAACTTTTTCGCAGAAGAGAGTTTAATAAGACTCGTGGCCACTCATTACAATTAGAAGAAAAGAGGTTTAACCTTAAACTACGTAGAGGGTTCTTTACTGTAAGAGCGGCAAGGATGTGGAATTCCCTTCCACAGGCGGTGGTCTCAGCGGGGAGCATTGATAGCTTCAAGAAACTATTAGATAATCACCTGAATGACCGCAACATACAGGGATATACAATGTAATACTGACACATAATCACACACATAGGTTGGACTTGATGGACTTGCGTCTTTTTTCAACCTCACCTACTATGTAACTATGTAACTATGTAACTATGACATTGGCTATTGATGTTCTAAAATGTTATATGTGTTATATTAGGTGGTAATTTACAATGCAAAAAAAGCTTGCTGAGGTTTTTCGTTATATACACCCATAAGCCATAACATTATGACCACTGGCAGGTAAAGTTAATAGCATTGATTATATTGTTACAATGGCACCTGAAAGCAGGTGTGATGTATTAGGCAGCAATTGACATGTTGTCACTGAAGTTGAAGTGTTGAAAGAAGAAAAAATGGGCAAGCGTAAGGATTTGAGGGAATTTGATCAGGGCCAAATTGTAAGGGCTAGATGAATAGGTTAGAGCATCTCCAAAACTGCAGCTCTTGTGGGATATTCCCAGTCTGCAGTGGTCAGGAGGAGCTACCAAAAATGTTCCAAGGAAGGAAAACTGGTGATCTGACGACAGGATTATGGGCGGCCAAGGCTCAGTGATGCATGTGGGGAGTGAAGGCTGGCCTGTGTAGCGGTGGTGGCTGGTGCTTAAAATGTTTTGGGGGGGTGCATACAAACTGAAAAATGAAACTGTTAGCAATGCAGGACTGTAAATAGCCATTTATCAGGTGATTATGTATCAGGGACGTGCAGTCAGGGGAGGTAGGTGAGGCTCAGCAATGTACACTCTGTTTGCAGCAGACTGAGAGGTTGAGCTCTCACTTCTTGTCAGAGGTACTGAGCTCAATAAACAGCTTGGAGTCTTGGACAAATGGTAAGGTACAATTGGTCCCAGCTGTCCAATAAAAATGCTGAAGTGGAGGCACGCCTCTCACTTCAGTGTCATAGAAGGGGGCATGTGTCTAAAAGATAAATGCTCCCTTCCAGCCCAGCCCTCTTAAGTAGAAGGAAATAACATGGGTTTATGTGTATAAGATTTACCCACAATCCCATGTTTTTCTCACACAGTTAAGAGGGAGAATGATAATCTGCTGCCTGCTGAAAAGGTACTCTTTTATTCAAGCTAAAACATATATTTATATGCTATACGTTATAATATTAAAAATAATAATAAAACATTATATATATTGTTTTAGCAGACACCCTATGGAATAAAATGGTGGTCATTGCAACTTTTAATGTCACACAGTATTTGCGCAGCAATTTTTCTAACTCACTGTGCCAATCAATTGCAGCCTCACTGTGCCTATCAATTGCAGCCTCACTGTGCCTATCAATTGCAGCCTCACTGTGCCCACCATATGCAGCCTCACTGTGCCAATCAATTGCAGCCTCACTGTGCCCGTCATATGCAGCCTCACTGTGCCCATCATATGAAGCCTTACTGTGCCTATCAATTGCAGTCTCACTGTGCCCATCACAGTAGGCCAATCACATCAACATTATAAGTAGAAGAAAATAAAACCACTTAACATAAGGTGTCCTCATCAGAGCCCCCTTTTACATCAGATGTTCCAATCAAAGTCCCCCTTTACAGCAGATGCCCCCTTTACATCAGGTGTCCCAATCAGAGTCCCCCTTTACAACAGGTGTCCTCATCAGGATACCCCTATACATCAGGTGTCCTCATTAGAGTCCCCCTTTACATCAGGTGCCCAAATGAGCATCCCTCTTTACAGCAGGTGCCCCCTTTACAACAGGTGTCCCCATCAGCATCCCCTATACATCAGGTGTCACCATCAGAGACCCCTTTACAGCAGATGTCCCGATTATTGTCCCCCTTTACATCAGATGTTCCCATCAGAGTCCCCCTTCACAGCAGATGTCCCCATCAGACTCCCCCTTTACAGCAGATGTCCCCATCAGACTCCCCCTTCACAGCAGATGTCCCCATCAGACTCCCCCTTTACAGCAGATGTCCCCATCAGACTCCCCCTTCACAGCAGATGTCCCCATCAGACTCCCCCTTTACAGCAGATGTCTCCATCAGAGTTCCCCTTTACAGCAGATGTCCCCATCATATTCCCCCTTTACAGCAGATGTCTCTATCAAAGCCCCCCTTTACAGCAGATGTCCCCATCAGAGCCCCCCTTTACAGCAGATGTCATCATCAGAGCCCCCCTTTACATCAGATGTCACCATCAGGGCCCCCCTTTACAGCAGATGTCACCATCAGAGCCCCTCTTTACAGCAGATATCCCCATTAGTGCCCCCTTTACATCAGATGTCAACATCAGAGCCCCCCCTTTACAGCAGATGTCGCCATCAGAGTCCCCCTTTACAGCAGGTGTCCCCATCAGAGTCCCCCTTTACAGCAGGTGTCCCCATCAGAGTCCCCCTTTACAGCAGGTGTCCCCATCAGAGTCCCCCTTTACAGCAGATGTCCCCATCAGAGCCCCCCTTTACAGCAGGTGTCCCCATCAGAGTCCCCTTAATAGCAGATGTCACCATCAGAGTCCCCCTTTACAGCAGATGCCCCCATCAGAGTCCCCCTTTACAGCAGGTGTCCCCATCAGAGTCCCCCTTTACAGCAGATGTCCCCATCAGAGTCCCCCTTTACAGCAGGTGTCCCCATCAGAGCCCCATTTACAGCAGATGTCCCCATCAGAGCCCCCCTTTACATCAGATGTCCCCATCAGAGCCCCCCTTTACATCAGATGTCACCATCAGAGCCCCCTTTACATCAGATGTCACCATCCATCAGAGTCCTCCTTTACATCAGATGTCACATCAGAGCCCCCCTTTACAGCAGATGTCCCCATCAGAGCCCCCCTTTACATCAGAGCCCCCCTTTACAGCAGATGTTCCCATCAGAGTCCTCCGTTACAGCAGATGTCACCATCAAAGTTCCCCTTTAAAGCGGATGTTACCATCAGAACCCCCCCTTTACAGCAGATGTTACCATCAGAGCCCCCTTTACATCAGATGTTCCCATCAGAGCCCCCTTTTACAGCATTTGTTACCATCAGAACCCTCCTTTACACCGGAAGTGAGGGCATAAGACCCGCCAATCACTAACCACAGCAGGAAACAATGCTATAGAGGGAGTGTTCTCTGCGCCCTGAGGACTTTCTAAAGGAAGCCAATAGAGCTTGCAAACACGTCACGCTTCCCATACACCTGTGTGTTAGTATTGTAATATCAGAAAAGTAAAGATTAAAATTAGAAATGATAGATGATCATAGAACTGAAAAAGACTGCTTTGAGAATATATGAATAGAACATTTATCTCCTATACAGTTCCTTCACAGGTTCTTAACTTAAATTTAACAAATATGGGGACATCTACCAGCCTGTATACTGAGTGGACCAGAGGTCGAGGAGACGTGGACTCTTTTCAGGTCCTGCTGATACATGAAAATATTGTCATAAAGAATGAGAGTGTATCCAGTGACACCAGCAAATATCAGTTCCATTCCCTAAAGCCAGGAGGCGTGTACTCTGTGGTGGTGACAACTGTGAGTGGAGGAATTTCATCAAGACAGGCCCTAGCAGAGGCCAGAACAGGTACAATAACGGCATAACATTTTGATGTATTTAAAAGTTAATTGATCATCTGTCATATGGTAAGCTGTAAATGAAAGCTAATATCAACTAATCTTATGCCACAAAAAAAAATCTATTTCATTTTTCTTTTTAATAGCATAGTTTTGAAAACGACCCATTTAAATGTAGATAGTTCTATATCTACATATCTGTATATATCTGTGCTTTTGAATTATTACAAATTTATACTATTGAAACTCAAATTTTGGAAACTGTACAATTAAGCACTGCTGCCTGAACTTATAGACGACAGGCAAGTGTGGACTGAAAAAAGAACATAAACAATTTCTACGAGGATCTTTAGGGAGGAGAGAGGATACAGATTAAGTGAAAAGGCTATGCACAGGAAATTAGACCTAAGTCAAGAATGGATGTTTAATTACACAAGATCAGCAGGTTTGTGGGGTTCATAGTTATGTGAACCTAATCAAGCAGTTTCCTTCCCATAAGTGATTATGTCCTGTACTTAAGGGACATAACTAAATCCTTTAAAACAATGGACAGGACAAGTAGTGGCAAAACACTTTGGTATCAAGTGATAACGTGCATTCTCACTCACAATCATAGTTGTAGGAAGTTTCTTCAATGACCAGCAGAGGGCAAAGGAGGTTTTTAAAACAAAAACTGTATTTGAGATCCGCAAATTTATTCTTACAACATTTCATTATAAAAGAATCCTTTCCTGTGAAAATAATGAAAAATGCAGTTGCCTCGTCATCCCTAAAATGTTAGTTGCCTGGCTGTGGTGCTGATCCTCTTGCATCAATTCACTGACTTGGAACAAGTATGCAAATAAGGACTTCTGATTTCACTTTGACTTCCCCATCTGCATACTTGGTCCAGGCCACTGATTTACAGAGTACTAAAGAACAGTATATTAGCCGGTCAGCTAGCACTTGATGTAGAATAAAATGATGTAGAATAAATTCATGTACAATAAAATATTTCTATACTGATGTGCTTGGAATGCTAAGAAAGTAAGTATAAAGAATAAATGCAATGTTAGCTAAAATCATGAAATAGGGAGAACATGTACATGTGCTCTAAATTAGCCATACCAAATCTATGTAATATGAGGACATGCCTAAACTATCCAATCAATTTGTATTCAGTCAAGCAGGCCCGTGACCCATATAGAAGATTGTACAATCAAGTTGTAATGTGTGTGGTCCCTACAGATTACAGGAGCATGGAGTATACACTTTAGTGAATATTACTATGGGTGCTGTAGTAAGTGTGATCTTACAATTCCTTTTTCAAATATTTTATTGAGAATAACACAGTACAAGATAAACAGTTGTAGGTAGTAAGGTTTCTCAGTAATCAATTAAGACAAAACAAATGTTATTCATTATTTTGCATTAGGTTATGCAATACAGTGGGTATTCTACTAGGTATATCTTCAGTCATGTCTGTCACTAAAAGAGTTGAGTTAGAACTAAAAATATTATAATATATCTTAAAACATGGGACTGATGAGGACAAAGTAACCTATTGGCTAATAGAATAGTTATTTATGGGATAGTTGAGAGAGGTATTAATTTAACCATGGCCAAGATCCGACTATGTGGCTTGGCTTGTCCTGGGGATAGGATCAATAGTCCCAACTATCTCAAGTGTACCCATGGTAGGTTTATTGGTAAATTATGGGTGGATGACCTTTACTGATTTGGGTTCTTATGTATTGGAGGATCGATAGGTCATAGGTAGTATGAGATTTGAGAACAAAGGTATGATGGGTGGGTGGGGATGAGCGGGGTATAGAGGGAAGTTGGAGGAGAGAAGGCGTCTCCAGGGGGGGTCAGTATTTCAACTAGCCAAGTATTTTTTATGAATAATGATGTGGTGGATGGTAAGTATCCTCAGGGTAATAGAAGTGAGCAATCAAAACCCTGTGGTAGATGGTGGTTTATCCATGGGAGCCCCAGTGATTCGAATTTAGAAAGTTTATCTAGTAAGATTGTTTTAGCGTGGATCATTGCCTGTGTTACTCGTTGTTAAGTGATCTTACAATTCCACAAGTGGAGAAGGGGACAACACAGATTATTACATATTACAGGAGAGTACAGAAGCTCACGGGAGACACTTTACTAAATATTGAAATGGATGCTGTAGTGCCACATCCAACATAATAAGCGGCAGAGGATAGAACAGCTGATTCATAATGAAGTCAAAAAGTAACTGATGGGCAACAGCAAATGTATTATAGTATATTTTTAGGGGCATAACTATGAATAATAGAGCCCCATAACAAAAACTTGATAGGGCTCCCATGCTAACTACTATTTCTTTAGTATCTGGCAGTGCTGACTGTGACATTACAAGCCATTGATCGTAATATAAAGTATGTACTGTATTTATTGGGGATATTCAGCAGAAGAAGAGCTGTCAGCATAATCAGGATACTAGGGAGCGGAGCAGTGATTTTGCTAAAAATGAATGTTGTAGTAGCAATAATAATACAGTATAAACCATAGCTATTTTATATTATGGCAAAATACTTTGTTTTTGCACATGATTATTCTATGACCCTAATACACACTTCTTTAAACTTGTTTGTAGGTTTTGGCAGAGGTGATACTCTGGATATTGACTGTTTTAGACATACAGAGTTAAATTCAGCCTGTAGTAGAAGTTCAGAGGTCAATAAATGCACATTGCTAAGATAGCTAAGCAAATCCTTCTTACTACACAGAGGGGGATCTGTGACTAATGATGGTCTTGGGGTCTGACTTCAGTACTTCTATACATAGGAACTTCACAGTTTAGTTATCCTTAACAGCCTCCTTAACGGGGCCCCCTCCTACCATATAGCATCTGCGTGGGCTGCTATAGCTATTGTTACGCAACTGTATGTTATATCACCCACAATATTACCGCAGTAAATTCTATATGAAGGGCACTATATGCAACAAGGTGTGAAATGTATGTGTGAATAAAAAAAATGGCTAAAACTATTAAAATTTGTCTTACTGATTTTCAGTTCCATCCAGTGTAAGTGGCGTTACTGTTAATAACTTTGGTCAGTCTGCCTACCTCCGCATATCCTGGCTCCAAGCTGTTGGCTACGTTGATGCCTATGTGGTAACATTATCTCACCATGGTTTCCTTCTTCCACCACTTACACTCTCTAAAACTGTCACTGAGTGCTCCTTCAGCTCTCTCACTCCTGGACGCCTGTACAATGTGACTGTGACCACCCGCAGCGGAAAGTTTGAGAATTATTCTTTTAGTCAAGAGTGGACAGGTAAGAGAAAAGCCTTTTATTAAAGATTGTTGGTTCACAAAAAGACACTCAGTATTATAACATCACACCTTTAGGCTCCGTTCACATCTAGGCGTTGCTAATTTACAGGCGTTTTTGCAGAGTTTTTGCAGCGTTTTTGTACAGGCGTTTTGAAGTTCAAAAGGTCACCAATGTAAAAGAATTAAAACGCCTGTAATCTGCCTAAAAATAAACTCATGTACTTTTTTCAGTGACGGGCGTTTTACTTTAGGCGACAGATGTGAACAGGGGACATTGAAATGAATGAGATTTGTCTTGTTGGGCGTTTTTAGAGCTGAGGCTAGAACAGAAAAATGCCTAGATGTGAACAAACCCTTAGTCATTCAATGTGATTGAATAAACGGAGCACACCTGAAATGAAGAGTTATTTTTTTATTTATTTTTTTCAGGCATTTTTATAACCTATGCAATTTGAACAGTGCATGCTGTACATTTACATCCTTGCCCTCAATGAGCTTACAGGCTAAGATCTCTACCTCACATGCATACATACACATACTAAGGCCATTTTAGAGAGGAGCTAATTAACCTATCAGCATGTCTTTGGAATGTGGGAGGAAACCAGAGTACCTGGAGGAAATCTACACAAGCACAGAGAGAACATGCAAACTCCATGCAGATAATATAATGCATCCGTTGCTACTGACTCTTTAGGGAAATATGCATGTTTATTCATAAATATTTTAGACAAGTGCTCTATTACTGGAGACAGTCAATTGCAATATATAACCATTAAGGGCAGTAACACCTTTCATGTTTTCACAGATGCTTCAAATGAGTTTCCATTTCTGTAAAAGTTGTATTGAATGTTGTTATGAAAATTAAGATACTGTAGATCTGCTATACAAGAAATGTAAACAACATTAGCAGCATTTTCAAAGTATTGCTACTGCCTGCCACATTTGGATCCACCTTTCGACAATACTATTTTTTTAAACACTGTCACAAATTGTATAGGGGCTTAATTACTGAGCTCAAAGTCTATACCCACATCTCTAAAATAAACTGCACAAAAAAGTAAATTGGACATTCACAGTACTATACATTTACATGCTATACCCATACAAAAATTGTGTTTTTTTTTCCTTTTTTTATGAAATGGCTTACTAAAATGGGATGAGAATTGTGATGCAGGATATCCACTTCATGTACATATGCTAAAAATAGACGCGTACCTTTAAGCTTATACCCACCAGTTCTGGTCCTAGGGGATTTCAATAGTGTCTTAGATATCTTCTTAGATATACTTAGAAAATTTTTCCTGCAAGGAACTAGAGTTCCCACTGCTCTTGCCAGGTACATCCTTGAACTTGGGTTGGTGGATCTATGGCGCTGCAAATACCCCCTTAAAGCTCAGTTTTCATGTCCTTCTTTAACCCACTCCACTTTATCAAGCATAGATTTAGAACTAGGCACTGACCTAAGTTTTGCTTTCAACCCTACAATTCAGTACCTGGCTAGGGGGTTGTCTGACCATTCACCAATGCAAATAACCCTTTCCTTACACTCTTTTAAATTACCTATGCACTGGAAACTAAATCCTTTTTGGTTTCCACTTTTCAATAACACAGACCACATGAGGTCACAAATCCTAGGCTTTTTGATTGAAAACAGACACTCAACTTCCTCGATTGTTATTTGGGACACTTTAAAGGTGTACATAAGAGGGATGTGTATTCAAGAGATATCCGCTATTAAAGTTTCCAGTAGACAGTGGGCTATAGATGCCAGTGAGGCTGTGGACAGGGCAGAGCAGGCCTATTTAAATGCTCCCAATCCCTTGACAGAAAAAAAATTAATAGAAGCTCAAAAATGTTATCGCTTGGTGCAACATCAGCAAGCAGATAATAAGCGATTCTTTACAGCTCAGTCATTTTTTGAAGAGGGGAAAAGACCGGACACATGTTATCTGTTATATCTAAACCCCAGCAACCACCCTCATATATCCATAGGATAGCTTTATCCCCAGCACAGACAGCTACAGAAACCCCCTTCTTTTTTGCAAGGATTTCAATCCTTTTACTCTACTGTATACTCTTCCAGGGTCTCATATGCTGAGGACTTGCTAACTGACTTTTAACTACCGACTTAAAAATCCTTACCAAAGTACTTGCAATGCGACTCTCCAAGGTTATAGCCTCACTTATTCATCCAGATCAATTTGGGTTTATCACTACTCGCTCAACAGCACATAATCTCCGCAGGCTATATGTTAACATGCAGCTCCCTACTTTTTTTGTGGGGTATGGTTTTACCTTTGTTTTTTGTTTGTTGTTCTCCCATCTTGGTTGTTTAGAAGGGAGGAAAGGAGGAGAGAAGGAGGGATTATGGTTTATTATTTTATATATGCTAATCCTACTGCTGCCCAAATACCCAGAATTCTTCTCTAATGCCCCGTACACACGGTCGGATTTTCCGATGGAAAATGTCCGATCGGAGCGTGTTGTCGGAAATTCCGACCGCGTGTGGGCTCCATCGGACATTTTCCCTCGGATTTTCCGACACACAAAGTTGGAGAGCAGGAGATAAAATTTTCCGACAACAAAATCTGTTGTCGGAAATTCCGATCGTGTGTACACAAATCCGACGGACAAAGTGCCACGTATGCTCAGAATAAATAAAGAGATGAAAGCTATTGGCCACTGCCCCGTTTATAGTCCCGACGTACGTGTTTTACGTCACCGCGTTCAGAATGATCGGATTTTCCGACAACTTTGTGTGACCGTGTGTATGCAAGACAAGTTTGAGCCAACATCCGTCGGAAAAAATCCTAGGATTTTGTTGTCGGAATGTCCAAACAAAGTCCGACCGTGTGTACGCTCTATTAGACCTAAAGTCAACAGCTACAAAAAAGGTTAAAGTAATATCTTTTTAAATTTATTTTGTTAATACATAGTCAGCTAGGTCAAAAAAAGGCACAAGTCCATCAAATACAACTATAAATCTTGCTTTACTTTTTTTTCAGTTCCTTCTGCTGTGCAGGGACTAACAGTGAGCAATGCAGCCAGGAGTGACTACCTCAAAGCATCTTGGCTACGAGCCACTGGAGATTTTGATCAATACCAAGTGACCATTAAAAACAACAATGGCTTTATTAATATCAAAAATGTCTCCAAATCAGAGAATGAATGTGAATTCTCGATTCTGGTGCCAGGCCGACTGTACAGCATAACTGTTAGCACTAAGAGTGGAAGGTATGAGGCCAGTGCTGGAGCAAATGGAAGGACCTGTAAGTATGATGGCATCTTTCTAAACATCAATACAAACATGTAATGATTGTGTGACTCCATTACCATGTTAATGTATTAAATAAAATTGTCCCTTAGTTCCAGAAGCTGTAAAAAAGCTCACCCTTGCCAGCAGAAGCAGTGAGGAGCTCCATGTGACCTGGTCAAGCGCTGATGGAGATGTTGATAGCTATGAAATCCAGCTCCTATACAATGACATGAAGGTGCTTCCATCCATTACACTGAGTAACACAGCTGCTGAATACCGTTTCACCTCTCTCATTCCTGGTCGTCGCTACAAAATCGTTGTGCTCACCTTCAGTGGTGATGCACAGAGATCAACATTTGTGGAGGGATTAACAGGTAGAGACTTTCTACAGATCAACTTGTCTTATTATCATCCATATATCATATAGTGTAAAATGAGAGACAGACACTAAAACAAGATTGATAACAAAATAACACACTGATTCTGTAATAGAAAAGCTATACCAAATTATATGAAGAAAAATATCAGTACAGAAAATAAATAAAATTAAAGATGCTGATTACTGTCTCCAGCTCATCCAGACAATAGAGCTTCTTAGATCACCTGCCTTTGGGCTTATGTTGATGGCCTAAGCTTGACATCAGTTTAGCATCCTTCTGAGATCATTCAGAATTCAGGTGCATTTGATCTCTAGTTTGCCAGCTTCTGACCTGCATTCAACCTGCTTCAAGTGGGTTTTGCATTACTATATACTTGTATGGGAACTTACATTAGAGGCCATCATTTCCGGATCCTTACAGTGCCCTGTAAATGCTTTCATCTCCCACTTTCACCATTATTGCCTCTGTGAAGGTCAGAACTAATGCAGATAACATGAATGTATAGGTATTAATAGTATGAATATTCTAGATAGGACCTTTAGTTGTTATGCTAGATTAGGTGAGATAATGTATAATAATATATCAGTGTGTGGGTGCAACATATCACGTCAAAGATCTGGATCCAATGTATTATATGAAATCAGCATCTAAATTGTGGGGGTTACAACCTATTACTTCCAACTCACAACCAAGGCATTAAAACTTCCATTCAACATTTTATTTCAACATTCATATCAAAAGACATAATTATCTTATAACCTGGCAACCACATTCACCACCCAGGAGTTTTGCTTTTTATTATCAGTGTGCTCAAGTAATTACAACACTGAATGAAAACATCTACAATAAGACTATTAAATGATACTCAAATGGATGAATTTTGTTTTTTTTTAATGTCTGAGTGGAGATCTATGTTTGTCCCTAGCACGTTTGAGCCCACTTACTGTTGACTGACTCCCTACCTCTGCTGGATATCCAATGAGTATCAGCTACTCTTTCAGTAAAATAATACTTTCTAAGATTAGTTTTGAAGTTTCCTCCTAGTTTCAGTCATGTCCCGTGTTCTTGACCCTGGCCCCATATTGAAAATACTGCTCTCCTGAATCTTATTCACCTCCTTTATGGATATAAAGGTTTCAATTATGTCTCCCCTTTCCCATCTTTCCTCCAAACTATATATATATATTACCTTCCTGAAGTCTCTCCTCATATATTTTATCCCTCAGACCTTTCACCATTTTTGTTGCCTTTCTCTGGACTTTTTTTATCTCATTAATATTTTTTATAAGTGAGGTCTTCAGAACTGGACACAGTGGGGTTGATTTACTAAAACTGAAGAGTGCAACATCTGGAGCAGGTCTGCATAGAAACCAATCAGCTTCCAGGTTTTATTGTCAAAGCTTAATTGAACAAGCTGAAGTTAGAAGCTAATTGGCTACCATGCACAGATGTACCAGATTTTGCACTCTCCAGTCCTAGTAAAGCAACCCCAGTATTCTAAATGAGGTTGA
Source organism: Lithobates clamitans (assembly GCA_037952925.1). NCBI lineage: Eukaryota > Metazoa > Chordata > Amphibia > Anura > Ranidae > Lithobates > Lithobates clamitans. The sequence goes on from JBBGZY010000248.1 coordinate 3,033,824, forward strand.
ACTAAAGATCTATCTCGTGATGCATCCTCAAATTCTATTCTCTTTTGTGAAATGTGGGTTGTAAATACCCAAATGTGTTTTTTGCTTTATCCTAGTTCCAAGTGCCGTAAAGAGCATTCACATTTCACCACATGGAACAACAAACAGCCTGAAAGTAAACTGGACTCCTGGAGGTGGAGATGTTGATTCTTATACTGTGACCATCTTCTGCCAGAACTACCAGATAGAGTCTCACACTATATCCAAGCACATCTATGAACACACCTTCAACAATCTTGACCCGGGAGAGCAATACAGGATTGTTGTACAGACTAACAGTGGAGGTTTACACAAAAACTTGACAGCATTTGGAAGAACAAGTAAGACCAAGCATTTTGTTTTACAAGAAGTCTGTATTGATAACAGGCACTTGCCACAGTAAAAACAAGTCATAATTTAATATACTTAACATACAGCAATATAGTCAAAATTTATGATGAAACACATGTTTGAAATGTATTATACTTAAAACAAGATGCAATGGTAAAAACAAAGATGAGAAAAAATTGAAAATCAATTACATTTTAGTAGGATGCTTAAAAGCCAATAAAGTGCTTTTTTGATAATAATCTTCCCTACTGAGTACTAAGTCTATGACAAAACCCATAGTAAGCATATGAATGACAGCTTAGGAAATATTGGGTGGGATTCCTTCAATGTAATTTATAATTACATCCCTCAAACATCTGGAAGTATAACTAGTTCCTATTGGCTATATTATGTAATTATGATTAACTGATTAGAAATCGTACTTAAGTCATTCATTTAAATAGCAAATTCCTATTAGCGGAGGTGAATTGGAAAATGGTCCAAAGGCTCACTTTATCAGGTCAATTCACAAGGGGGATTACTTTGCATAGTGGATTACAGTGCCTGCAAATGTGTTTGATCTAGATCAAATATCAGTTTTGACGGTTCCTGCAAATTTGTTTGATCAGAGTTAAATGTGTTTCGTGGAACCTACAAGTGTGTTTAATTTAGATCAAATTTCAAACTTGGTGGAACCTGCAAACATGTCTGATCTATATCAAATCTCAGTTTTGGTGGAATCTAAAAATGTGTTTTGTCGCAGTCAAATCTCAGTTTGGGTGAATCAATCTGATAATTTCTAGATGCCAAGAGGAGTTGTTCTCCAACATGATAAACTGTATAACAATATATGTTTATTTATATACAGGCATTACCATAAAGAAATAAAAGTGTTGATCTTTTTTCTGTCTTTAAATGTTAGGCAAGTTTTTCTTGTACCTTTTTTTTATTTACTACATTTATTTACTTAATTTAAGCTACTCTTTGTGACAACCATATATGCACTTTGTATTGGCCTATCCGTATTGTAACTTACAGCTAGATGTATTCCCCTATGCTATTTGAATTTTGTATTAAAATGTACCGATAGTGAATTCAGTGTAACGTGCAGGTGTTTCTTTATTTTCCAGTACCAGCCACAGTTCAGAGACTGACAGTCGACAATTTGTACAGTAGTCACTTGCTGATGGCAAGCTGGCAGAGTGCACCAGGCATTGCAGACAGATATGATCTCCTTCTTCTTACTGATAAAGGAGTTTTAATAAATAACAAATCTGTGCCAGCTAATACCAAATCCTATAAGTTCGAAGAGCTTGTTCCAGGAAAAATGTACAAGATCCGAGTGTTCACAGTCAGCGGCGGTCTTTTCAGCACAGCAGAAGAAACAGCAAGAAGAACAGGTAAACAGATGTTTGGCAAGGGCTATAGGCTTTGCCTACAAACTAGAACAGTTTAGAGGAACGCAATGCAGACTCATTCAGAGTGTGCAAGTCTAATAATACATCACAACATGTGTACATATAATTAGGAATGCCAGAGGCTGTCTAAACTATTTGTTTTTTTAACACAATATAAATAATATAAATACGCATTAGCCAAAAGCAATTAATCACCCACCAAGTTGAAACAAATCCTATTTCTCTGTTAACTTACTAACTAACCTTCTATTAGGCCTATTTAATCATGGCTTTCAGGCAGATATAAAAAAACACCATTGCATGCAAATATGTGCTCATTATAAAAAAAATAAATGTATTTAAATGCAGCTATTGTAAGTACCTAAACTGGCTAGACATTACCCTTCTGTAATTATCTTATAGAGTAGAGATCAATGATTTGAGCTCTGAGCCAAGCAGATGTGCTGAATGTACATGTGTTAGCAAAGAACATGCTGACAAGAGAGAGCAGAATGATGACCTCATCAGTTAAATGCTGCTCTTCATTTGTCTAATTAAAGGTCCAATTACAGGCTGGGGGAAGTGAGGGGAACTAGTTGTAGAGAAAGTCAAGTTACCAGCCTGGCTGTATAGTGTAGCAGGGATGTATAACACTTCACGAATAGGTAGAAAAATGCAAATCATTTGGCAGGGAAAACAGCTCCCATTTATGTATTTCATTTGTTTAGTTAGTTTCCTGCCTTCCCAGTGACAATGGCATTCGCATTTCTTTGGTTTGACTCAAGTTATTTGAAATTAAGTTACTATAAATAAAATAACTTTGCACATAAACATTACTAGTTACACTATACTGTAAGTCATTATGCCTTCTGAACCATTAGACGTTTTAAGAAAATGTCATGGATATTTCTGTGGTATTGATATGATAAGATCCTCATAGGTGGATATTCTAGCTGGTATAATTTAGTGCTGCTTCAAGTATGTTGGCCTTAATTTCACTTTTTTTCCTTTTATTAATGTACTTTTCAGTCCCAGCTGCCGTGACCAATCTAAAGATCACAGGGAACAGCACAGACAGTTTGTCATTCACGTGGACAAGCTCAGAGGGAGAACTGGACTCTTATGATATTTTCCTGTACAACCCAGACAATACACTGCATGACAGGAAGTCTGGAAACCAAGTTCTACAACACTGCTCATTTCAGGGACTGCTGCCAGGTCGCCTTTACAAAATGGTCATAGTTACTCATAGTGGATCTCTGACTAATGAGTGTTCAGTCCACGGGAGGACAGGTAATGATTAATCATAATTGTATGCCAGGACATGCATGTATTAGCTTACCTTATTTAGTTACATAGCACATAATAAAATTGCCAGGAATAAAATACAGAAATTAAATAATAGGGGAGAATCAGGCATATACATTTTCAGTGCTTCAAACTATATCCCGGGCTTTTGGCCAATGAACGTTAGATGCAAATAATATTTTGTTGTGATCATCAATGATAACACCAATTACTACCAGGTATCCTTACCTTCACACCAAACGCTATTACCCCACCCAAATGCAACACTTAACTTGCCTCTAACATTCAGTCTAATGCCGCGTACACACGACCGGACTTTCCGGCAGAAAAGGTCCGATGGAATCATTCCGTCGGACATTCTGATCGTGTGTGGGCTTCATCAGACTTTTTCTTTTTAAAATTCTGACGGACCTACAAATAGAACATGTTCTAATCTTTCCGACGGGAAAACCGTTCGTCTGTATGCTAGTCCGATGGACCAAAAACGATGCAAGGGCAGCTACTGGCTACTGGCTATTGAACCTCCTTTTTCTAGTCCCCTCGTATGTTATCACGTTCTAAACAAACGGACTTTGGTGTGATCTTGTGTAGGCAAGTCCGTTTCAGCGGAACTCCGTCGGAACTCCGTTGGAAAGACTGTCAGAGTCTACTCTGACGGAAAGTCCGGTCGTGTGTACGAGGCATAATATCTAAATTAACCCTTAAAAATAACCCCTTATACCTTAACGTCTAACTACAGGCAAAACTATTTTTCTAATAGACCTGGTAAGCATAGCTACTTTTAAGTTTAATTATTGCTGTCCATGACCCCCTTTGGAGTAAATTTCACCTCAATTCATATCAATGTGACAGCAATTCAATAAATTAGGGGAATCGTTTTCACCAGAATAGGAAGTCACATAAAGTAATACAACCCAGGCATAGGTTTTAACCCACATATCCCCATAATACAATAAAGAGAGTTTTGTTAAAATCTGTGTCACCATTGTAATTTCCCATCACTTCCTGTCCTAGCAGGAAAACACACCAGTATGAACCATGAGATATTCTGAACAAGGCTAAAAAAAAACATGCTTATAATATGTTTTATTCCATAGCCTTATCCTTTGCCCTGACCTCAACCGTTAACCTGACACTTACATTTAACTCCCTAATCCTGGCACTAGAAAACTGATTTACTGAAGGGATTAAGTCATTTTAACTAGTTAATTGTGTGAATACTCATTTCATTTATCTATTCATAGAAACAGAAAATCCCTGTTTATGTATTTCATCTGTACATAATTGGGTGTCCAAAGGAATAGAAATTTGTTTTTCACATAACTGGATAACTGAAGTGAATATTTACAAAAATGTACAGAGTAAACATTCTCAACTCCCTTAGTAAATCAGCTTCAAAGTCTATAGTGTAAAGCGATGCGTAAACTGTTGGCGCTATATAAATCCTGTATAATAATAATAACTCTAAATTAACTATTAATATCAAAGGCTAAATCATCACCCGATCTATCAACTGATATTTAACTATCACCTAAACTACTGGGCCAATACTTGGCTTCTTATACCAATTTATACCACAGCCCACATCACAACATTTTGGTACAGAAATGTTGAGCTGATCAAATACCTAACTGGGATTTTAAAAATGAATTTCGCTTGTACCTTATCCAGGTCTTAAACTTGTATTGAACTGCTTTGTAAAAATTAAAGATATCATCAAAGACAGTCTTTATTTCTGCAACAGGCCAGGCTATTTATGGACAATTACTTTTTATTACCAGAAGCATTCCAAAAATAAAAAAAAAGACATAAACAGTTACAGTATTGCATTTAGAGTCTAGAGGTCTCTTTATAAATATTTTCACAGTTCAGTAAATTTGAACTGAATATCAATTGTAAGATCAGTCGGAAACTTTTATTATTATATGTTTCATGCCAAAATTACTTAAAGGAGTTGTAAAGGTAAACGTTTTTTCACCTTAATGCATTCTATGCATTAAGGTGAAAAAACATTTGACAATACCGGCGCCCCCCAGCTCCCCGCTTTACTTACCTGACCCCTCAAAAGTCCCGCGCTCGCCCCCCGCATCCTCTTCGCCGCTCAGCCTGGCCGTTGATTGGTTACAGTGGATGGATTGAGAGCAGCGAAGCCATTGGCTCGCTCTGCTGTCAATCACATCCAATGACGTGGCGCGCCGGGGGGGGCGGGGCTGAGTGATACAGTGTTATGGCCGCCGGCTGTATCACGGGAGCGCGCCCGCAAGCACTCAACACCATGCGAGGGAACTCGCATGAAGGTGTTGGGTCCTTGCGGGGGGGAGCCGAGACAGCCGCCGAGGGACCCCAGAAGACCAGGTTTGGGGTCACCCTGTGCAAAACGAGCTGCACAGTGGAAAAAAAAAATATCTTTAGTGATCCTTTAATAATTATGGCAAAAAAAAACACTTTTGGAAAGAGTCCCTTTCATATAAATAAAAATGTTTTTAGTTCTTGAGCAGATTGAATATTGAAATACCAGAAGACAAAAAAGAAAACCTTTAACTGACTACTTTGTCCTATATACATTCTATTTATAATGTTTTTCTTACCAGTTCCAGCCCCTGTAACATCTCTTCAAGCATCAAACAGAAATACTTCTGATAGCCTGTGGTTTACATGGAATCTAGCTTTAGGAGATGTGGCTGTGTATGAACTAATACTGCATAATCCTAACGGCACTCAGAAAGAAAAGTTGCAAGGCACTGACCTTAGTGAATACCATTTTCAAAAGCTGGTTCCTGGGAGAATATACAAATTGGTGATAGTGACTCACAGCGGTGATCTGTCTAATAAGGCTACAGCAGATGCAAGAACAGGTATTATTCTATATACCGGTATTTATTTCCTTGCAATGTTATGTACCACCAATACATATACCTGTACATAGAACAGTTCACATAAATACCTGTCCTCTGCAATTCAAGGGCCTACACATATACACCTGAGAGGAAGCCAATCTACCTACCTGTAAGTTTTTAAATTGTGTAAGGATGATAGAAGAAAAACACAAAAATATGTGGAGATGCTAAAAAAAAAAAAATCCATGCATGTAGTGTCTACAGCGATATTTCAAACCAGGGCTCAGAGTTTCATGCAAGTTTAGCCACATGCTGCCTGTGTGAGCTAAGTTGTGTATACACATTTTTTCTTAAGAGATAATCAAACTGGTTCAGGTAGCACACAACTTGTTATGTATTGAGATGGTTCACTCCCAGCATATCAAATATTTGCCAAGCCGAGCAAGAAATAGGCCCCACTATGGAGAATGGATTTCATAACTTGCCCATCTCTACCCTAATAATGGTGCTATGTTGCCATAAAACGACTTTATATTGACAAAAACATAAATTGCAATGATATCTGCATGGCATCACTGTATTTAATGTTTTACATGTTGCACATTGCTGATCTGAGGCTTTCAGCTGACAAAAAAACATTTGCAATTGAATGCTGAAGTGCTCTTCCATAGAAAATATTTAAACTGGCCTAAGGCTAGCCATACAGGCATAGATTTCTACATCCAAGCTGTATCTCCATCCTCACTATTGTAGTCAGACAGCCGGCACTATTTACTAAATAGTAAATAGAGTCCAACCTGTGTGTAATTTCAACCTCAGTATAAATACAACTGTTCTGTGACACCCTCAGAAGTTTGTTAGAGAACCTTAGAACCTTAGCGAACAAACAGCATCATGAAGGCCAAGGAACACACCAGACAGGTCAGGGATAAAGTTTCGGAGAAGTTTAAAGCAGGGATAGGTTATAAAAAATATCCCAAGCTTTAAACATCTTACGCAACACTGTTTAATCCATGATCCGAAAATGGAAATTTTATGGCACAACTGCAAACCTACCAAGACATGGCCATCCACCTAAACTGACAGGCCCGGCAAGGAGAGCATTAATCAGAGAAGCAGCCAAGAGGCCCATGGTAACTCTGGAGGAGCTGCAGAGATCCACAGCTCAGGTGGGAGAATCTGTCCACAGATCAACTATTAGTCATGCACTCCATAAATCTGGCCTTTATGGAAGAGTGGCAAGAAGAAAGCCATTTTTGAAAGAAAGTCATAAGATGTCTCATTTGCAATTTGCGAGAAGCCATGTAAGGGACACAGTAAACATGTGGAAGAAGGTGCTCTGGTTAGATGAGACCAAAATTTTTGGCCTAAAAGCAAAATGTTATGTGTGGCGGAAAACTAACACTGCACATCACCCTGAACACACCATCCCCACTGTGAAACATTATGGTGGCAGCATCATGTTGTGGGGATGCTTTTCTTCAGCAGGGATAGGGTTAGTCAGAGTTGATGGGAAGATGGATGGAGCCAAATACAATCTTAGAAGAAAACCTGTTATGCCCCGTACACACGGTCGGACTTTGTTCGGACATTCCGACAACAAAATCCTAGGATTTTTTTCGACGGATGTTGGCTCAAACTTGTTTTGCATACACACGGTCACACAAAGTTGTCGGAAAATCCGATCGCTCTGAACGCGGTGACGTAAAACACATACATTTGTACTATAAACGGGGCAGTGGCCAATAGCTTTCATCTCTTTATTTATTCTGAGCATGCGTGGCACTTTGTCCATCGGATTTGTGTACACACGATCGGAATTTCCGACAACGGATTTTGTTGTCGGAAAATTTCGTATCCTGCTCTCAAACTTTGTGTGTCGGAAAATCCAATGGAAAATGTGTGATGGAGCCCACACACGGTCGGAATTTCCGACAACAAGGTCCTATCACACATTTTCCGTCGGAAAATCCGACCGTGTGTACGGGGCATTAGAGTCTGCAAAAGACTTGAGATTGGGGCAGAGGTTCACTTTCTAGCAAGACAACGACCCTAAACATACACCCAAAGCTTCAATGGAATGGTTTAGATCAAAGCATATTCATGTGTTAGAATGGCCCAGTCAAAGTCCAGACCTATATCCGATTGAGAATCTGTGGCAAGACTTGAAAATTGCTGTTCACAGACGCTCTCCATCCAATCCGACAGAGCTTGAGCTATTTTGCAAAGAAGAATGGGCAACAATTTCATTCTCTAGATGTTCAAAGCTGGTAGAGACATCCCCAAAAAGACTTGCAGCTGTAATTGTAGCGAAAGGTGGTTCAACAAAGTATTGACTCAGAGGGGCTGAATACAAATGCACACCATACTTTTCACATATTTATTTGTAAAAAATGTTGAAAACCATTTATCATTTTTCTTCCACTTCACAATTCTGTGCCACTTTGTGTTGGTCTATCACAGGGATATGCAATTAGCGGACCTCCAGCTGTTGCAGAACTACAAGTCCCATGAGGCATTGCAAGGCTCTGACAGCTACAAGCATGACACCCGAGGCAGAGGCATGATGGGACGTGTAGTTTTGCAACAGCTGGAGGTCCGCTAATTGCATATCCCTGGTCTATCACATAAAATCCCAATAAATAACATTTACGTTTTTGGTTGTAACATGACAAAATTTGGAAATTTCAAGGGGTATGAATACTTTTTGAAGGCACTGTAACTCAGTAATGAAGAGAAATTAGCAATGTTGCTTTATGACATAGAAACCAATATTTTAGTATTTGCTTTTTTCTACCCAGCTCCTCAAGCACCAAATTTGGTGTCCTTTACGGATGTTAAGAATACTTCTGTGTCCATTCATTGGCAAGGCCCTCCAGACTGGACCGACTATGATGACTTTGAACTTCAGTGGACACCTACTGACCCCCTGGTGATATTTAACCCTTACAGCACTGGAAAGTCATATGGACGAATTGTTACTGGCCTAAAACCTGGGCGTCTTTATGAATTCAGTGTGAAAAGTGTCAGTGGAAATGTAAAGAAGACTTTTAGTCAGCCCGCTGTTGGCTCCGTAAGAACTAGTGAGTCATATAAAACAAATGTACATAAAATGACAATGATTGTTATGTATGTGTTTTGTAGTTCAGATAGTCATATCAAGGGATTTTTCCTTACCTGAAGGCCTTGCAGCTGCACAGATCAGCTGTGAGTAAGCCATTGCCAAGACTGTGTTTACTCTATTAGGTCTGATGTTATGCATTTGAATAATTATGAAAACCAAAGTAGTGTTTGCATATGGTTGCTGATAATTGAGAAATCATCTTAGAACAGCAAAAGCAATCAAGCTGTTGTTTTAGTCACTTTGAAATTAAGATTTTTATATGGGAAAATAGTTTCCTAGATGCAATTTTATATAACACATCATATTTTAAGATTTAAGGGCATGTCAAATTGAAATTGGATGAGTTTACCCAAGAATTAGGCTCATATTTGAGCATGTCCTTTTACTGATTACAGGTACTGATTTTAAAAGTATAAGATCCTTCTATATTTATCTTGGCACTTTTATTGAGGTTTAAAAGAGTACAATAGGTGGACTTATTCACAAATAAGCAATTATTGTGGCTATGATAAATAAATATATCTATATATCTATATATACACACACACACACACACACACACAAATAGATAGATAGATAGATAGATAGATAGATAGATAGATAGATAGATAGATAGATAGATAGATAGATAGATAGATAGATAGATAGATAGATAGATAGATACTGCATATACATATTTAAAACAGGTATAGAGGCACGTACAATTCCTACAAAGTAGATAAATCGAAGCAATAGCATTTTATATTCAATGTTTCCACAGAGCTCAGTCCATATTTCTCAAGACACTATAATATGGAGGGTGGTCCATCCCTACCTGGTGTTTACCATGGTGTTTTACAGGCAGGACCAAGCCAACCTCCATGTTGTAGTGTCTTGAGAAAGATGGATTGAGCTTTGTCAAAACATTGACAATAAAAAGCTGTCTGCAAGACCTGAGAGTGCCTCTATATCCGTTTTTGGCTTTGTATGGATATATATATATATATATATATATATATATATATATATATATATATATATATATATATATATATATATATATATATATATATATATATGTATATATATATATATATATATATATATATATATATATATATATATATATATATATATATAGCAAAATCTTGATATAAACTCAGGATCTGGAAAAATTGAATTTAAGAACCTTGTGCAATGGTATACTGGATGTAGATTTATCCTGTTGCACACCATAGGTTGCACACTTTAATGTTATAAGGTCCATACAAAATCAACTGTTTTATATTTTTCTCTGGAGTTCCCATTCCACTTGTCTTTCATTGTTACTGGGAAACCTGAGGATAAATTAGCTAATTAGCTATAAGTACCCAGCATAATTTTAAACGTTTTTGGTCTGGTTTTGTGCTAATTTGCCTAGAGTCTAGGGTCTTTGACAGCAGCACTACCTTAGTGGTGCAATAAACTGCCTACTGTATCACCATTCTTTCATGTCTAACTTGTAAGAGAAAGTATAAACCTACAAAGATATAGTAAGGAGGTGCTAGATCAGAGGAACCATTGTTGCTGTATCGCTGGGTCAGGTGAGAGGGCCGATCGGCCATTATTTACTAACGTCCATAGGAACTGCAGTCTCTGACCATCTCTTGTAACATGTTTGCATTCTCTGACCATCTCTTGTAACATGTCTGCAGTCTCTGATCATCTCTTGTAACATGTCTGCAGTCTCTGACCATCTCTTGTATCATATCTGCAGTCTCTGACCATCTCTTGTTTCATGTCTGTAGTCTCTGACTATCTCTTGTATCATATCTGCAGTCTCTGACTATCTCCTGTAGTATGTCTGCAGTCTCTGACCATCTTCTGTACTATGTCTGCAGTCTCTGACCGTCTCCTGTAGTATGTCTGCAGTCTCTGACTATCTCCTGTATTATATCTCCAGTCTCTGACCATCTCCTGTAATATGTGTGCAGTCTCTGACCATCTCTTGTAACATGTCTGCAGTCTCTGACCATCTCTTGTAACATGTCTGCAGTCTCTGACCATCTCTTTTAACATGTCTGCAGTCTCTGACCATCTCTTAGAACATGCCTGCAGTCTCTGATCATCTCTTGTAACATGTCTGCAGTCTGACCATCTCTTGTATTATGTCTGCAGTCTCTGACCATCTCCTGTAGTATGTCTGCAGTCTCTGACCATCTCTTGTATCATGTCTGCAGTCTCTGACCATCTCCTGTATTATGTATGCAGTCTCTGACCATCTCCTGTACTATGTCTGCAGTCTCTGACCATCTCCTGTATTATGTCTACAGTCTCTGACCATCTCCTGTAATATGTCCGCATTCTCTGACCATCTCTTGTATTATGTCTACAGTCTCTGACCATCTCTTGTAACATGTCTGCAGTCTCTGACCATCTCCTGTATTATGTCTGCAGTCTCTGACCATCTTCTGTATTATGTCTGCAGTCTCTGACCATCTCCTGTACTATGTCCAGGGGGTCTTTCTAACAGATTCTCTAACAGAAGCCCTCTCTGTGTGCATCAGAGAGACTCCGCTCCAGGTCTTATTAGTGTACGCTCTTCCTGTATTTTCTTTATTGTTAAAAGATCATGGGAGGATCCCAGTGTAAGGAAGAGTTCTTAGGGGAACATCTCTGTGTTTGAGTCATTGCCATAGAAACATTTGTAAAGGGGAGGAGTTGGTAAGATGACCACGCCAACATGGGGGCGCCAGAAATATTTCTGCACCCAGGCATCTGTGACCCTAGGATCGGCCCTGGACAGCACTACCTTAGTGGTGCAATAAACTGCCTACTGTATCACCATTCTTTCATGTCTAACTTGTAAGAGAAAGTATAAACCTACAAAGATATAGTAAGGAGGTGCTAAATAAAACAAACAAACTCTGTTGAGCCATTGTGTAGCACAGTAGAGCCTTCTTATAACAGAAAATATTTATATATGTCTTTTTCAACCACATATCCTAACAATAATGGTATAACTATTCCTCATTTCAGGATAGTGGGCAAAGAGATGCAAATCATTCCTTTTTGCCCCATTTGCTAGCTGTACTTTCAATAACATACTGTATATACATCCTACTATTATAAATCCATTAGTTTCATACTGCATACAGCTGTTTCAGGCCTGTGGGCCATCTTCTTGGCTATATATGAGTGTATTGATGTCGATACACTGCACTTACCAGTCACCAGAATGGTGCAGACATTGAGGATCAGAGAGAAAGTAAAAAGTATGGTGAGGAGGGACTAATGTACCCACAAAGTGATGTACTAAAGTCAAATAGGCTGTTCACTGTGCAAGGGAATCTTCTCTTATCTTAGTGAATGCCGTGAAAAGCCACTAAGCAAAGAATGCCTATTCATGTGCAAGGAAAATTTTTGAAAAGTACATTTGCTTACACTTGATTGGATGATGGAAGTCAATAGAACTTCACCTAATTCGCTAAGCTAAAGGTAAATTCCCTGGCAAGGTGAACATCCATCTGCCTATAGTAAATCAACCCTATTGCGTAGCAGTAAGGTCATCTTAAAACAGAACTTTTGCAAGCATTAAGGAAGAAGTTACTGAATCAACAATTCAGTATATGTTGAAAACACTTACCATATTTATCGGCGTATAACACGCACAGGCGTATAACACGCACATTCATTTTAAGAGGGGAGTTTCAGAAAAAAAACTTACATTTTAAATATGGAAATCTGAAGCAAAATAAGGGTCGGTGCCCATCTGCAGCCTCACTATTGCCTGCAATGCAGTATCCTCACCATTGCCACCAGTGCAGCCTGATCGATGCCCATCTGCAGCCTAGAGGGGACAGGGAGGGGGCGGGACAAGCGCTGACAGATTACATACAGTGAGAATCTCCTATGATAGACAGAACAGTAGTCCAATGGCAGCCCAGGAGACTGGACTTGTTATTACAGAGGCCTCCAAGTAAACAGGAGATTCTCACTGTATGTAATCTGACAGCGCTCGTCCCGCCCCCCTCCCTGTCCCCTCCGAGCAGTAGTGTATTTAGGTTTTGTGCTGCCCTAGGCCTAATGAAACTCGTGCACCCCCTAATTTAAATATGACCCACCGTTTCCTGTCAAGTCCACACCCCTTGCTGTTTAAGACCCGCCCCAACATTTTCGAGTGGGGGACACTAATTCTGGGAGGGAGCAATGGATTCCCTTAATTTGCATAGATTTTCTCTCACTTCCTGTTTGGCTATGGGGCAGGAAGTGAAGGGATATCTCTGCAATGGGACAGGGATGGTAAAAAATAAACTTGCAGGGGCTATAACCCTCCCTTACTTTTTCCAAAATGAAAAAAAAAAATGTTGCCTATAGTTCTACTTTAAGCACACATTTTTGATAATTTTATGGAGAGAACTAAGAAGATATAACCATGCCAATGGTGCAGCAGAATATATATAGCACAGTGAGGAAGGTTTGTGGTCCAGAATGAGAGGACAGTCAAAATTAGAAGTGGCACCCCCCCTACAACAGTTGCGGAATGCTGGACGCCTGCATACCAGAAGCAGTGCGGCCACTTTATGGGGGCGCTAGACTTATCTGCCTCTCAGCCCAGTCCGCCCCATAAGACTGGCACTACACTAACAGCGCAAGTCGGCGGGGACTCTTTCTGTGCTGCCCCCCCTGCAAAGTGCTGCCCTAGGCCTGGGCCTAGGTGGCCTAGGCCAGGATACAGCGTTGCCTCCGAGGCAGCTAAAATTGAAGTATTGGCGTATAACATGCACATGCTATTTGCATCCGATTTTCATGGTGAAAAAGTGAGTGTTATACGCCAATAAATACATTATTTATATTATTTAAGCTATGTGAAACTGTGTGACCACAAAAATGTAAACAGGTATGTGATTTGATAGTGGAACTATATTATTCAATAATCACAACAAATTACATTTCTTCATAGAACCTGACAAGATACAACATCTTCATTGCCGGCCTCAGAATTCAACTGCCATCTCCTGTTCATGGACACCCCCAGATTCTGATTTTGATGCATATAGCATAGAGTACAAAAAGAATGGCTCTGATGTGGTGGAATACTCAAAAAGAATTGGAAAACTCAGGTCAACACTCACAATCATGCACCTTGAACCACACAAAAGATACATAGTGTCCATCAAAGTGCACTCGGCAGACATGATCAGCCAGATGGTGGAGGAGAGCACAATAACTATGATTGACCGTAAGTACTGTGATCTGAAAACAACTAAATTCATATGGAACATAAATAAAAACAGGTACACAGTTACATTATATGGGGGTCATATTTGTTGTTAAAATACATTTTGCATATACCTATAGTTAATGCCGAGTCATTGCATATAATAGAGAACACTTGTTCTGGTTCTGTTCTAATAAAACGTCTATATAAACTACTAAAAAGCCATTCACATATACATTCACTATGGGAAGACATATATTTATGTGTCTGATTGCTGTTCTCTATATTAAACATGCTTTTTGATATACAACATATGAATTTAATTCTGCAATGCCATTTCTCGCACCATAAAAGCCCCTACATTAAGCACAGCTTTGTCAGAGCATATGCTATATACATAAAATAAAAGCTATATATGCTGTAAAATTCAGACTGTATGTACATAGAATTTGGCAATACAAAAAGTCTGCCACTAGTTTAGTAATTCTGAACTAAAAGATTTTTTTGTTTGTTTTTTCTTTCAGGACCTCCAAAACTACCTGTCTATATTAGAGTGAATAAAATAGATACTCTTATTAGCAAGTCATCAATTCACTTTAGTTTTAATTGCAGCTGGTTCAGTGACACCAATGGAGCTGTCAAATACTTCACCGTGATTGTGTCAGAAGCAGATGGTAAACCTCTATCGCCTTTGCAAAACAATTTATACGTGAAGCTTCAAGTGATACTCTAAATATAACTTTCAGTCCTGTCTGTTTTATTTAATGCATTTGTCAAAGATATCTGGGTAGCTTAGTCATGACTGGAAACCATTTTCTTCTGGTATTTAGATTAGTGCTTAGAAAGAGGATTAACGTTGCAATATGGAATGGTATGGAGTGTTAAAGGTATCCAGACTGAGAAAAAATGTTGATTGCTAAAGGAGTAATGGATGTTCATTTGGGCCTGGTTCACACAGAAGTGCAATTTCAGTCACACAGAATCACACAATGGAAATGACATTGTTTTTATTTGTGCCCATTCACATCAATGCAACTCAACACGATGCAGTTTTGGAAAAGGTTCCTGTACTATTTTGGTGCCATTCCAGCACAATTGTGGTCCTATAGTATTATTATTATTATTCATATTATTATTAAACAGGCTTTATATAGCGCCAACAGTTTGCGCAGTGCTTTACAACATGGGGGCAGACAGTACAGTTACAATACAATTCAATACAGGAGGGATCAGAGAGCCCTGCTCATTAGAAATTACAATCTAGAAGGGAGGGTCAAGTGATACAAAAGGTAATAACTGTGGGGGATGAGCTGACGGAGAAAATTAAAGTACAGTTGTTAGGGGTGGGCAGAATAGGCTTCTCTGAAGAGGAGTGTTTTCAGGGATTGGCTAAAAGCAAGCAGAGTAGGAGATAATCGGACAGGGGTAGGGCGTTCCATAGGATTGGAGAGGCTCTGGAAAAGTCCTGGAGGCGAGCATAGGAGAAGGTGACAAGGGAGCTAGAGAGCAGGATGTTTTGGGAGGAACGAAGAGAACGATTAGGTTGGTATTTTGAGACTAGGTTAGTGATGTAGGTGGGGGCCAAGTTGTGGATGACTTTTAAGTTGTTATTAGTTTTCAATTTAATTTGATGGGTGATCAGAATATAGTATATGCAAACCACATCCAAAATGAAACCAAGTCGCACTACAGAGTCACACTGAAAATTGTATCAAAATTGGATTGCTGTAGTTTGAACTTAGCCTTAGAAAAGTGAATGTTTGCTTAGGTTAATAAATGTCACCATATTTTTGTTGACTTTGAATATCTAATAATGTTCAAGGGAAAAAAAAGAGCAGCATTTTTTGCATAATTGGATAATGGAAGTGAACACGTTTTTAATTTAATTACTAAGCAAATTATAATTGCTTTTCAAAAATGTTTTTCAAAATGATCATTCATTTTGCTAAGTAATCTATTCCTTTAGTAGATCAACCTCAAATTGTAAAACAATAGACCCACACATGAGTCAGTCTTTACAAAATTGATTTACCGAACAACAATTCTCAAAGCATTAGCTCCATTAAAGTTTATATTTAAAAAGTTTATGAAGTTGCAAAATTCTCAAATCCTTAAACTTACTAGAATGTGCTAATCAGATATCGTTGCTTAGTCACCTCTTCTCAGCTCACAGTGAATTGCATAAACACTCAGGAAATAATTTTCAAAGTATACCATTTGTCAAATATCAGTATTCAGTCTGAATTCTCAAATGCCAAAAGTACTTAGCAAATGTATGACATTTGAGAGGATAGCCACTAAGTACTAAGATAAATATGTAATTATTATTAGCTGTGACAGTAAGTATAGCATGTTTTGTCATCCCAAAGGCTGTACTGTATATTAAATTGCAAATGTTGGCTTTTTGACTACTACATTTGCCGTCATTTCCTGGAAATTATTTGCATTTGTCCTAACACATAAAAGGTGCTAAATTAATGCAATTTTAGCACACTTTGCAGACAGCAGCTTTGTGTGAAGGACGTGGAACAGTACTATTATGACTAGAGTGATATCTTTAGCTGGTAGTTTGTGATGTGCTATGTGATACAGTAAATGAGCGCTAATAGATCGTCTGGATTATTCTACCTGTCACAGACAATGAAAATGTGAAGCCAGAGCCAGTTCACCCCCTGCCAACATATACCGATTACAAAAAGAACAACTCCATTACAGTCTATCAGACAAACTACTTTGGAAGCAAATGTGCGGAAACTGCTGACTACAATATCCAACCTGTCAGAATAAAGCTGGGTGGGGAAATGGAAATCTTGGGAGGAAAGTGTGAGGACAATCAAATGAAATTCTGTGATGGCCCATTAAAGTCAAGGACATCCTACAGGTGAGAACAGTAGAAGGAGCTACCTGCATCCAATGTAAACCATATATTCTCTCAACGAAATGTAAGTCAAATTGTATTTCCAACAGTTCATTAACTCACTAAGCTAGCATATAAAAATGTTGATTGAAATGTCCACTGTTCGTGCTTCATACATTGGATATCATTAAGCAAATGGGGCCAAATGTTTTTTGTAGGCAGATAGGTTTTCTTTAGCCCCCTGTACCACAATGCAGAATGAAACATGTATTGAACAACATTCTATGCTTTTTTCAGTCATTTTATGTAGGCTAGAAGCTGAAAAAGAAATGATTATCATCTTAGAATAAAGTCTTCTTGTGCCACTGGAGTTATTTCATTAGTATGTGGAAACAAAAAGCATTTGTAAATTGTAAGAGCCAATATCACTTTGGAGAACTCTGAACAGTAAAATATGATTTTATGTGCTGTGGGTTGTACTCTGTACATTGCACTCGCCCTGTAAAAGCATATGCACATGTAACTTATGGATGTCTCTGCTTTCATAATACTCCTGTATCTCCAGGACATATTCGAAGAACTTTGCATTATGGTTACATTAAAATGCTATCTGCAAGTAATCTGCAAATTTTATTTCCTTTCCATTTATTATAATTATATACCGTAGTTTTTACTGCCGCTGTCTGACCCTCACATTGTCTGCATTCACAGTGTAGTGTTCATTCTGGACCTTTCATTATTGGTATTGTTAAAATGGCATACAGGTCGCTTCCTGTTTTCATGTTGCCTTTACAGCCATTACAATGCACTGATTCCTGTGTAAATTACACTGGCAGTGAAGGGGTTAACCACTAGGTGGCAGTGTAGGGGTTAAGTGTGTCCTAGGGGTGTGTTTCTAACTGTGGGGGGCATGGCTTTGGGTGACACGTCACTGATCTCTGCTCCGATGACAGGGAGCAGAGATCAGTGACACTGTCACTAGGCAGAACGGGGAGATGCTTGTTTACATTAGCATCTCCCCGTTCTTTCTCCCTGTGAGGCGATTGCGGGTATCCCCGCGGCGATCGAGTCCACGGGACCCGCGACCCGACTCACGGAGCTTGCCGTGGGCACATGCCCGCTGGCCGCCTCTTAAAGGGGAACGTACAGGTACGTGATTCTGCCTGTACAAGCCCTTCTGCCGCAGTATATCTGTGTGAGGCGGTCGGCAGGCGGTTAAAATGAGCACTTTTGATTTTTCATGTTCATGTCCCATAGACTTTAATAGGGTTCACATATTCGCACACATTTTTTGCCTGTTCGCATGTTTTGGTGCGAACCTAACCGGGGGGGGTGTTCAGCCCATCCCTAGTGGAGAGGTAAGCAAGGCAATAGGCAGGGAGAGACAGTAGTTACATGAACCTGTCAGTGGGCTACAAGGGGAGGTGTTACACATCATAGTTTAAATTTAAAACCCAATTGAAAGTAAAACATTAATATGTTCATTGTTTATTTATTTTTTTGTATATTGGTTCTTCACTAATGAAAAAAGTCTGTTAAACATATTTTGATCCATTCACATACAGTGGTACATTATGTTAGCAGATGCATGAAATGTTCTAAAGACAATAAATACATCCTCAGCAACCTTCTTTTTCTGTACTGCAAAATCTGTCAGCTTCTAACTGCATTTCCAAGTAAATTAGATGTTCCTACCGCAATGAAAGCATTGCCAAAATTCTGACAAAATAGCACACTTCTGTTTTTATTGTTTGTGCCATGCACAGAGAACATATGCACTTGTCCTCCTAAGTGTTCCTTTTGACTTTTTGAGATTTTGTGAAAAATACTGCAACGCAGTGATCAACAAATACCACTTTTTTTAAACTAATGGCTGAACTTAGTTGACTTGTGTTTGGTTTTTCAACCTTAGTTTGCAACTGTGTAAAAGGTAAACTTTACAGGAATAATGTTACATTTCAGTGATTAAAAGACCACTATTATAAATAAAATATTGTATTATGATAACTCTATGTATTTTAGACAGAAGTTCGCCCAAAGGGGAAAGTTACACTCTTCCTCCTCCCTCCCCCCTCCTCTGCTACATTTAGAATATTTTTTTTGGGGGGGTGTGGCAACCTGGTTTTGACAGGCACCTGTTTCCACTTCCGGTCGGATCGCCGCGGAACATCCACTGTAAGTTCTCCTCCTCCCTTTCTGCCCTCAACCTTCCAGAACGTGTCACAAGTCCCAGAAGGCTGCAGGACCATTCACAAAGCACAGCATGGCCCACGCATGTGCAGTGGGCAGCCAGGTGTGAAGCTGCAAGGAGTTATGGTTGGCTGCCCACAGTTAAAATGCCAGTGCCAGAGAACCAAAGATGGGTAAGGGACACTGGATCCTTGGACTAGTGAGTGTCTGTTCATTAGAATTCCGCAGCTGCAGTTTTTGTAGCTGCTGACTTTTATTTTTTGCAGAATTGACTGAAGCTTCTTTTTAATTCATATAATTAACACCTTTCTGACGGCCCGTCCTATTAAGTGGCACTTAATTTTCCCAATTGCAAAACATGCCCAGTTGAGGCTTCACAGACAAGTGTTTACATTTGTGACAGATTAAGCTGGTTCTAAAGGCTGGATTTTCTTATTACTATAATGTATTCCCTGCATTAGAGTAAAAGATGTCCAAGTTTTTATATTCCTCCCCCCCCCCACCCCACCCCCATACTTACTTGAGGAGTTCTTTTGTGATCTAGCACTATGCTCGTCTGCAGTGGCTCCCTACTCCCTATTGCTCACGGAGGCAGCAGCAGTCATTGACTCATGCTGCTGTCAATCAAATTTTGTGAGCCAGGAACTGTGTCTTAATAGACTCAGACAGCCCAGCTCAGGAGCGAGCCTGCAGATGTGCCCCCATAGGATTCCTATGGGGGCACATTTAGAAGAGGAGGAGCCGATAGCACTTGTGGGAGACCCTAGAAAGGGAGGTGTGGGGCCGCTCTGTACAATGCCATTGCACAGAGCAGGTAAGTATAGCATGTTTTGTTTGTTTTTTTTGTTTTTTAATGTTAAGCTTTACAATCACTTTAACTTCAAGGTGCAGTGATAGTCATGTATTTCAGTTTAGATAGAAATTATACATGTATTTGTCTTTTGTTTGTTAAAAATGATGATGGACTGACTTAATTTTGTTATATGACTGATGTTACGTATAACAGAGTTTTTCCTTTTCAAATTAACTTTGAGTCATTCTTAAAAAGCATAAGATAAATATTTTATGCAGCAATGTTTTCTTTTTATTGTTTTATAGGATTAGTATCAGAGCCTTTACACAGCTCTTTTCTGATGATCTAAAGGAGTTCTCAGAGCCCTTGTTTACAGATACTTTCTTCTCATTGCCCATCACAACAGAAGCAGGTGAGATGGTCGGTGGGGTTGATTTATAGAAGACGAAGAGCATATTCACTTGCAAGCAGTTATTTTTTTTTTGGATAGGGTGTGAAAGGGTAAGAGCCTCTTAAGTTGTTATTGGTATCTGTGTCTCCACTGGGGAAATTTATCCTTTTCTTGTCCAGGCAACAAATACTGTACAAAAGATTTGAGTAGTTCTCAGAACAATAATAAAGAGAAAATCTTTCAACAAGGAATACTTGTTCAGTTGACAACAGTCTAATGGCGTGTACACACGGGCGGACTTTTCGACCGGACTGGTCCGACGGGACGAATCCGTCGGACAATCTGACCGTATGTGGGCTTCATCGGACCTGCAGCGGACTTTTTTGGTCGAAAATCAGATGGACCTTAGATTTGGAACATGTTTCAAATCTTTCCGACGGACTCGAGTCCGGTCGAAAAATCCCCCAGTCTGTATGCTAGTCTGATGGACTAAAACCAACTCTAGGGCAGCTATTGGCTACCGGCTATCAACTTCCTTATTTTAGTCCGGTCATACGTCATCCGTATGAATCCGTTGGACTTTGGTGTGATCGTGTGTAGGCAAGTCCGTTCGTTCGAAAGTCCATCGAAAGTCTGTCAAAAGTCCGTCGGAAAGACTGTCGGACCTTTGATGCCGAAAAGTCCACCCGTGTGTACACGGCATAAGTCTTCAATTTGAAGAGACTTCCTTTCATTTCTTTTAATAGCTATAGGACAGGAAGTGAAAAGATTATACCCAATAAGACACAGGCGGCTGTTTTATCCATCCCCTACTGTATCCAAAACAAAAAACAAAAATTAAAATATGTAAGAAATCTTGTGAGTTGGCAAATGCACTCCCCTAATATATTTTTTGGCTCCAGAATATTAGATATGACATTTATTTTGTTAGGCCCTGTTTTGACAACACTGGAAATAAAGTTTATTGAAATGTGAGAGTCTAAGGGCACCTGTCTGTGATGTACTGCTAATGCTGAGCAAATTTCAGGGAACACACACAAAACAAACTCCTGGAGGAATGAATATAATTCTCAGACACTTGTGTTTACAGAACCTCTTGTTGGAGTCATAGAAGGTGTGAGTGCTGGTTTATTCCTCATCGTTGTTCTAATTGGAGTCACATCATTACTGATTTGTCGCCAGAGGTGCAGAAGAGTGTAAGTATCCCAGTAATCATATCAGAAGAAGATTGTTATATCATTAACATATTTCTGAATAAATAAATACTTTTGTGGTTGACTTAGTAAAGGCAAATAGTTTGTTCATTTTGCAAGGGAAGTTGCATTTTACAAGGGAATTCGCCCCAGAGCTTAGTGAATGAGGTAAAGCTCTGCTGACTTCCATCATCCAATCATGTACAAGAAAAATGCTGTTGTTATATTTTCCTTGTGTGTGGTATTCTTTGCAAAGTGAACCTTCGCCACATTCACTAATGTGGGTCAAATCACCTTGCAAATTGCATTTTCACTTGCAAAGTGAACAAACTATTTGCCTTTAATAAATCAACCCTTTTGTGATCTTCCAGCATAACTGCCAGCTTGTGGTAGATTAAAAGGAGAATTATGAAAAAATCATCAGCCGTGACTTGACAACAGCTCAAACTTCTCAGGTCACTACCGCTACAAAACAAACTATAGCCAAGGCATGGGAAAACCCCTTACCTTAGCATTGTGGAAACTAAGATTAGAATTACTAGAGCCATGATCCATGCCAAGGGGTGAAGCAATTCTGATCGATAAGGTCAAGAAATATGAAAATCTATGGAAACCCTGGGTAGGGCACTACCTCCCAGCTGATTTTGATGCTACATTACTATCCCCCTGATCATACTCATTACAAGCCGGAAACCCTTCTTTCAAGCCTCCTCTTACTCCACCCCCCTCCCCTCAGGATTGCCCTCTATCCTCCCTTATCTCACTGGCACATTCTTTCCTCTTCCCCTATCTTCTGCTTCCTACCCCCCTTTCTCTCTTCTAACCTCCAGACCTTTACTATTCTGTTGGTCATAGGGACCTATCCCATTAATATAGGCTTGCTAGCTCAATTAAGTCTGCTTGGCCACCATCTGTGACCACTCCTCAAAAACCACTGTCCCTCCATAGGATGACAACCGCCTCCCCACCTTTATTGTTTCTAGCAGTGGAGTCCCCAATCTCTTCCCCAGCTACTTCCCTTTTTCCTTAGCATCACATTGAGTTTGCTTCTCAACTTCTGAACCCCACACTATCAGAACTTATATGGGGTCTCTATCACCTCTCTTATTCACTATCTCGTTGTTTGGTTCAATTTGACCTCACTGCAACTGTATGTAATAAGATGTTTTATGATCCTTTTGTTAGCTTCACCTTTCGAGCCTACATGCTTTAAGGGCTGCATTCTAATCTTCACAATGTGTTATTGTGCGCTCTGTTTCACCATTTCTATTGTTGAGACTCTTCCCCTTTGTTCTTGGTATTTGTAAACCAATTATATTCTTTAATAAAATGTTTGAACAAGAAAAAAAATTTAATTATGAATTAAGGACACTACACTCTAAAGTAATTAATCAGTGGGACCATTAAAAAACGATTTTATTTGTCACTGGCATGCCTTCATCTACCCTTGCTCAATATTACCACGTAAAAAACTACGATGCACTATAATTTAAACATTATGAATACAGGTGGTAATACATGCTGTGTACCCACTTTTGCTTGTGGAGTACACTTATGTGTTGCTGCCCTATTTCTTTGTTTCACTTCAACAGTACAATAGAATCCAGTACCTGTATCTGTTTTTTTTTGTAATGAACAATAAAAGTAATGTTCACAAAGGGAGCAGGCAGCAATGAGACAAGCCCTATGGGGTTTGAAAAGAAGCAATGAGAATTGTAAGACTTGAAAGATAATTTGCGGGATCTGGATGTGAAGAGGTTTTCTATTCACCGGTAACCTACATGTTATACAAATGTCATAGGTGCATAGCATACAGTAATTTCTTTTGTGTCATGAGCATACAGCATACATCATTCCTTTCTTGTATTCCAGCTATGATCAGGATCAAATGCATGCACATCTGAATGTGCGCAGAGAAAGGACATCATCTATACATCTAAACGTAGGACATAAAGGGTAAGATGTCCTTTGCTTACCTATGCCATGGCATTATTTTTAGATTTGAGACAATTTTAGTAGGTTTTCAAAATGAAAAGAAAAGCTATTTGTAAACACATTAGTGCTTCAGCATTAAAATAATATACCGTTAGTCTATAAAAGTGATGTGACTGAAAGGGCAATAAGCTAATTATGAAGATAAAATGACAAAACAAGTGCCTCTAAAGAAGCGGGTATGGAAAACTTTTCAAGGCAAGGATTACTGAAGTATACAGATGATGTGTCATCTTCGCTCTGCCAGCTTCGTAGAGGTGCCAAGAGGATTGTGCACAACCTACCTCTCCTCTTATTGTGGGCAAGTAGGTTGTCAAACTTCCCCTGGTAAACTGGTTTAGGGAGTCCTGTGGAAGTACATCTAGGTATCATAATACGGTTAAAAAAAAAGTATGCTGCTTAAAAAAATCAACATTCTATATTCAACGTACAAAAGAGACCTAGAACATGTCCAGTGACATGTGTTAGGTCTCCTTCTCACTCCTCAATGGGATCCCTAATGAGGGAGCAAAGATCTCCCCAATGGGAGATCCTGGCTAAGGAGAAGTTTTAGAGGTACATTACTGGCATACACACCATATTATACACAAAATTGTAATAATATACAAAAGAATATATTAACAAATATAGTAAAAAATGAAACACATATTTTCCATCTGCCAGCATTGAGCACTGGTGATTTGATATGTGTTAAATCTTATGTTCAGCACCAGAAGCACATTTACTGCCTCATTATGACTACAAAAAGCATCTACTGCTCTTTACTCTTTCAGTGTTCCGACAACACACTAAAAAATTGATTTTGCAGCAGCCTGAACAAAATGTTTCTAAAAATGTTCCTTAGAAAAAGGCATGTAAAATACAAACATTTAGATGTGCAATTAAAATTTTGTTTTAGTGAGATGCAAATGGATCAAATAGGATTAGAAAGCCTGGGGAGTTTTGGGTGGGAAAGATCCTGGTCAGTTTTTACTAAATCCATTAATTCTGTAGCTGTCACTAAAGAAAACCTATAGACAAGATATTTCCACCCTATTGCACTTTTTTCTTAGCAACTGAAAGAATGAAGTCTAGGAATATGTAGTTTTAGTTACTGTTGTTTGTAGGTCATCATACTTTTGCTAACAACACGTCCACCTATTTTTTTTTTTTGCAGGAACAAGCGAAGTTCAAGGTAAAAGCCCTATGTAATATGTGGCAAATTTAGAATGTTTATAGATTATATTTTTTATATCTTACTTTACTTCTTGAATTACATATTAGCCCAGTCAAAGCAAACCAGTTTGAAGCCCATTTCAGCAAGCTTCAAGCAGACTCCAACTATTTGCTTTCCCAGGAATATGAGGTAAGTCCTCCAGATAGAAACACTAAGCTGTCATTTGAAGTCACTGTTCACATCACAATTATTTGAAATGTACATAGAAAGTTACATGCTATTTATTTTTACATTTTAAAATTGTTTCGGTTACTCATCCATCTTATAAAAGAAAGTGTGAAAATGGTGAGCAATAGAAATATATTGCCACATAATGAGCATTGTTTACAGTTCCAAGAATGCCTTGTAGGTAGGTGTGTGAAGCAAGGATGGTGAAACTTGCAATGGTTGGGGCAAGATCGGAAATAGGTTTAGCCATGTTCAGTATACTGTTCTGATAGTGTGACAACATTCTATCCAAACAGGAAGTAAAAAGAGATGCACAGTACAACACATAGTGTAACTTGGCCAAGCAGGAAGCATTCAGATGTTGTCTGCAAAGAAAGGGTTTTCCATTGCTCTCTGCTTCAGAGTTGAAATGTATTGAATAAATAAATTATAGTGTTACCAAATGGTGATTTTTTTTTTCCTTTTTAAAATAGCATCCTTAGTAATCACTACAACACACCGCTATGCAGCAACTAATCAATTAGAAGTTAAATGCGTTTCATTGCTTTTGTCTACTCAGGACCTGAAAGATGTTGGTCGAAACCAATCTTTTGACATAGCACTTTTACCAGAGAATAGAGGGAAAAATCGATACAACAATATACTGCCTTGTGAGTATTTCTGGTGACCTGTAACGTCACTCCACTGCTTTTGGAATGGCATACATAAACAAGTGCAGGCATAGACACATATACATTTGATTCTGTCATTACTTTTGTTGATTTCATTTAAAACATATCCAAAATGATCAAGTCTATACATTTTACTCTTATTTTTATTACTGATTTCAGGATGTTAATTGCATTATATAATATTACAATTATTGTATGACACGTGTTGCAATAACAGATCACATTTATAACGCTGACAAAATGTATTTAATCAAAAACTGTGACTGTATATAATTGTTTGTTAATACTGTATATGCATATTTTAAAGCCCTCCCCCAAAGTGAGCTGCAAAGACCAGTAGGAGTCATACTGTTAATGCCCCGCTGATTAGCTCTTGGTGAAAGGTCACTAAGCAGCTCTGAGCTCCTAAGCTTTTTTTTCAATGTAGTGCAGTCCGAATTCAGAAACCTGCTGCTTTTAATGGACAGGTTTTCAAGTGGCCATTACAGTAATCATAATTAGGGTTGTTACCATTATAGTTTATATATTACCTTTATGTGTTAAACAAAGGCTTTGCAAATCAAACTTGTGCTCTCAACCCATCATAAAAAAACTATGTTTTTTCAACAGATGATTTTACAAGAGTAAAACTTTCCAATGTTGATGATGACCCATGCTCAGACTATATTAATGCCAGCTACACTCCAGTAAGTAGCACTTTTATTTTTCAGAATACTGACTTGCTTCAACTGATATTGCCTTTACTTAAACATTATACAGTCAAAGTTTGTGAACACCAATCTAAAATATTGAGTTCAGATGTTTTTACCAAAGAATACTGTTAATGCTATAGCAAAGACATTTTAGACAATTGTGAACTTCAAACACTGCGACAAAAATTTGGTTAAGACCCTTTCCATGACTGTGCACCTTGGTGGAGGACATTGAGTGGCCTGCACCGAGCCCTGACGCCAACCCTATTAAACACCTTTGGGATCAATAGAACTCTAACTGCAAGGCTGGTCTTCTTGTCCAACATCAGTACCCGATTGCAGAGAATGAGGGTATCCTAGCACAGAGTGGTCCTGTGGATACCTAAACGTAAAAAAGTGCCACGTCCTGTGATAATTGCAACAAAGGAAATAGATAGGGGACTTTGGACTTTATAGGCACAGTAACATCACGTAAATCTTTATATAAAAAAAAACTATTTTATTGGAAAAACATATACATAGACAGTACGTATTAAAAAGCCACAAATCACAAAAAACTACATCTAATGAGAGGTATTTGACAGACCCGATGCTAGTTACAACCATCTATTTAGTGTCACTCAGACAGGAGGATAGTCATCCCAGATAATAACAAGTTCGAGGCGACGGTTGAATAGCAGGTCATAAGATCTGAGGTACGTATCATAAAGATGCTCAACTAGTTGCGCGTGTCCTCACGCTTCTTCAGGAGCGAAGAGCTGTGGCATAGCTGGCAAAAATGTATGACATACAATTAAAATATATCACTGTAAATAACCGTATAAGGTGTTACAACAAGTGTGATCATACAGTAGTGACCTTAATGTAAAGGGGGGGATGGGAGAGGGGGGAACAAGGGGGAGGGGGAGGGCACCCCATGCTGGCTGGGCCGGTGCAACAAAGGGAGGGACATCAAGATAGGCAGCAAATGGCTACCATGGGGACGTGCAAAACAAAATTCTCAAATTGTATATGTCCAGGAGTTACCAATAAAAAGAAGGAGAGAAATAGCTATTGTTGTTGTACGTTGATCCACATAATGGACCGTGTAGTGAGATTGAAGTATCACTAAGTAGGGAGCATTTGAAGGAGAGCAAGACAGGGATAGGGAGAAGGGGAGGGGGGGGAAGGATGGGGAAAGAAAAACAGAAAAGGATGGGGGCCAGTTTACTTACTATAATAAATATGAACAAATCATATAATCACCCACAATGATTGATAGGAAAGCTCACGATGCCCAAGTTTTACACCACACATAGCAACTCCATAGTAGATCTAAGGACCATCTATATAAAAGGACCTGCACAAAATACATAGGTCATTTAAATAGTTGATAATATGGGGTCAGGAAGTAGTTGAAATGTACACAGTAAGACTGCTAACTCACCAGCAGTTTTAGTAATTGAAAAATCTAGACCCGTAATCACATAGGTAGAGACAGGGGGACCAAACTTCATGTAGTCAGTGGATATAAGAATACCATAGTTAGAATATAAGTATCCTCCTGTGATATCAAAAATAAGAAGGGAGAGGAGGAGATATGGGAAAGAGAGACATGAACGCCCACCCTAAATTGCAGTATTTGATGGTCCATATCCTAATAGCGCTGATAGGCAAAAAAATATATACCTGGTTTGTGAGGGGAGAAGAGTTTCAACATGTGGTGTCCATCGTGAGCTGGAGCGGGTATGTCTCTGTAGTGTAGCGCCGTGCTATTTGAATGCCCGCCCCGTCCGTAGTCAACCAATCGGCACCGCCGATGTGACGTCATCCGGACCGGCCGAAGGCTCCAATAGCGCATGCGCGTCCCACGACGAGGAGCGCCGTCACAACTTGGACGAAACGCCCCCCACGTGATGGGCGGCACGCCCCATGGAGCGGCAATGACCAGCTGGGTGTGAAAAATCCCATTACTGGCCATTGACAGCGCCACAGCCCCAAGGGATATGGTGCAGTGACGCTGGGCGGCCGCATGGTAACCGCAATACGCCACCAGATGGCGCCCCTCCCAATTCTCACCAGAACAGCCAGCAAAGGGGACCACAAAATAAACATATGCATCATGTAATTGTAGATAAAGTATATAGATTAAATTAATTAAATTAAACCTCAATAGTCTCCATCATAAATCATGCTCCAAACAGTGGAGCCTAAGAAAGCATTCAGTGTATATATATAATTTCAGCTAACAATGTTTATATAGCTTGGAATTACAGAACAACCTATGGTTTTAGCACAGCAGGGGAGACTGAACAAGAGAGGAAGAAAAACGAAAGGAGGAAAGAACAAAAGAATGATTGGAATGGATTGTGTGTGTGGGACATTGTCAATTGTATTGTTGCTCTAACATTTAATGTGCGTATTTAGAGAAAGGGTTTATATGATTGGGCCTCATTGATACCTGGGGCTCTTGTGGCGTCTAGCCGTTCTATCCAGAGTGTCTCTTTCCTCAGTATCAGGTTGTCCCAATCACCGCCTCTAGGACTTTTTGGAATAACTGCCAAAACCATAAAGGTAACCACTGAGGTGTCAAATTTGTGGTACAGGTCCAAATGTCTGCTAACTGATGTGACCATTTTCCCTCCTCCAGAATAATAAATATGATCCTTTATTCGAGAGCGGAATTGTCTAATAGTTTTGCCCACATAAAATGCTTGACAACTACAGGTCATTAAGTAGACCACCCCTCTTGTTTCACAATCTGCGTGAAAATTAGGAACAAAGGTTTCCCCATTGGGCAGTATAAATGAAGTGCCTGTACGAACCCAGGGGCAGAAGGAACATCTGCCACATCTATTAATCCCCTTGGGTTGATGTTGGGCTAGGGGGTTGTCTATGTAATGACTTGACGTGAGTTTATCACGTAGGGATTTGGCCCTTCGAAATGTAATAGCCGGAGTTGGAGTCACATATTTGGCCAGAATAGGATCACTATATATTAGCGACCAGTGTGTGGTTAAAATGTCGCGTATCTCAGTATGGTATAGGGAGAACCTGGTAACAAATCTTGTAGTTTGACTGGATTTGGGGGGCTTACTCTGATATAATAAGGAGCTGCGCGGTTGGCGCAGCGCCCTATTATAAGCCCGACGGAGAAGAGATTTACTGTAGCCTCTTGCCTTTAAACGATCCCGCAGTGATTTGGCTTGACATATAAATTCCTCCGTCAATGTGCAATTCCTACGAAGTCTTAGGTATTGTGCATAAGGTATGCTACGAATTAATGTCTGTGGATGTGCACTGGCAGCATGTAGGAGAGTGTTGCCTGATGTTTCTTTACGGAATAATGTAGAAGTCAAGTTTCCATTACTATCCTTGCGGATTGTAAGGTCCAGAAAGGTGATCTGGGATTGATTGCTGAGAACTGTAAATTTAAGATTGTAGGAATTGTGATTAAGAATCTCTATGAATGCATTAAGGTTTTCTACGGACCCTAGCCAAATAATGAATATGTCATCAATGAAACGTAGCCAGCAAAGCGCCTGGCTCGTAAATTGTGACAATTCTTCATCTGCAAAAATGGTGCGTTCCCACCCCCCCAGGTACAGGTTCGCATAGGTAGGTGCACAGCATGTGCCCATGGCTACCCCCTGCACCTGGAGGAAGTGGGACTCTTTGAAGGTGAAATGGTTATGTGTGAGTATAAACTGTAGCAGGTCCAGGATGAACTCGCAATATTCCCAGCGGTGATGGGTTTGTTCATGGAGGAAGGTACGTGCTGTCTCGATGCCCAACTCGTGAGGGATACTCGAGTACAAGGCCTCGACATCCAAGGTCACGAGAAGGGCATCAGGAGGCACGACCATTCCTTCAATGTGTTTGAGCAAATCAGGTGTATCTCTAATGTAGGATGGTAGTGCCAATACGTGTGGTATGAGCATCGAGTCCACCAAACGACTAGCGTTTTCCGTGAGTGACCCGATGCCCGATACTATTGGTCTCCCAGGGGGTTTGTTTGAATTTTTGTGCACTTTCGGAAGTGCATAGAATGTGGGTAATCTCGGATGGCGTATGTTTAAAAAGTTGTATAATTCCTGATCTATTAGGCCTCCCTGGTGGGCAGAACCAATGACAGTTAAGAACTCAGTTCTATAATGATCGATTAGGGTTGGATCTATCGGTCTATACCATTCTTTGTTGTTCAGAATATTCATGACCATAAGTTCGTAGTTAGCCTTGGTCATAAGGACTATGTTGCCACCCTTGTCCGCGGGTTTAATCACAAGATCCGGGTGATTCTGTAGCTCAGTAATAGCTTGTAACTGTATCGGAGTGAGATTTTTAGCTTTGGGAGTAAGCTGCATTTTCTTAATGTCATTGATCGTGCCCATCAGGAAGGCCCAAATACTGGGATTGGTCATGAGATCAGGGAAACGCTGGGATTTGCATCTGAAAGTGGTTCTCGGTGTTGATTTGTCAGATCTGGAGTTCAGGTTTGGGGTGTCATTTGAGGGTTCACTTTCATCTAGCAATAAGATCAAATCACGTAAGGCTCTGAAATCTTCCATAGTAAAATTTTTTACCTGTTCAGAGATTTGTTTATCTTGAATAGATCGAAGACGATCATCATCAAAGAGAAATTTGTACGTGAGATTACGACAAAATAGGTAAAGATCCTTGATGGTTTCGTATTTATCAATTGCCATAGAGGGACAAAAACTGAGCCCAAGTCGAAGTACCTCTAGTTGAGGGGTCGTTAATGAGTATGGTGTTAGATTAAGAATATCCAGGTTCAAGTTTAAGTGGGAAGTGGTGTCTGGGCAGGTGTTGGAAAATTTAATGAAGGGTTTCTAATCTGTGAAACATGTGCATCTAGGGTGCTTTGTCGTGTCGAGGTTGGGTGTTGTGTAGCCGGTGTACTGCTACAAGAAACATTTGTAAGTGACATTTGTGAATTTGTCATAGCCACGCCTCCCTGTATGGGGAGTCCAACTAGGTCTCCCCCACTGGGGGGACGCATCACATTGGATGGTGTATTGAGTGTATGCGATTGTGTGTTCAGCAGGTGGATAGCCTGCAGGGCCGTGGCCCCCAAGTATTTACCTGACTGGTGATCAGTGGTGTCTCTGTATTGAGGGGTGTCGTGAGGAGGCCTACTGTGTGAGTAGGTATTGTCTGAGGGGGGACGTTTTTTGAAATAGGGTGTATAAGACCCACCACCAAGATCCCTCTTACGTGCTCCTTGTTGCAGATGGTGAGTTGTAGGATGATTTTTTCTGGATGAAGGCTGTGAAGGAAAAAGAGAAGAATCAGATTCTGTGTCATCATCAGTGGTATAGGGGGTATAAGGAGTATTGCCCTGGTTTTTGGATGTGCGAGGTTTTGTTCTTGATCCTTTGTTATGGGAAGATGACTGCCAGTGATATGCAAAGCCTTCCATGAAAGCCAACCTGTCTTTAGACAATTTATTTTGTTTTTTATAGATAATATCTCTAGTAATCCTAGTGATGAAATCCTTTATATCTTGCCATCGTTTGGTATATAGAGCATGGGTTTTAATATTCTCGTTGGAAGATTGTAGAAGTACAATTTCCTGATCAAGTGTTATAAGCTCTGACTGGTATTGAGTGATGAGAAGTCTCATCAAATTAATACTGCAGGTTGTTAATGCTTTTTCCCATGCTACTTTAAATTCTGGAGTAGTAGCCTGGAAAGAAGGATAGACTTGTAACCTTAAGCCCAAAGGGCTTATGTTTTCCTGGACATATTTGTTTAGATATTCAATGTGCCAATAAAGGTTTGATTTCTTTTTTAGGAGGCGTTTCATTTTGGCCATATACTGGTTAATCCCAATCTCCTGTTCTGTGTCAACATTGCAGTTGGTGTGGATCTCTGACATATAGCCAGTCCATGCTGTGCCCACAAAGTCCATAGGATCCAATCTGTATATGTTAACTATATTGGATGTAGGAAAAAGACTATTGAGGGGTATGACAAAAAAAAGGGGGAATGTATATCTTAATGTGGCTGGTATTTAATCTAAACAATAGTTTAGAAGCCACTAAAGGACCCCTAGAATTTTCAGGGGACCATATGCCCGGGTGCTACCACCCAATTTGCGATTGCAGAGAATGAGGGTATCCTAGCACAGAGTGGTCCTGTGGATACCTAAACGTAAAAAAGTGCCACGTCCTGTGATAATTGCAACAAAGGAAATAGATAGGGGACTTTGGACTTTATAGGCACAGTAACATCACGTAAATCTTTATATAAAAAAAAACTATTTTATTGGAAAAACATATACATAGACAGTACGTATTAAAAAGCCACAAATCACAAAAAACTACATCTAATGAGAGGTATTTGACAGACCCGATGCTAGTTACAACCATCTATTTAGTGTCACTCAGACAGGAGGATAGTCATCCCAGATAATAACAAGTTCGAGGCGACGGTTGAATAGCAGGTCATAAGATCTGAGGTACGTATCATAAAGATGCTCAACTAGTTGCGCGTGTCCTCACGCTTCTTCAGGAGCGAAGAGCTGTGGCATAGCTGGCAAAAATGTATGACATACAATTAAAATATATCACTGTAAATAACCGTATAAGGTGTTACAACAAGTGTGATCATACAGTAGTGACCTTAATGTAAAGGGGGGGATGGGAGAGGGGGGAACAAGGGGGAGGGGGAGGGCACCCCATGCTGGCTGGGCCGGTGCAACAAAGGGAGGGACATCAAGATAGGCAGCAAATGGCTACCATGGGGACGTGCAAAACAAAATTCTCAAATTGTATATGTCCAGGAGTTACCAATAAAAAGAAGGAGAGAAATAGCTATTGTTGTTGTACGTTGATCCACATAATGGACCGTGTAGTGAGATTGAAGTATCACTAAGTAGGGAGCATTTGAAGGAGAGCAAGACAGGGATAGGGAGAAGGGGAGGGGGGGGAAGGATGGGGAAAGAAAAACAGAAAAGGATGGGGGCCAGTTTACTTACTATAATAAATATGAACAAATCATATAATCACCCACAATGATTGATAGGAAAGCTCACGATGCCCAAGTTTTACACCACACATAGCAACTCCATAGTAGATCTAAGGACCATCTATATAAAAGGACCTGCACAAAATACATAGGTCATTTAAATAGTTGATAATATGGGGTCAGGAAGTAGTTGAAATGTACACAGTAAGACTGCTAACTCACCAGCAGTTTTAGTAATTGAAAAATCTAGACCCGTAATCACATAGGTAGAGACAGGGGGACCAAACTTCATGTAGTCAGTGGATATAAGAATACCATAGTTAGAATATAAGTATCCTCCTGTGATATCAAAAATAAGAAGGGAGAGGAGGAGATATGGGAAAGAGAGACATGAACGCCCACCCTAAATTGCAGTATTTGATGGTCCATATCCTAATAGCGCTGATAGGCAAAAAAATATATACCTGGTTTGTGAGGGGAGAAGAGTTTCAACATGTGGTGTCCATCGTGAGCTGGAGCGGGTATGTCTCTGTAGTGTAGCGCCGTGCTATTTGAATGCCCGCCCCGTCCGTAGTCAACCAATCGGCACCGCCGATGTGACGTCATCCGGACCGGCCGAAGGCTCCAATAGCGCATGCGCGTCCCACGACGAGGAGCGCCGTCACAACTTGGACGAAACGCCCCCCACGTGATGGGCGGCACGCCCCATGGAGCGGCAATGACCAGCTGGGTGTGAAAAATCCCATTACTGGCCATTGACAGCGCCACAGCCCCAAGGGATATGGTGCAGTGACGCTGGGCGGCCGCATGGTAACCGCAATACGCCACCAGATGGCGCCCCTCCCAATTCTCACCAGAACAGCCAGCAAAGGGGACCACAAAATAAACATATGCATCATGTAATTGTAGATAAAGTATATAGATTAAATTAATTAAATTAAACCTCAATAGTCTCCATCATAAATCATGCTCCAAACAGTGGAGCCTAAGAAAGCATTCAGTGTATATATATAATTTCAGCTAACAATGTTTATATAGCTTGGAATTACAGAACAACCTATGGTTTTAGCACAGCAGGGGAGACTGAACAAGAGAGGAAGAAAAACGAAAGGAGGAAAGAACAAAAGAATGATTGGAATGGATTGTGTGTGTGGGACATTGTCAATTGTATTGTTGCTCTAACATTTAATGTGCGTATTTAGAGAAAGGGTTTATATGATTGGGCCTCATTGATACCTGGGGCTCTTGTGGCGTCTAGCCGTTCTATCCAGAGTGTCTCTTTCCTCAGTATCAGGTTGTCCCAATCACCGCCTCTAGGACTTTTTGGAATAACTGCCAAAACCATAAAGGTAACCACTGAGGTGTCAAATTTGTGGTACAGGTCCAAATGTCTGCTAACTGATGTGACCATTTTCCCTCCTCCAGAATAATAAATATGATCCTTTATTCGAGAGCGGAATTGTCTAATAGTTTTGCCCACATAAAATGCTTGACAACTACAGGTCATTAAGTAGACCACCCCTCTTGTTTCACAATCTGCGTGAAAATTAGGAACAAAGGTTTCCCCATTGGGCAGTATAAATGAAGTGCCTGTACGAACCCAGGGGCAGAAGGAACATCTGCCACATCTATTAATCCCCTTGGGTTGATGTTGGGCTAGGGGGTTGTCTATGTAATGACTTGACGTGAGTTTATCACGTAGGGATTTGGCCCTTCGAAATGTAATAGCCGGAGTTGGAGTCACATATTTGGCCAGAATAGGATCACTATATATTAGCGACCAGTGTGTGGTTAAAATGTCGCGTATCTCAGTATGGTATAGGGAGAACCTGGTAACAAATCTTGTAGTTTGACTGGATTTGGGGGGCTTACTCTGATATAATAAGGAGCTGCGCGGTTGGCGCAGCGCCCTATTATAAGCCCGACGGAGAAGAGATTTACTGTAGCCTCTTGCCTTTAAACGATCCCGCAGTGATTTGGCTTGACATATAAATTCCTCCGTCAATGTGCAATTCCTACGAAGTCTTAGGTATTGTGCATAAGGTATGCTACGAATTAATGTCTGTGGATGTGCACTGGCAGCATGTAGGAGAGTGTTGCCTGATGTTTCTTTACGGAATAATGTAGAAGTCAAGTTTCCATTACTATCCTTGCGGATTGTAAGGTCCAGAAAGGTGATCTGGGATTGATTGCTGAGAACTGTAAATTTAAGATTGTAGGAATTGTGATTAAGAATCTCTATGAATGCATTAAGGTTTTCTACGGACCCTAGCCAAATAATGAATATGTCATCAATGAAACGTAGCCAGCAAAGCGCCTGGCTCGTAAATTGTGACAATTCTTCATCTGCAAAAATGGTGCGTTCCCACCCCCCCAGGTACAGGTTCGCATAGGTAGGTGCACAGCATGTGCCCATGGCTACCCCCTGCACCTGGAGGAAGTGGGACTCTTTGAAGGTGAAATGGTTATGTGTGAGTATAAACTGTAGCAGGTCCAGGATGAACTCGCAATATTCCCAGCGGTGATGGGTTTGTTCATGGAGGAAGGTACGTGCTGTCTCGATGCCCAACTCGTGAGGGATACTCGAGTACAAGGCCTCGACATCCAAGGTCACGAGAAGGGCATCAGGAGGCACGACCATTCCTTCAATGTGTTTGAGCAAATCAGGTGTATCTCTAATGTAGGATGGTAGTGCCAATACGTGTGGTATGAGCATCGAGTCCACCAAACGACTAGCGTTTTCCGTGAGTGACCCGATGCCCGATACTATTGGTCTCCCAGGGGGTTTGTTTGAATTTTTGTGCACTTTCGGAAGTGCATAGAATGTGGGTAATCTCGGATGGCGTATGTTTAAAAAGTTGTATAATTCCTGATCTATTAGGCCTCCCTGGTGGGCAGAACCAATGACAGTTAAGAACTCAGTTCTATAATGATCGATTAGGGTTGGATCTATCGGTCTATACCATTCTTTGTTGTTCAGAATATTCATGACCATAAGTTCGTAGTTAGCCTTGGTCATAAGGACTATGTTGCCACCCTTGTCCGCGGGTTTAATCACAAGATCCGGGTGATTCTGTAGCTCAGTAATAGCTTGTAACTGTATCGGAGTGGTAACCGCAATACGCCACCAGATGGCGCCCCTCCCAATTCTCACCAGAACAGCCAGCAAAGGGGACCACAAAATAAACATATGCATCATGTAATTGTAGATAAAGTATATAGATTAAATTAATTAAATTAAACCTCAATAGTCTCCATCATAAATCATGCTCCAAACAGTGGAGCCTAAGAAAGCATTCAGTGTATATATATAATTTCAGCTAACAATGTTTATATAGCTTGGAATTACAGAACAACCTATGGTTTTAGCACAGCAGGGGAGACTGAACAAGAGAGGAAGAAAAACGAAAGGAGGAAAGAACAAAAGAATGATTGGAATGGATTGTGTGTGTGGGACATTGTCAATTGTATTGTTGCTCTAACATTTAATGTGCGTATTTAGAGAAAGGGTTTATATGATTGGGCCTCATTGATACCTGGGGCTCTTGTGGCGTCTAGCCGTTCTATCCAGAGTGTCTCTTTCCTCAGTATCAGGTTGTCCCAATCACCGCCTCTAGGACTTTTTGGAATAACTGCCAAAACCATAAAGGTAACCACTGAGGTGTCAAATTTGTGGTACAGGTCCAAATGTCTGCTAACTGATGTGACCATTTTCCCTCCTCCAGAATAATAAATATGATCCTTTATTCGAGAGCGGAATTGTCTAATAGTTTTGCCCACATAAAATGCTTGACAACTACAGGTCATTAAGTAGACCACCCCTCTTGTTTCACAATCTGCGTGAAAATTAGGAACAAAGGTTTCCCCATTGGGCAGTATAAATGAAGTGCCTGTACGAACCCAGGGGCAGAAGGAACATCTGCCACATCTATTAATCCCCTTGGGTTGATGTTGGGCTAGGGGGTTGTCTATGTAATGACTTGACGTGAGTTTATCACGTAGGGATTTGGCCCTTCGAAATGTAATAGCCGGAGTTGGAGTCACATATTTGGCCAGAATAGGATCACTATATATTAGCGACCAGTGTGTGGTTAAAATGTCGCGTATCTCAGTATGGTATAGGGAGAACCTGGTAACAAATCTTGTAGTTTGACTGGATTTGGGGGGCTTACTCTGATATAATAAGGAGCTGCGCGGTTGGCGCAGCGCCCTATTATAAGCCCGACGGAGAAGAGATTTACTGTAGCCTCTTGCCTTTAAACGATCCCGCAGTGATTTGGCTTGACATATAAATTCCTCCGTCAATGTGCAATTCCTACGAAGTCTTAGGTATTGTGCATAAGGTATGCTACGAATTAATGTCTGTGGATGTGCACTGGCAGCATGTAGGAGAGTGTTGCCTGATGTTTCTTTACGGAATAATGTAGAAGTCAAGTTTCCATTACTATCCTTGCGGATTGTAAGGTCCAGAAAGGTGATCTGGGATTGATTGCTGAGAACTGTAAATTTAAGATTGTAGGAATTGTGATTAAGAATCTCTATGAATGCATTAATCAACACCGAGAACCACTTTCAGATGCAAATCCCAGCGTTTCCCTGATCTCATGACCAATCCCAGTATTTGGGCCTTCCTGATGGGCACGATCAATGACATTAAGAAAATGCAGCTTACTCCCAAAGCTAAAAATCTCACTCCGATACAGTTACAAGCTATTACTGAGCTACAGAATCACCCGGATCTTGTGATTAAACCCGCGGACAAGGGTGGCAACATAGTCCTTATGACCAAGGCTAACTACGAACTTATGGTCATGAATATTCTGAACAACAAAGAATGGTATAGACCGATAGATCCAACCCTAATCGATCATTATAGAACTGAGTTCTTAACTGTCATTGGTTCTGCCCACCAGGGAGGCCTAATAGATCAGGAATTATACAACTTTTTAAACATACGCCATCCGAGATTACCCACATTCTATGCACTTCCGAAAGTGCACAAAAATTCAAACAAACCCCCTGGGAGACCAATAGTATCGGGCATCGGGTCACTCACGGAAAACGCTAGTCGTTTGGTGGACTCGATGCTCATACCACACGTATTGGCACTACCATCCTACATTAGAGATACACCTGATTTGCTCAAACACATTGAAGGAATGGTCGTGCCTCCTGATGCCCTTCTCGTGACCTTGGATGTCGAGGCCTTGTACTCGAGTATCCCTCACGAGTTGGGCATCGAGACAGCACGTACCTTCCTCCATGAACAAACCCATCACCGCTGGGAATATTGCGAGTTCATCCTGGACCTGCTACAGTTTATACTCACACATAACCATTTCACCTTCAAAGAGTCCCACTTCCTCCAGGTGCAGGGGGTAGCCATGGGCACATGCTGTGCACCTACCTATGCGAACCTGTACCTGGGGGGGTGGGAACGCACCATTTTTGCAGATGAAGAATTGTCACAATTTACGAGCCAGGCGCTTTGCTGGCTACGTTTCATTGATGACATATTCATTATTTGGCTAGGGTCCGTAGAAAACCTTAATGCATTC
The DNA here is from genome assembly GCA_037952925.1 of Lithobates clamitans. Taxonomy (NCBI): domain Eukaryota; kingdom Metazoa; phylum Chordata; class Amphibia; order Anura; family Ranidae; genus Lithobates; species Lithobates clamitans. The sequence goes on from JBBGZY010000248.1 coordinate 3,072,707, forward strand.
ATAGAGATTCTTAATCACAATTCCTACAATCTTAAATTTACAGTTCTCAGCAATCAATCCCAGATCACCTTTCTGGACCTTACAATCCGCAAGGATAGTAATGGAAACTTGACTTCTACATTATTCCGTAAAGAAACATCAGGCAACACTCTCCTACATGCTGCCAGTGCACATCCACAGACATTAATTCGTAGCATACCTTATGCACAATACCTAAGACTTCGTAGGAATTGCACATTGACGGAGGAATTTATATGTCAAGCCAAATCACTGCGGGATCGTTTAAAGGCAAGAGGCTACAGTAAATCTCTTCTCCGTCGGGCTTATAATAGGGCGCTGCGCCAACCGCGCAGCTCCTTATTATATCAGAGTAAGCCCCCCAAATCCAGTCAAACTACAAGATTTGTTACCAGGTTCTCCCTATACCATACTGAGATACGCGACATTTTAACCACACACTGGTCGCTAATATATAGTGATCCTATTCTGGCCAAATATGTGACTCCAACTCCGGCTATTACATTTCGAAGGGCCAAATCCCTACGTGATAAACTCACGTCAAGTCATTACATAGACAACCCCCTAGCCCAACATCAACCCAAGGGGATTAATAGATGTGGCAGATGTTCCTTCTGCCCCTGGGTTCGTACAGGCACTTCATTTATACTGCCCAATGGGGAAACCTTTGTTCCTAATTTTCACGCAGATTGTGAAACAAGAGGGGTGGTCTACTTAATGACCTGTAGTTGTCAAGCATTTTATGTGGGCAAAACTATTAGACAATTCCGCTCTCGAATAAAGGATCATATTTATTATTCTGGAGGAGGGAAAATGGTCACATCAGTTAGCAGACATTTGGACCTGTACCACAAATTTGACACCTCAGTGGTTACCTTTATGGTTTTGGCAGTTATTCCAAAAAGTCCTAGAGGCGGTGATTGGGACAACCTGATACTGAGGAAAGAGACACTCTGGATAGAACGGCTAGACGCCACAAGAGCCCCAGGTATCAATGAGGCCCAATCATATAAACCCTTTCTCTAAATACGCACATTAAATGTTAGAGCAACAATACAATTGACAATGTCCCACACACACAATCCATTCCAATCATTCTTTTGTTCTTTCCTCCTTTCGTTTTTCTTCCTCTCTTGTTCAGTCTCCCCTGCTGTGCTAAAACCATAGGTTGTTCTGTAATTCCAAGCTATATAAACATTGTTAGCTGAAATTATATATATACACTGAATGCTTTCTTAGGCTCCACTGTTTGGAGCATGATTTATGATGGAGACTATTGAGGTTTAATTTAATTAATTTAATCTATATACTTTATCTACAATTACATGATGCATATGTTTATTTTGTGGTCCCCTTTGCTGGCTGTTCTGGTGAGAATTGGGAGGGGCGCCATCTGGTGGCGTATTGCGGTTACCATGCGGCCGCCCAGCGTCACTGCACCATATCCCTTGGGGCTGTGGCGCTGTCAATGGCCAGTAATGGGATTTTTCACACCCAGCTGGTCATTGCCGCTCCATGGGGCGTGCCGCCCATCACGTGGGGGGCGTTTCGTCCAAGTTGTGACGGCGCTCCTCGTCGTGGGACGCGCATGCGCTATTGGAGCCTTCGGCCGGTCCGGATGACGTCACATCGGCGGTGCCGATTGGTTGACTACGGACGGGGCGGGCATTCAAATAGCACGGCGCTACACTACAGAGACATACCCGCTCCAGCTCACGATGGACACCACATGTTGAAACTCTTCTCCCCTCACAAACCAGGTATATATTTTTTTGCCTATCAGCGCTATTAGGATATGGACCATCAAATACTGCAATTTAGGGTGGGCGTTCATGTCTCTCTTTCCCATATCTCCTCCTCTCCCTTCTTATTTTTGATATCACAGGAGGATACTTATATTCTAACTATGGTATTCTTATATCCACTGACTACATGAAGTTTGGTCCCCCTGTCTCTACCTATGTGATTACGGGTCTAGATTTTTCAATTACTAAAACTGCTGGTGAGTTAGCAGTCTTACTGTGTACATTTCAACTACTTCCTGACCCCATATTATCAACTATTTAAATGACCTATGTATTTTGTGCAGGTCCTTTTATATAGATGGTCCTTAGATCTACTATGGAGTTGCTATGTGTGGTGTAAAACTTGGGCATCGTGAGCTTTCCTATCAATCATTGTGGGTGATTATATGATTTGTTCATATTTATTATAGTAAGTAAACTGGCCCCCATCCTTTTCTGTTTTTCTTTCCCCATCCTTCCCCCCCCTCCCCTTCTCCCTATCCCTGTCTTGCTCTCCTTCAAATGCTCCCTACTTAGTGATACTTCAATCTCACTACACGGTCCATTATGTGGATCAACGTACAACAACAATAGCTATTTCTCTCCTTCTTTTTATTGGTAACTCCTGGACATATACAATTTGAGAATTTTGTTTTGCACGTCCCCATGGTAGCCATTTGCTGCCTATCTTGATGTCCCTCCCTTTGTTGCACCGGCCCAGCCAGCATGGGGTGCCCTCCCCCTCCCCCTTGTTCCCCCCTCTCCCATCCCCCCCTTTACATTAAGGTCACTACTGTATGATCACACTTGTTGTAACACCTTATACGGTTATTTACAGTGATATATTTTAATTGTATGTCATACATTTTTGCCAGCTATGCCACAGCTCTTCGCTCCTGAAGAAGCGTGAGGACACGCGCAACTAGTTGAGCATCTTTATGATACGTACCTCAGATCTTATGACCTGCTATTCAACCGTCGCCTCGAACTTGTTATTATCTGGGATGACTATCCTCCTGTCTGAGTGACACTAAATAGATGGTTGTAACTAGCATCGGGTCTGTCAAATACCTCTCATTAGATGTAGTTTTTTGTGATTTGTGGCTTTTTAATACGTACTGTCTATGTATATGTTTTTCCAATAAAATAGTTTTTTTTTATATAAAGATTTACGTGATGTTACTGTGCCTATAAAGTCCAAAGTCCCCTATCTATTTCCTTTGTTGCAACATCAGTACCCGATATAAAAAAATGCTCTTTTGGCTGAATGGATACAAACTCATACAGTCAAATACCAAAATGTTCTGGTGAGCCTTCCAAGAAAAGTTGAGGTTATACCTGTGAAGGGGGATCAGCCTATGGTATTTGAACAGAATGTCCAACAAGTTCATACAGTTGGGATGGTCAGGTGTCCACAAAGATTTGACCATATAGTGTAAATATCTAGGATATTAACCCTGAAGACAAATGTGTTCTTGTTATTTATATATGACTCTTGTTGTTTTGTTGCTTATGTTTACCCAAAGCAATCTCATGATTTAATTAGCCTAAATAATTCATTAGTATATGGCCAGGCCCATTCTCTAAGCAAAGCAAGCCAACTGCCAAATGAGCAAAAATCTCAAAAATGTAGTTAACATGGCAAGTAACAGAGATTTATTACTTGTTTTGATGGATTACTATGTGCAAAGTTTTGGAATCAATATGATCTTGTAGGCTGAGGAACAGAGCAAAAGTAGTAGTAACATTCTACGTTCCCTAGTTATCAAACCTTACCCTGCACTGGGCAGTGACTGTCTCATTTCTGCACACCTGCCTCTTGAGTATCCCTCTTTTAAAGCAGAACTGAGGGCATTTTTATAACACTTGCATGCAGGTAGGCTTTTTTTTGCAGAAGAGACATGCAATGTCTCTTCTGCAATAAAATACACCTAACTGCCTGCTCGCAGCATTCCCCAGCATGTAAACTGTACTGCACATGCATAACTCAGCATACTTTAGTAGTAAGGGCCCTGCATGCTGGGATGACTGACTCCTGCACATGCACAGGAGTTATGTCATCCTGGGCTGGCCAATGAAGAGGGCTGAAGACTGGCATTCGGAGAGATGCCAGCGAGGGACACCTCATGGACTTGGGATGCTAGAGAGGAGGTAAGTATACTGACTTTAGTTCTGCTTTTTTAAATATATCCTTTCTCTGCTCCTTCACTGCCTATTACGCTGTTTCATCTGTTCTTCTTTATTCAACAGATAATTCTACCAATGTTTCCAGTCTTTTCAATACACTCCATGGTTTAAAGTATTGTATTTGTTTAGATAGCTAATAGTAGTTCAACTCAATAGTAGTAGAATCATATTCAACTGAGCTTCTTCAGTTTCAGTCAGTGTCAGGAAAATAAGTGTCATAAGTGAACATAAGTATCAGGAACATACCTAGAGTTCTATCCACACAGGTAGCACAGTGACCCTAATTCATTCACCAGGGAAGGCATCAAGGTAGATGTTGATTTCAACTACAGGATGGGAGGTGTGAAATTGTGGGTCCACAATGTTCTAATTATATAGTCCTCTCTCTTTTTGTCAGGAAGTCTGCGTATCTATTAATCATTCGATTTACATGGCTGAAGATGTGAATTTTGTCAAATCACCAGGGTAGAGATATCAAATTCAATTCAATTATATGTGGAAGACAGATGGTGTCAAAGGCCCCCACCCCAGTTTAGTGGTGCAAACCAATTGTTCTCCCTGTAAAAATGTGCACCTCACTGTCCTTGAAAGAATCTCCCTTTTCCTTAAAGTGGTTAAAAACCTTTATACATACCCAGTGAAGTGACAGGCCTCAGGTGATATGCAGGGATAAAACAAATCTTCCTACATAGACTGTACCTGTTTATCTGCAGCCCCCTGTCCTGTACAGCCTTCTACAAAAAACAGAGTTTACACGGAATCTGTCAGCATCTTCCAGTAGCACAAAGCAGCGGGCGGGGTTCTGAATTCACAAGCTGCACAGCTAAGGGAGAAGAACTCTGAGTCCTGATTGGAGGGAAAGGACACTCCCCCCCTCCTCACACTACATGGAGAACATGCACAGCTGGGACTGTCAGTCATAGGCTGTGTGCTGGAGCTCTCCTCCCCATCACCTTTTTTCTGTTGGTGTCAGAGAAAAGTCATCAGAAGTGGCTCATGCAGATAACAGAAGAACAAGACAGCAGAGAGAAATCCCACTTGGAGGTTTGGAGAGAGACAAGTACACACTAAAGAAGGATGTGCTTTGTTTAGATTGCATGCCTCTGGTTTACAACCACTTTAAGGCTTAGGAAAGCGGCTAAATCCTGACTTGTAGAATTTGCCCACCTATGTTTGGCCATTCGTTTCTGCAAAGATTGTTTTGTCTCCCCAATGTACAGTTCTTTGCATTCCTCACTATACAGCACTGCACATACCACGTTACTTCACTTGTGTTTCAGCGTTGGGTCATTTGGATGCACAAGCTTCTCTTTCAGTGAAGTGCTGCGTTTGAAAGACACAGGGATGGAATGTTTGTTAAAGCACCTTCTGTGGTAATCTAACCTTCCAGGTACACCTAGGAGGACTGTATTCATCTGTGTCTTCTGCTTCTCTCCTTTGTTGGATGGTGACAACCATTTACACCTTCAGCCATGTAAATGAAACTATTAATGCCTATGCAGACTTCCTGACATCAAGGTACAGAAATATGTAATTACAACAGGGGGTTCACAACTTTGATAACTCCCATCCTATTCTTGGACAATGAACATCTGGGTGACTATGATACCTGCTGTGATATGTTTTTAACATTACAAGAACAAGTCCAGTTGAATGTGACTAAATACTACCTGCTATTCATACAGTATGTCAACTATTTCTCATTTAACTCACAATAGCATTACGGTGTATTGTTCCTTAGTGAGTATACACATTATATTGCTTAATGCATTTATAAGCATATTTAATTTTTCTCATGTTTTCCTCCCTTGGCTTGAATGTTTATTTGATTTTCATAAAAGCTTTGCTGCTTTAATTGTACTTTCTGTTTTATGAATTGTTCACTGCTTAGTTTATATTCTCAGATTTAAATCTATGACTTTTGGAGGAATAATTATTTCCCCTACCATGAGAAGGACCACCTAAGATATTTATAAAGAGAATGTGAATAATTGGATTAATTAGTATGGTGCTTATTTTGCTTGTGATTAATGTACAGTACCATATTGTAGCTGTTTATTACTGAGATTTGTTGTATTATTATAAAGGGCTTTCTCTCTCTTGCTCTCTATCTGGTATTTTATCTCATGAAGTATTATTAGGTTAACCCTGTGGATAACATGCCTGATCACTTGATCTGACCATTCAGTCCTTGCATTATATGAAAGGTTCATGATAAGTGTCATGCTAATTGCTAGATGCTAAATGCTAATTGTCTGGCAGTCATGCAGACCCTACTTCAGTATTTAGGGGTTGATTTAAAGAATTAGAGGGTTTTCACTCTGCAAAGTGAATGCTTATTTTTCTTAGTGAATAAGGCAAATCTCCATTTACTTCAATCATGCAACAAAAATGCTGTTTTTTTTTCAATTTCCTTTGCCTATGAGGCATTGCCATTGGATGTTCAAAGTAAACCTAACTTTACCTTCTCACCAAAATAAGTGCAGACCCCCCCCCCCCCCCCCATATGACCCATTCCAGTATGTACACAACACTCTGCTCCTGATCCTTTCCCCCCTTTCTGATTACACTTACCTGAGCTAAGGCTTTGCTTATATATCATATGAGTGTCACCAGAGTGATAATCAGGAGCAGAATGCCGTGTACCTATCAGATTGTGTCAGGTTGGAAGCTCTGTAGATGAGCATTCACCTTTCTACTTTAGTATACTAACCCCTTTGAGTCAGTGATCTGGACGTTTTTCCAACTTTGCTTGTCTGCATATTCATTCTGGGCAGGTGACACAATGGAGTTGATTTACTTAATGCAAATGATCACTTTGCAAGGGAATTTTTCCTTAGCTTAGTGAATGAGGTAAAAGTCTGCTGACTTTCACCTTCCAACCACATGCACATCATTGGGTATTCTTTCATGCCATTGGGTATTCTTTGCAAAGGTGCCATAATTTTTCATCAAGATCACTAAACTAAGGGTAGATTCCCTTGCAAATTTAACAGCATATTTGCCTTAGTAGATCAACCCCAGTATATTAAAGGAAGCTCTATCAGCCCCATGCCCTTTTTCTCATAGCATTTCAAAGTAGCAGACCAAGTGGAAATATTATATTGCCTTCACCCTCGCTACAGACACATTGACTGTGATTTCACAAGCTTATAAATAATGAGGTTTACTGTATGATGCTTCAAGGCTGCTGCAATATGTTACAAAGCAGGATAATTTATATTCCATACATTGATTGCATTATGTAAAAAATTAAATACCATTCACTAAAACGATGTGCACTAAACCTACTTCAAAAAAGGCTGCACATAAAATAGACTTATAATGTCTTATATTTCATGTTGCCATTCTTGTAATAGAAAAGTTTAATTTACTCTTTGTAGGGTAATAACTTTCGCAGAGAGTATATTGCTACACAAGGGCCACTTCCTGGCACCAAAGATGATTTCTGGAAAATGGTTTGGGAACAAAATGTCCATAACATTGTAATGGTGACACAGTGTGTTGAAAAAGGACGGGTAAGTGGAAGATTTCATTTCTTTCTAGATTTAGCTCAAATGATCTTATTAGTTAAAGCCTATTTTTATTCTTTTGCTGCTTTTTCATAGAGTGGGAGAAGAGTTAATATCTCTGTCAGGTTTTTTTTTTTCTGTTTGTTAACCCATAAGGGCCCATTCACAACATTGGTGTGGTGCCGTGCTTTAAAAGTTTATTGTGCTAGGGCAGCCCATTCATTTATTTGAGCTGCCTAATGCACCACTATGGACAAAAATCATACCTGTTGTGTCTCCTTTGGATGGTAGTGCATTGCAACACTGCCACAAAGGTGTAAAGGTGCTGTAACATGGGCATTACTGTAACACAGTAGTGGGAAGGGGCCCTTGGGGAGATTTGTCTTCCCTTCATGGCCCTTTGATGCCTATAAATAAGGGGAATGGTTGTCTTTAAGAGAGAAAGACACAAACAACAACAACAAATCATTTCTAACCCTTATCTGCTCTACCTAAAATGCGTTTTTAACTGTGTCTGCATTGGAAAGATTTTTCATCAATTAATTTGCTGACAGGACGTAAGGGTAAATTACCCTGACAAGGACACAAACAACAATAAAAAACTGATAGAGGCTCTAACCTTATCCTGCTCCAAAACAAAAAAAGTTTTGGCTGCAGTTGTGGCTTTACAAAAGGCTGATTCTTAATTACAACTAACTAATCAGTGTTTTCAATGCTGAAGTCAGACCGGTCTGCGTAATCTGATTGGTTACTATGGGTCACTGCACTTAAAGTGGTGTTCCGGCCGAAATCATATTTTTTAAATAAAAATACCCCTATAATACACAAGCTTAATGTATTCTAGTAAAGTTAGTCTGTAAACTAAGGTCTGTTTTGTTAGTTTATAGCAGTAGTTTGTTATTTTATAAACTTACAGCGGGCCGTGGCCATCTTAAGTGTGGGCATCTAAAGCCAGACTGTATTTCTTCCTGGATCTCATCCTTGCAGATCTTGCACATGCTCAGTGCAGCACAAGCAATGTAATAGGTTTCAGGTCAGGTTTCCATAGCAACGGCAGTTTCAGAGGAAGTTGCCTCCCCATCCCAGAAGGCATTGCAAACAGGAAATGATGTGATGGGCCGCGGCCAGGGAGGAGGAAGTGAAAAATGAATACAGCAGATATACAGTAGGTGCTGAGAAAAAAAAATTAAAAATATCCAATTCGTTTACAGTGCACAGTTTAGTGAGGGATGCTGAAGAGTTGTAAAAGTGGGTGGAACTCCACTTTAAAGCGGAACTAAGCTCTCCTATTCTTTATAGCTAAGTTAGCTACCATCTTAGCATCTGTGTGATCTACAGTTGCCAGGGTTCTGCACATATGATCAGCTATACCAGTCATTTCATGTCTTGGCAGTTTGAATGTAAACTAACATAACCACACTAGTAACTGTAACGGCTATCATTCAAGGCATGCCATGAATGTAACTGTTTTGGGATTAGTTCCGATTTAAGTATGGACAATTATTAGTGAATAATGCTGTGCTTACACAGCTGTTTACTATTCAATGGATACCACACAAAATAAGGAAAAATCTTTTGACAGCCCACAGAATTTTTCTAATCCTAATACGACAGTATAATTATCTGATTAGCAAAATCATGTTAAGATTTCATATGTAAAAATGTTCACTGCTTCTAGCTTCCCTCCATTAAGCCTAATGATTTCCTCTAAACCTATTATTTGGACCATGCATATAAGACATGGAACAGTTATGCTGATGAATAATGAAGAATATACTTTTTATCAGTACTTGTGATACTACAGGAGTAGTCCTGCAAGAATATTGTTAGAAGAACTGTTGGAGTAAAGAAAGATATGCAATGGGGGTACTAGCCTAGTAAATGATCACACTGATTATATCTTCTATTATGCCATTGGCCCTAAAACTGAACCTGTGTCACTTGAGAAATTGGTTTAGGGAGTAATGTGTAGTAAAACATGTAAACCCTTGAGATCAGTGAGTCGCATGTTCATTGAAAGCTGAACTCCAGGAAAAAAACGTAGGATAGCCAATAACATGTATCAATTAAACTCCCAAAATTCTTCATTTATCAATAGATATCACAGTACAATACTCTACTATTGCTAAATTACCCCAGGACAAGTCTAAAACTATCATCTCTTGGGCCCCTTACGTTCCTCCTAACCATTTTTTTTGCACCCAGGAAGGACAGGTGCAGCATCCAACCCTGCTAAAAGCAGCCTGTCAAATCTTATGCTAGGCTGCAGCTGGACGAGGTTGAACAGTGTACCAAGTAGTAATAGCGTTTAGGGTCCTGACGGTTTCTGGAAGAGGTTCCTGTAGATCCTTGTTCCCAGAACCTGATCCCTGAACAATCCAAGGCCCTAAACACCAGTACCACTTGCTACAGCATGCAGCCCCCTCCAGCCACAGCCTGCCATAGGCTTTGACAGGCTGCCTGCAGCGGGGCTGCATGCTGCACCTGTCCCTCCTGGGTGCATTGAAATACTTGGAGGGACACACTGCAGTTAGACAGTCCCATGTGAAAGAATTATATAACAATAATGATCATTGCTTAAGAGTATTATGAGCAACATATAGCCTTTTACTCTAAAACCACACCATAGTTTACCTGTATGTTTTTGGGGACATTGATATGTGATCCATCTAAGGATGTACTGTTCCCAATTGTTAGTGCACTGAAACTGTCCACACATTGTAATGTAACAAAAGAATACGGAAATGTAATCACGGTGTTGTTGATACACTGCTGATGTGAATTATTTTACAGGAAACATAAATTTCTTTCATTATTGGTGCTCATGATAATTAGTATTACCAGCAGACTGTACAAACAAACATTTAGTGATATTATAAGCACAGTTTTATATTGTGTTGTATCCTTGTTGTTTCCCTGTAAGTAGAGCTCTACAGACATTTTGCATGGAGATCTGGAGAAGGAAACTGCCACGTGACCTGCCACTAAAATAGAGGCTGATTTAATACATTCATAATACAGGAGTCCTATGGAGCTATAATGCACCAACAGGGTCAAGAGGCTTGGGAAGGTTTCATTAAGTGCCGGAGAAAGAAACCAAAGACTCTACCGAGAAATGAAGCAAATAAATTGCAAGCATGAATATTAGCACTGTCAGTGTGATAAACATAAGGAGTAAAAATAATAAATAAACTCTAGCAAAGGAAAGTTTTAACACTTAGCCGAATGTCAGAGCAATTGAACATAGATAAACAAGATGCTTTCATTAAAATAATATAGCCCTTTGAGATTGGTGATTGCTTTGCTGCTAGGTTTTGTCTCAGTAACTATCCAGTTATGAGAAGCTCAGTGGCATATCATTGGGATGTTAATGAGAGATAAATCCACAAAATGAAAAACAGCATTCACAGGAATCATAAAAATAAGCCTACTTTTAACATTAAAAATAAGTATCAGTCCAAAATAATTTATCATGTATCTTTAGCTGGCAAGTAGAAAGGAACGATGAAAAAAAAATTGAATTTTAAAGGTCATGTTAACCTTTGAAAAATTGTTCACAGCATAATATGCAAGAAAGCACAGAAGTTTTTATAACTGTTTAACCCTTTCATGACTAAGCCTATTTTTGGAATTTGGTGTTTAAAAATCTGTATTTTTTGCTAGAAAATTACTTAGAACCCCCAAACATTATGTATATTTTTTTTAGCAGAGAATCTAGAGAATAAAATGGCAATTGTTGCCATTTTTTATGTCACACGGTATTTGTGCAGCGGTGTTTTAAACGCACATTTTTGGGAAAAGGGACATTTTTATGAATTTAAAAAAAAAACAAACAGTAAAGTTACCCCAATTTTTTGGTATAACGTGAAAGATGATGTTACGCCGAGTAAATAGATACCAAACATGTCATGCTTTATAATTGCACGCACTCGTGGAATGGCGACAAACTACGGTACGGTAGAATTTCCATAGGCGATGCTTTAAATTTTTTTTACGGTTACCAGGTTAGAGTTACAGAGGAGGTCTAGGGCTAGAATTATTTCTCTCGCTCTGACGATACCTCACATGTGTGATTTGAACACCGTTTACATATGCGGGTGCGACTTCCGTATGTGTTTTCTTTGCTGCGTGAGCTCGCGGGGACGGGGGCGCTTTAAAATGTTTTTTTTCTTATTTATTTTATTTATGTTTATATTTATAAATTGTGTTTAAAAAAAAAAAATTTGATGACTTTTATTGCTGTCACAAGGAATGTAAACGTCCCTTGTGACAGTAATAGGTGGTGACAGGTACCCTTTTTGGAGGGATCGGGGGTCTTAAAAACCCTGATCCCTCCTTTGCTCTTCAAAGTATTCAGATCGCCGAACACGTCATGACGTCGCTTATGTGTTTACGATTAGGAGGCTGGAACGAAGCCACCCACAGCTTCGTTCCAGCCCGCCCCCAGCCACCAGAGGCAGCCGATTGTTCACAGGGCCTTCCGATGGAACGGGAGGCCCGGTAAGAGTGGCGGGAGGCGGCGGGAGGGGGGGAAGTCCCCTCCCGCTCCTCCGGTATAACAGCCGATCACCCGCTCTAAAAAACAGTACCGGGATGATGCCTGCAGCTGCGGGCATCATCCTGGTATTACCCCGGAAAGCCGAGTACGCACATCTGCGTACGCTCGGCGGGAAATTAGATTTCTTTGCTTCTAATGGCTTTCTTATTAATGCACTTAGGATAATTAGTGGCAGTTACCTAACTAATCACTCAGGGTTCATATAAGTGGTCCTGTATTTTCAATGCAAATTTATAAACTGTAGTGATTTATACTAATGTGGGAATTATAGTGTCACTACATGTATGTATGTATGTATATATATATATATATATATATATATATATATACTCCAGTATGTCTTCCAGCTTTGTTGCATACAACTGCCCTACAATCTCATTACAAGTGTTATGATAACTTTAACAGATTTGCTTTGGTGGCATGGTCATAGAAGGGCAGATGTCTCTTTGAGATTGTCAGATGCCCAGATATCTGATCATCTTGAAATATATCACACCACTAGAAACTACCTCAGCCTTCCCACATTGCCCAGACGGATAATTGCAGCCATTCTCAACCAGGGTCCCTCTAGAGTTTACAAGAGGTTCCTTGAGCTGTGGCTGACTGACCTCCCATTTGATGATGTTTGCATAGTTTGGTGGCCAACATCACTTGGAAGAGTCAGAGGTATGACACCCATGATCCTTTTAGCTGTCAGTAAGGGAGGTATTCCAATCACTACTCTAAGGTTTGGACACTGACCACAAATTAATTGGTTTTAGTAGGGGTTCCTCAACACCTGAACATTTTTTTCAAGGGTTCCTACAGGGCAGTGGTTCTCAACTCCTGTCCTCATGACCCACTAACAGGCCAGATTTTAAGTATTACCTTGGGGAGATGCAGACTAGAATACTGCAATCACTGAGGAGCAAATGATATCACCTGTGATGTATTTCAGTTATTCTGCAAACCTGGCCTGATAGTGGGTCCTGAGGACAGGAGTTGAGAACCATTGCTCTAGGGCAGGGATATGCAATTAGCGGACCTCCAGCTGTTGCAAAACTACCCATCATGCCTCTGCCTCTGGGTGTCATGCTTTGGCTGTCAGAGTCTTGTTATGCCTCATGGGACTTGTAGTTCTACAAAAGCTGGAGGTCCACTAATTGCATATCCCTGCTCTAGGGTAAAAAGGTTGAAAAGGGTGCTCTACAGCTTTGTTTTTTTTTGCCAGTGGAAAAGGGAATGATCAGTTTTAAGATGTGGTATAATTGTATACCATGTTGGACAGTAGTTTAATGTGAAAATGGTAATTTTGGTTAAATTTAAGAACTTCTTACTGCAGTTTTATACACTTTAATTGTTGCAAGTAGTCAGCAACATTGCTAGCTTTCATCAGACCACTTTCAGCCAGCCTTTCTGTATACCAGCCCATAACCAACATTTGGAGCTTCAAGTGTATGTCCAACAAAAAACACGTTTTTGATAGAATCAGGAAAGGCCAATACAGGTCTGGTCTCCCAAGGATTTCCCCCCACTTTCAGCCTAACCTTTTTTCCCAGACAGAAAGTAAGGAGAAATCTCCAACAGCAATATAGAAATAAATCAAAATGCTTGTTTTTAGTAGATAAGGGAAGGGCTAGAACCCCTGTCACATTTCTAGTTCTGTCTGTCTCTGCTCAGATTTTCCCTCACTTCCTTTCTGGCAAAACTATTATCAGGCAAACAGGAAACAAGAGTAAATCTCTCTAATAAAGCCGTACAATAGTAGTAAAAGATGTGAAAGGAATTGTCATCCTGTCCCACTCAAAACTATGGCTTGGCATACCCTTTAATGTGAATAGCTTTGCTCTCAAAGGTTTGAGAAAACATAAAGGGATCAATATACCGCCAATTCAGCTGCCGCATTTATGGTGTATGTTATAATGGCACCCATCCATGTGCGGCGTCATCATTTACTAGAATCCAGCAGCAACTCCTTATAACAAAACAGCAAGCTTTATTGTGCCTATAATTCCTGGACTTTTTTGTTAAAGATTAATTCTAATCTGCAGCTTGAAAGGTTGCATACAACCAGCTTATTCATAAGGCAGTGCAAAAATCAATGATAACATGAAAAGTAATCCTTAAAAACCAACTGAACTTAAAGTTGAAGTCCAGGAATTATCTTTTTTATATATTTATGTTAGTGTATGTTGGCTCAAGTAAACCAAGCCATCTCCAATTTGATGTTTAGAGATTCACCGGAGATGCTGTAAATCACTGTAGTATTCCACAGTACATACAGTAATAGTCGTGATCTTCTGCTTCAGCGGCTTTCCCTCGGAACAGTGACCATACGGGTCACTCACTTGGCATTGCTGCCATTCAGAGAACTCCTTCTATTATTTTCAATGAATACAAGGCATTATCTGATTCAGTGAGGTGTAGATCATGATGTCATCTGGCCCTCCTCTCCACCTGATCCAATCCAATCAGAGAATATCTTGTATTCTGTACACAGTTCTGGATTAACCTATGTTACCCCATAGACATCAAGCAGGATCCAATGTTTCAATTTGTGTATGATTTCCAAGTTATTGATGCACTTTGGTATATATGTTATCTTCATTGGGCACTAGGCCCAGGTGCCCTGGCAGGATATATTGTCAGTGTAGTCACTTTTGTTATACCAAGAGCAATTCTAGGAGTTTGGGGAAGCATGGTGGGTGGTTTTAATGGGGATAGATATACCTGTATATGTTTTATATTCTATAAAGTTATTTTTGAGGGTACATGGCTGATTTTAGTGTTTACTTTATTTTGTAACTGTCTGTAGCAGCCCAACAACAGTAGATGTATGTGGATTTTTCCTTAATATCTTGCATTCATTGAAAAAAAAATACAAGACACTCTATAAGTGGTGGAATTGCAAAGTGAGTGACTCCCTGTATTCAGTGTGCAACTGGGAAGCTGCTGGAGCAGGATCCAGAAGATCACAGCTATCACTATATGTAGCTTGGGCAGGCTACTACAGTGATTTTCAGCATTCCCATAGGCCCTTCCAGTTAATAGATGCCGATATTTACATTGAGTCAAGCTGGACCAATGTAAGTTTGCAAACAAGATCATTCTTGGAGTTCTGCTTCAATTTCACTGTTATGGTCTTGTGATTGATTTCTACAGGCTGTTGCATTTTTCAGATCATCATTGCCTATTGTAATCATTACTAAAAAGAAAGTGTTTGAGATTTGATATGTTTGCATCTCTGCCAAACTGACAGTTCCATTTTCAGAAGACCTGTCATTGGACAGAAAAGAAATTAAATAAAAGGCTCTCATAAATAACTTGGTTTCGGTCCTGAAATTGTAAATGTACATTTTTTTTATTACTGAAAGTTTATTTTTAGTTTGTCAGAGAGCTGAGTGTTCTAGAGCTGGAAAAATGGAACAGCTAGAGAAAGAGAAAAGTAAAACTGCATTGCAGTGTCTCGATTATATTGGCATGCTGTTTGTGCTATACTGTACCCTATTCTTTCTAGTATATTAATCAATTATTTGGTTTCTTTTAACCTTCTATTAGCAGTAAACCACAAATATATAATATGACTGCAGCATTTTTTACATTTTGCAAAAAAGAATGCTTATAGAATGATTTGTTGTAGAACTTTTGTTAAATATAAATTCCAGGTATGGCATTGTTTACATAGCTACATAAGTCCGGCTTGGACCAATGTAACTATGTATATACCATATCTGTGGGATCCCTCTGGAAGCTGAAAATTACTGAAGTAGACAATGCTACTTCAGTGATATTCATTAGTTCCCATGTCCCATTCCGAGTGGCTGCCCTGTAGCATTGTGAACACATTTTCTCAATGAATGCAAAGTGTTCTCTGATTGGATCAAAAAGAGTGGCAGGGCAGTGATGTCATGCTCCCCACCCCGTCCAATCAGAGAATGCTTTGCATTCAGTGAGGAAATGCAAAGCATTCTTTGAAAGACGCGTGTGCCAAGTTGTTGGCACAGGACCCAGAAACTAGTGGAGATCACTGGAGTAGTGGTGTTTACTTCAGTAATTTTCAATCTGTAGAGGCATCCCACAGCTATGGTATATGCATCATTACATTGGTTATTGTTAAGGTTTACATACACTTTAAGTTGGTATTACAGGGAGATAACAAACAATCTGTACTGTAGAATAACTGCATTGAGGTTTCCTTTTACCTAAATGGCTAAGAATATAAATTGAATGGCAATGTAGAATTGTTAAAGTGGTTCTAAAGACTGACGTTTTTTTTATCTTAATTCATCTTTTGGGTGCAGCTCCCACTCCCAGCCCCCTTCTTATACTAACCTGTGCCCCACCTCGATCCAGCAATGTGCATGAGAGCTGCGGCTCTCCCGGGTCTCTCTCTCCTCACTGGCTCACATAGCAGCAGGATCCATTGGCTCCTGCTGCTGTCAATCACAGCCAGTAAACCAGCGAGGAAAAATCTTGGGTCAGGCCCGAGCCGCACTTGACACACAGAGTGCGGCTTGGGAGGGAGCCTGCTTGAGTTCCCTCATAGCAATAGGCTTGCTATTGAAGGCCCTCAGCAGGGGGGAGGAGCCAGGACCACCAACGGGGGACCAAAAAAAAAGAAGATCAGGGCTACTCTGTGCAAAACTATTGGATAGAGCAGGTAAGTATAATGTTTTGTTTTTTTTGTTTTTTTAATGTCCTTTAGAATCACTTTAATGCTGAACTTCAGCTTCTGTTACACATTACACAGTTCGTTTGTGCCATGTAAGGCCACTGGATGCGCTGTATAAACTGTATGTAGCGGAGCCTACATACAGCATACAGCACCGTGTGCTGTACTCTGTGCCGAGACCTTCCCGTTTCAAACCCAGAAAACAATAGAGTCTGTCTGAGCGGCGCTCAGCCATTCATAGAAAGCAATGTATTCTAGCAATGAATACAAAGCTTCTTCTGATTACCTGAGTTAGAGAGGCAGGCTGATGATGTCACAACCTCTGGCTCAGCAAATCAAAGGAAGCTTTGTATTCACTGCTAGAATACATCACTTTCTATGAATGACTAGGACTTTATTGTGTTCCAGGTATGAGACAGGAAGGTCTCGACACACACCCAGAACACAGTGCCATATGCTGTATATAGCCACAGCTACGTAGAGTTTATACAGCACAACCAGTGGCCTCACATATTAGTGAGGGACATCGTTCATTTGGGTCAGCTTGGTGTAACAAAAGCTGGAGTTCAGCTTCAATAATACAATAACAAATAATTCATTTTTGTATGAATACACTCATATATGTACATGAACAGTATCAGTAACTCTTTAACCGCAAATAGATTTGCATCTTAATCTTATGATTGCATGACTCTGGCACTACTCCATGCAATATTCTTTGTTTTACATTGAAAGTGTTGTTGAACTATGCCATTACTTTTTAAAACACACATATGCAACCAATTAATAATTCTTCTCTCTCTACAGGTAAAATGTGATCATTACTGGCCTTTTGATCAAGATTCCTTGTATTATGGAGACCTCATAGTTCAAATGCTGTCAGAGTCTGTACTACCCGAGTGGACAATAAGAGAATTCAAAATCTGCAGTGTAAGCTGTTTTCCCTTATATTGAGATTAAACACTGTGAAAGTTTCTACTGCTACTCAGTCTCATTTATCAAGCACTTAAAATCGATGCTGGAATACACAATATGTAATTCTTGTTTTTGCAAAACTTTTCTGTATTGATGATCTGTACCTTTGGCTGCGACAAGGGTGGACCTAATACTTAGCAAAAGGTCAGGCTGCCTATTTTCTGAAATGCAGAATCTACTCAAGGACTTGCTAAAAAAGATTGATTGATGGGGTGGCAGCCATGTTCGCAGTGTGTGGCATTTAGCTATGACAGCACGACTGTGCCTGAAGGAAAGTTATACCTGACAAACAACCTGCTGCTATGAAAAATTATACATTGCAGCAATCACAAATAATGTGGCAGTACTGAAACCTTTGCTTAGGGTCCAATTTTTTATTGCGCTTCATGGAGAATTTTATTACTATGCGGATACAATTGAAATGCATCCCAAGAATGTAGGCACACTATATACATATATTCATTCTTTTAAACAAACCAATACACAATGTATTGGGACGATTCCTTTTTTGTTTAGTTTGGTGTCATTCCCATAAATCCCCCAGAGCTAAAAAAACCAAGGCTGTAAAAAAAGGTACAATTTCTCTGAATATTAGTGTTTAACCACTTGCTGACCGCACTATAGCCGAATGACGGCTACAGCGTGACCGGCTAGTTCTGGGACGATGTCATAATACAGCATGCGGCAATTGTGCCCACTGCGAGACGCAGGCGGAACGCTCTGTCATTGCAGTGTCTGGAGGACACTGCTGATCACAGATTGAGGTAAAGAGCCAATCAGCGTCTCTTTATCACATAATCAGATGTGTCCAATCACAGCTGATCATGGATCTAAATAGGAGCCCCCTATTGGCACTCCATTCCCCACGCTGAGAGCATGAGAAGAGGAGAAGAGAGCTGATAACTGGCTTGTGTAAAAGGGACATGTAAACTGATAATCAGGGCACTGATTATCAATGTCCTGATTATCAGTGCAGTCCCAACATTGTCCACCAGTGCTGCCAATCTGTGCCCACCAGTTCTGCCAATCAGTGCCCATCAGTGCCACCTCATCAGTGTCACCTATCAATGCCACCTATCAGTGTCCATCAGTGCCGCCTATCAGTGCCCATCAGTGCCACCTATCAGTGTAGCCTCATCAGTGCCACCTTGTCATCAGTGCCCATCAATGCCACCTCATCAGTGCAGCCTATCAGTGCCCATTAGTGCAACCTCATCAGCGCACATCAGTGAAGGAGAAAAATTACCCGTTTGCAAAATTTAATAACAAACTATGAAAACGTTTTTTGTTTTTTTTTTTCAAAATTTTCAGTCTTTATTAATTTATTTAGCAAAAAATTAAAAAATCCAGTGGTAATTAAATACCACCAAAAGAAAGCTCTATTTGTGTGAAAAAAATAATAAAACTTTTGTTTGGGTGCAGTGTTGCATGACTGCGCAATTGTCATTCAAAGTGCAACAGCGCTGAAAGCTGAAAATTGGCCTGGGCGGGAAGGGGGTATAAGTGCCCACTAGGCAAGTGGGTAAACCAGACTCAATAAAGGGCCAGATTAGGTATCCATCAACTGTCAGTAACTTCTCACCTAAAAAATAAACAAATACATACATCTGGTTGCTATTGGCAACACAGACACTTTCTTTGCCCTCCGGTGTTCACAAATGACATGCACACATTTGTAGGTCATAATAAATGCAGACCTTATGCTGCGTAGTTATTAAACCAAAGAAATAGTAGTAGTTAGTCAGATTCCTTCCACAGCTTAACTAAGCCACTTCTTCAGTTCCAGTGAGTGCCAGGAAGATATCCCTGCATTTATATTAACATCTTAAACACCTTAATCTAATTGCCAGGAATCAGGTAGAAGTTGAATGTCCAAGAATAGGATGGGAGGTGTGAAAGTTATATGACAAACCTTTTCTAGTTATAGTCAGGATGTCTACGTGGGTGTTAGTTGCTCGATTTAAGTTGCTAAAGATGTCAGTTGTTGGGTACAGGTGTTGGGTAGAGATGTTAAAATGTCAAAATTTGTGTAAGACAGATAATGTCAAAGGCCCTGCAACCTGGTTCTGGGATGGTTGTTCTGTTGATGGAGATGGTTTTTATCATGTCTCTTGCAAACCAGCCAGAAGTTCTACTTATTAATAATAGACATAATTGTTACTGTCCATCAATGCAAACTCACTGTACAAACTTTTTAAAAATATTTGATCTCTTCTAATCATTAATTGAGGACTAGAACCTTTCAGAATTGTCTTGACATGATGTTATAAAAGAATTCAACAAGGTTGTTTCTGTGTTCAAGAACTGGTGTACAGATGTAGAGAAGAACAGCACACTGACAATGAATTCAATAGAGTTATTCAATCAAATTAATTGCTCACTTTGAATAATTTCAGTACAAGATTAACAATGCTCGTTTTTCAATATTTGAAAGCAACAATGTTAATGCCAATGAGCAGTTGTATAAAAAAGGTCCTGTCTTGTCTATAGTGGTTTATATATGAAAACCTCTTACCGCAGAGTTTATTCTTTGACAGGATATAATTCATTTCTTGTTTTGTTTTTCTTGTTTTTTACAGGAAGATCAACTGGATGCAGCCAGACTGGTTCGGCATTTTCATTACACCGTGTGGCCTGATCATGGAGTCCCTGAAACCACCCAGTCTTTGATTCAGTTTGTGAGGACAGTCAGAGATTATATAAACAGAACTCCAGGAACTGGTCCTACAGTGGTACATTGCAGGTATGGCTAAAATGATGACACTTCTAGAACGTGTCTCCTAGGCACATAGAACAAACATTTGTAAAGAGATCTGTAGATTTTTAGACAGTAAATCAGGTTTTGTAGAAAAACACTAAGGGGTTGATTTACTAAAACTGGAGAGTACAAAATCTGGTGCAGCTTTGCATGAAAACCAGTACCATACACAGCTGCACCAGATTTTGTACTCTCCAGTATTAGTAAATCAACCCCTAAGATTCAATACTGCTTGAGTCAAGTAACAGTAAATGCTCTACGGTCCTTACATAGCAATCAGTTCATGCCACCAATTTTTAAGAAAGAATTAGGCTTCTTGACAATCAAAAGTCAATCTCAATCACAACTGAGAGCACAAAGGCGACAAAGTATAAAGCATTCGGTTTGAAACAATCATTATAATAGTCATATATTCTAAAAGTGTAACAAATGAGGGGTCGAAATGAGGGGTTTCATGTACATTGGTTGGAGGCCGAGTCGAATAGAGGGTTTCCCTTGTGGCTCTGGTCCAAGCACCCCTGAATGTGGTGACAGAGGTACAAGTTTCAAAGAAGCACTTGGTAGCAGGTGATTGCCACAGATTGAGAAGCAGTCAAGGTAAGCCAAGGTCATACACGGTGAGACAGCAGCATGGACAGGAAGCAGGCAAAGCACAGTCAAGTAGCAGGCCGAGTTCAGTACCAGGGAATCAGGCAGAGCATAGTCCAGGACCAGGCCGAAGTCAGTACCAGGGAAGCAGGCAGAGAATGGTCAGAGGCAAGCTGAGATCAGTAGCAGGGAAGCAGGCAGAGAATAGTGAGAGGCAAGCCGAGGTCGGTATCCAGAATCCACAGAAGATCAGTCAGCAAGCGGGAACACAGGAACACGGGTTACAGGAAAGCTGAAAAATATCCAGAGATTAGCACACACCAGTATCTCCTTTAAATAGGCAGATTGGCACCAATGCGTGAAATGTGTCAGTACATGTTGGATATTAGCCCAAGCTTGTCTGTGTGCTGGTACAAGTGCACAAGCATTATTTGCTTGGGAGTGATCATTAGCTGTGCAAAAATGAGAATTAGCTGCATGAGAATGAGCTTTAGGTGTATTATCTTCCCCACAGGGAGGTAAGTAAAGCTGTTTCAAACAGTTGAGGACTGCTAGGATTCTTTTGGTCTTACTCAATACAGACATTCAGAAACCTATATAAACCATTCAAGGTTCATCTTAATCTGGTATGACTTCTGTAGAGATCATTTTAGTTGGTTGCAATGGGTTACTAGTACTACACTTACAGCATCAGAGTAGGTATTACCAAAACATTATTTTTTATAAAGCACGAACAACCTAAGAACCCATGTTAGGTTTTTGCTGACTGTTTGCTATTTGGGAGTTTTTCTTCATTTCCTGTCCCAGAGATGCAATGGAGAATAATAGATAATCTCCACAGAGTGAAGGGAATTTTTTCAGACAATTGTCACTGGAAGTGGTATCACCAATGTAAGACTCACAATCACCTCTTGTTCTACTGACAACTCTAATGCCCCGTACACACGGTCAGATTTTCCGACGGAAAATGTGTGATAGGACCTTGTTGTCGGAAATTCCGACCGTGTGTGGGCTCCATCACACATTTTCCATTGGATTTTCCGACACACAAAGTTTGAGAGCTTGCTATAAAATTTTCCGACAACAAAGTACGTTGTCGGAATTTCCGATCGTGTGTACACAAATCCGACGCACAAAGTGCCACGCATGCTCAGAATAAATAAAGAGATGAAAGCTATTGGCTACTGCCCCATTTATAGTCCCGACGTACGTGTTTTACGTCACCGCGTTCAGAATGATCGGATTTTCCGACAACTTTGTGTGACCGTCTGTATGCAAGACAAGTTTGAGCCAACATCCGCTGGAAAAAATCCTAGGATTTTGTTGTCGGAATGTCCAATCAATGTCCGACCGTGTGTACGGGGAATTAGATTTGGAATTTCTCACTCAATGATGATGGTCACCAGCACAAAGAGAAGGGCAAAACCACCCAGTCTTTGATTCAGTTTGTGAATCCGGGGGACAAAGACAACAATAAAAACGTGATAGGGCTTATAATCCTTCCCTGCTCCATTAAAAAAAAATATATATATATTAATTATACATACACTAAGAATTAGAACTCTGTCTCGCTTTCCCTAATATTGAACTATTGAACCTCCAAGTCCTTTAGTTGTATTATTAGGGAATAAATGTTCATGAGATCTTTTATCTTAATTATACTAAGCACATCTGTACTTGAGCCTCAGTATTTTTTAATTAACCAGTACCATTATATAAATGTTATTGCCCTACGGGACACAAGGTGCGTACAAAGTCTTGTAATGGTGCATTTCACTGTATAACACGTTAGTATGTTATTTCTCCCTCTAAGAAGAGAAATGTCAAACTCTGTCAATTACAGGAGGTGTCACACAGCCATATAAGTTTAGCAATGTCTGAATAGTGTGTCCTGGACAACGTGTATCATCACTGACATCTGTCATTAAGGTTAGGCACTACTATAGAAATGAATTGTACAAGGACTTACAGAACTGACAATAAGGCCTCAAGAGAAATATCTGGTAGGTTGTTCAGCCGTCTTGATGAAATTTCATAAACTTCTGTTTATGCCAATTAGATATAAAACTCGATAATGATCACTATGCTGTAGTCAGGGAGAAATTACCAGAGACAACAAATGTAGTTAGTGACATAATTGGTGAGCAATTCAAGGGATGCACGTATGTTTTTTTTTTAAACTAATTTTTTACTGAATATTTGCAAGTTTATAAATTGATCTTTTATATTTTTAGTTACCTGTAAACATTTGATGCACATGTGACAGATACAAGACCGATCTATTACAACTTGTCAGCTTCATTCATAACACCCCACACCCTCCACCACCCACCCCACTCCACCCCATGCCCTCTCTGCTGCTCTAGCATTGTAACAGAATAAAATCTGACTTTAATCATTTTTTCATTGTGCATCTGTTTTTAAATGAAAATCCCATCCTGATGACAATCTTAATCTCATCATACATTTTACAATCTTAATGCAGAATCAAATTCAAACTTAAATTTACTGAAACTACTGTATTAAATATGAGGACAAACTTAAACTATCAATTTGTAGAGTCAGGCAGATCCTTGCACTACATAATTGTTGGTAGGTCTAATGGAGATTGTACAATCTGTATGTAATGTGAACTCTCTAGTAATCATGCTGTTACAGACCTGTGCAAATCTGTATTAACGTTCTGCCCAGGATTACAGGTACAGGGGTTGCAACTAAGCAAAAAAACAGATTTTTTTAAACTGTCACTAATTTACTTGATACATTACCCACAATTTGCTACCTTAAAGTGGAACTTTAGGTAAAAAAGTAAAAATTGTGGAAGTAGGATTTTTAATGCAGAAGAAACATACTATGAGGGTTACTTATGAGGGCGAATCCACTTTGCACTACAAGTGCAAACTACAAGTGCAAAGTGCACTTGAAATTGCACTGAAAGTACATTTGGAAGTGCAGTTGCTGTAAATCCGAGGGGTAGATCTGAAATGAGCGGAAGCTCTGCTGATTTTATTATCCAATCATGTGCAAGCTAAAATGCTGTTTTTTATATTCCTTGCATGTCACCCTCGGATCTACAGCGACTGCACTTCCAAGTGCAATTTCAGTGCAATTTCAAGTGCACTTTGCACTTGTAGTGCAAAGTGGATTTGCCTTTAGTAAATAACCCCCATGTCTCTTCTGCATTACAGTGAAGCTCAGTGTAGAATTTCAGCAATACCGAGTGACTAAACTCCTGCTCATGCACGGGAGTGACACCAACTCAGTCTGGCCAATTAAAACGTTCAGGGATCGATACCTGGAAGCCACCAAGCTGAAGATGTCAGTGGCTGGGGAGATCTCAATGCTGGAGAACAGGTGAGTATCGTCCCGCTTTGACATAACATGTACTGTATTGTATAGTAAAGAGACAGATAAAACCCAAATATCATAGAATCTAGAATTAGCTCCCATTATATCCTGTTAATTTAATTTAAGGTCTTTTGTTCATTGATCTGTTTGCAGTGCTGGTGTTGGCAGAACAGGGACCTTCATTGCCCTGGACAGGATTCTTCAGCAAATTGATACAAAAGACTCAGTGGACATTTATGGGGCAGTGTATGATCTCCGGCTTCACCGTGTTCACATGGTCCAGACAGAGGTAAGCCTGGCAAAGCACAGCATTGTCATTCAAGGTATACATTATGAATTATTGCATAGGACCTGGTGGGTTAAATTGATTGAAAAGGAAACAAATTAAATAATACAATAGTATATTATAATCAGAGGCTTGAATCCAGCCTTTAGTGTTCTCAGCAATTCCATAGTATTTAAAAAGCGAGTTAAGTTCAATTCTATTCAAGAATGTATTTCTAATTCAAAAACACATTCTATTGCTCTCAGCCGCTACCAAATCTCTAAATTATTATTTTTTTATTTTTTGCTGCTGTGATCCAGCTTCCTGTTAACAGTGTGACTATGTTGGTTCTCTATGGTGCCATTGTATTTTTGAACAGCTGGTCATACATTATACAATTTTTGTTGTTCAACATCCTTTAGATTTACCTTTAACTATGTAGTGCAAGGGAAGACTGTATTGGGTACACACTGCTCTAAGGCAACCTGCAGGGATCCCCTAGCTGCTGTATAGTCCCGGGTGCCTGCCTGGTCCATGGGCAGATCAGCATATGAAGAAGAAAAGAGTGGCGCCACAATCCAGGGATATAAGCAAATACTTTAGTTCATGTCCATAAAATTTGCAGCATGACCACACGGTACACAATGGTTCAGCAATTGTGTTTCACACCCCTGTGCTTAATCATTGCTCCATTGCTGCAATGACTAAGCACAGGAGTGTGAAACGTATTTGCTGAACCATTGTGTACTGTGTGGTCATGCTGCAAATTTTATGGACATAAAATAAAGTATTAGATTTTATCCCTGGATTGTGCCGCCACTCTTTTCTTCTTCATATGTAGTACCAGGGCCTGCCTGTTGGTGGGGGGGGAAGACTGCAAGGGCTGTGCCCAGGGGTGCCCCTGTGAAAAGACGGCCCTGCTCATGGGGCCTCATTGCTGCTGTTATGAAATCATGGGGCTATGTACAAACTACCTGACAGCTGCCCCCCCCCCCCCCCCCCGCCGCCTGAAAATATCAAAATTATATTTTCAGTAAAAATACACTAATAACAAAGGATATAAGCAAATACTTTAGTTCATGTCCATAAAATTTGTAGCATGACCACACGGTACACAATGGTTCAGCAATTGTGTTTCACACTCCTGTGCTTAATCATTGCTCCATTGCTGCAATGACTAAGCACAGGAGTGTGAAACGTATTTGCTGAACCATTGTGTACTGTGTGGTCATGCTGCAAATTTTATGGACATAAAATAAAGTATTAGATTTTATCCCTGGATTGTGCCGCCACTCTTTTCTTCTTCATATGTAGTACCAGGGCCTGCCTGTTGGTGGGGGGGGGGAGACTGCAAGGGCTGTGCCCAGGGGTGCCCCTGTGAAAAGACGGCCCTGCTCATGGGGCCTCAGGGCTGCTGTTATGAAATCATGGGGCTATGTACAAACTACCTGACAGCTACTCCCCCCCCCCCCCGCCTGAAAATATCAAAATTATATTTTCAGTAAAAATACACTAATAACACTATTTGTGAACACAAACATAACTTACTAAATGTCTGCTAAATCTAAAAGGTAAAGCTGTATTGAGTTAATAAATAAAGTTCTGTGTGTGGAGGGGGTCTTGGGGCTCAGTCACAGCCGATCACATGTAAACAAGAAAATACAATTTATTGGCTCTCCTTGCCTCACACTGACAAAGTGTGAGGGGAGGAGAGAATCTCCTCACAGGGAAAATTTGTAAAGGTAATCAAGGCACTGATCATCAGTGCCCTGATTACAATGCAGCCCCAGCAGTACATCCTTAGTGATGCCACTCTGTGCCCATCAGTGACACCAGTCTGTGCCCATCAGTGAGGCCAATCTGTGCCCATCAGTAATGCCAATCAGTGCTGCCTTTCAGTGCCTGCCCATCAGTGCCACCCATTAGTGCCGCACATCATTTCCCATCAGTGCTGCCCATCAGTGCCACCTATCAGTGCCCATCAGTGCCCCCTATAAGTGCCTATCAGTGCTGCCTATCAGTGCTCATCAGTGCTGCATATCAATGCCACCTATCAGTTTCCATATAGCTGAAAGCTGAAAAATGGCTTGGGCAGGAAAGGGGTAAAAGTGCCTTATATCGAAGTAGTTAAGATAAAAAAACTTCTGCTTTTACAACCATTTTAACAGCAAAAGAGCCAGCACTTTACA
Organism: Lithobates clamitans; assembly: GCA_037952925.1. Taxonomy (NCBI): domain Eukaryota; kingdom Metazoa; phylum Chordata; class Amphibia; order Anura; family Ranidae; genus Lithobates; species Lithobates clamitans. The sequence continues at coordinate 3,099,540 of JBBGZY010000248.1, forward strand.
TCCAAATCATTTACTGGAGTTGGGCTTTAATTTGGAAAATGCTATTACAAAATAAATAGCTTTTTGAATAAATGCTATTATATTTTGTATGCAGACAAAAATAATGCATGGCTATATCTCTGATCAAAGCTTAGTAATTTTCTTCATCTGCTAACACTTCCAGAATGTTAGGCTGTTCTATCAATTACATAAATAAAGTGCCATCTAATATCAGTATACATTACCTCCCTTTTGTTACATAACTGATTAATGAACCATTTTTCACAATTTATCATGCAAACATCTTCTCTATCAACAGCTTACATTCTAACTTTGTCTTCTCCCACTCTACATAAATATTCATCTTTAGCACACAAAAAGCTATCTAGAAAAGTGGAGTGTCATTCAGTATTCCCAGGCACAGTGCACTTTTCTATAATAACACATCTTACCCGAACTATCACACAAACATTCCTTCCTGAGAATTATACACTCTTTGTATTTAAGTCTAGAAGAAAATTCTATTTTCTGTGTTGTAATGGTATAACTAAGTTAATTTTAGAGAATGTTTTTGTATATTAACAATACAATTGAGTATCATTGCATCAAGAAGGTATTCATTTGCCATGCATTGTAATGGTGTCAATGCAAATCAAGCAATTTCACTATATTATTAACTGTTAAATAGAAGCAAATTTTATGTATGTAACACTTAGAACATTTTGTATTGTAATAAATCACACAATGGGTTTTGGCAGAGAAAACATTGGATAGATTCCACAGAAAATACAGGAAGGAGTGTCAGTTTTTCTTTAGAGAAGTCACGGCGTATTTTAGTAGGGCAGTGGTGATTTAACCAATTTTGGACAATAAAGGCATCCACATCTTGCAGAAAGATAAACAAAAAACATATAAAAAGTGCTGCGCAAATAAAAGTCCTTAAGTAAGATAAATGTATAAAAATGGAGTGACAAAATCAGAGGACAAAGACCACCAGTGACAATTAAGCTGAGATCAATATCTGAATGGTGACAAATCCCTCCATCGGACATGGATGGCCCCTCACCTCAGACATTCGACCTGAAACAGGTCACACCGCTTATAACCATAGATGGATCAATCTGTGTGGTTGTTGGTTCCTCCTTCACTTCACAGCACACGGTACAACAGCGGATGTTACATATAAAATAAAGGGCAGAACATAGTGCACTCCGTGGCTACTTTATTGAATAAATAAGGAAGGCAAATAAAACAGACACTTACAGAAACCGGCACTCCGATCCGAGTGCCGGCTGACAGGCGTGTGATCGTGTCTGCGAATGACTGCGGGTGACGTCCTTCCCCCAAACGCGTTGTACCGTGTGCTGTGAAGTGAAGGAGGAACCAACAACCACACAGATTGATCCATCTATGGTTATAAGCGGTGTGACCTGTTTCAGGTCGAATGTCTGAGGTGAGGGGCCATCCATGCCCGGTGGAGGGATTTGTCACCATTCAGATATTGATCTCAGCTTAATTGTCACTGGTGGTCTTTGTCCTCTGATTTTGTCACTCCATTTTTATACATTTATCTTACTTAAGGACTTTTATTTGCGCAGCACTTTTTATATGTTTTATGCTTTGGAGGTATTTCTTTGAATTGACCTTAGTGCCTGCTTGCATTTAATGTGTTAAGTCCATTTATTAGTCAGCGCTGAATTTCATTACGATTTTTCAGAAAGATAAACAAAGCCTGGGCATTGGTACCACTTTTGACAATGTTGTCACTTGTTTTTATGGTGAATGGTGGAAGTTTATTTTGCTATGTATCCATTATTTTTTGTTTGATTGTATTATTTTTTTATAAAGTTTACTTGTTGGAAAAACCACAGCTGTTCTCATATGGAACTTCTTTAGATCGTTGACTCATTAGGGGGTTTTCCATCCTTTGTTGGTGTAGCTACTACTTAGTTTCGAGGACACCACCTTAATGAGATTGATAGAAGTGAGTCGATGTCCCTCTTTTTCCCTTAAAGTGGTTGTAAATCTCAGACATTAAATATGAAGAAAGCATATCCCTCTATAGTATGTACTTGTCTCAATTAAAAGCACTAAGTGTCATTTCTGTCTGCTGCTTCGTTCCTCTGCTAGCAGCATGAACTACTACTGACAATTTTTTCCTGACGCCAAGAGAAAAATGGTGACGGGGAGGGACCTCCAGCAGATTGACCCTTCCCTCCAATCGTCTCTCAGACCTCTCCTCACTGAGCTCTGCAGAGTGTAATTTCAGCTCTCCGCCCCCTTTTTCCTGAATTCCCAGACAAGCTTATAAATTCTGGACTTTGAACGGATGTAGAGAAGAGAGAGTTGACGATAGACAGATACAGCTTATGTAGAAGGATTTGTTTCATTCCTGTATATCACCTGAGGATCGTCCCTTTATTGGATATATGTAAGGATTTAAAACCACTTTAAATTGATTATAGGTGGGGAAATTCCGCAGTTTTTGTTTGATTTTTGAAGAAGGATAAACAAAGGCTGGTATGAGCGGCAGTATGTAGGTTTTTCTCTGCATTTTACACTTTTATGTGGAACATTGAACCCACACAGGAATCAAAATCCAATAGAGTAAAGCCTTGGATTGAGAGTAACTTGGTTTGAAAGCATTTTGCAAGACAAGCAACATTTTTTTTATAAATTTTGACTTAATAAACAAGTGATGTCTTGATATAAGAATAGAGTAATTTCAAAACTGAGTATAAAAGAGAAGAGAGGCGCCTCTAAGTGTAGCAATATGGTTACATTAACCCCCCTGGCAGTATTCCTGAGTCTGGCTCGGGGTGGAATTTCAGTACCAAGAGCGGTAATCCCGAGCCAGACTCTGGATCGCATCACAGCATCCAGGAAGAGGTTACTTACCTTGTCCCCTGGATCCTGCGATGTCTCCCCGCAGTGTGAGCGGCTCATCCTCAGCTCGATCTATCACAGAGCCGAGCTCCGTTCCCTGTGAGCGTGGCGATGCACGGGGATGGAGAACGGCGCCAAAATCAAAAAGTGAAACACACACAATACATACAGTACACTGTAATCTTACAGATTACATTACTGTATGTAATTATTTCACCTCCCTTTTGTCCCTAGTGGTTTCTCCAGTGCCCTGCATGCAGTTTTATATTATAAAAACTGTTCTTTCTGCCTGGAAACTGGAGATTGTCCATAGCAACCAAAACTGTCCCTTTACATCAAAAGTGGTTTTAGACCAGATAGAAAACAGCGATAATAAATTAGGATCACTGGCAGAATTGAGCGATAGTGATTTGTGGGGAGATCCGTCATCAAATACTGAAAAGTAATGACAGTGACAATTCTGCAACTGAGCAAATTTCAGTGTTTTTGATTTGATTACATTATTGAATATTTTTTATTATTATATTATTATTTGGTATAATTATTTATAGTTATTTATTATATTATAATTTATGATTTTGTGTTTCAAACTTTATCACACCCGAGATGTCTACTAGACTCTGGTTTGGACAGATATATGTGTGTTATTGCTAAGAATTACAGGCCTAAAAATAAAAAGCCAAATTTCCATGCAAAATAATTGTACCGCTTTCAGCACCTAAAATCCGACATAATCATACCGCCAGGGAGGTTAAATGAAGGTACAACATTTAGCAACTCACATGGTTGATGATTAAAACAGGCACATCTAAGTATGCAGGCATCCGGGGTAAAGCTGTCCACATAGATCATCCTCCGCACCGCCATCATTGCCATCTCTTCCACGCTGTGCTGCACGAGCGATTCGACCCTTGCTTTCAGATCGCTCTACTGCAGGGTAGTCTTCCCGGTCATTATTGCAGACTGACAGCAGTGGGAGCCGGCGGTGCAGAGGACGGTCTATGTGGACAGCTTTACCCCGGATGCCTGCATACCTAGATGTGCCTCTTTTAATCATCAACCATGTGAGTTGCTAAATGTTGTACCTTCATTAAATGTAACCATATTGCTACACTTAGAGGCACCTCTCTTCTCTATTATACACTGTATCTCCTGCTGGATTTTGCTTCTAATCCCCCTGTGGAGGCTGCCATTTGTGGATGGACATTTTATGGTTACACAACCTATCACATTTAATAATCTTTTTATATGGACTATAAACTGAAGGACTTATGAATAAATGGTTGTGGAATAAATCATCTGAGTTTTCATTATTTCTTTTGAGGAAATTCACTTTGATATGAGGGCTTTGGATTACAAGCATGTTTCCAGAACGAATTATGCTTGCAATCCAAGGTGTTACTGTATTATTTAATAATGCATATAGATGCAGATGTTGTAGCTTTCAACTTTGGCAAAGAAAATAATAAAGGATATCTTTGAACCTTTTGGCAATGGCTTTCTAAATCTTATCAAAATAAAGTCCCCACTCAGATTACTTTAATCTAAGTTTTAGGCCTCATTCACATGCCCATTTATATGATTATCTGCATTTACATTTTTGTTATAGGACATTTCTAAATGCTTGCAATTATTTTAAATGGTACAATGCACAGTGGGATTGATATACTAAAACTGGTACAGTTCTGAACAGAAACCAATCAACTTCCAGTTTTTTTGTCAAAGCTTAATTGAACAAGCTGAAGGTAAAAGCTGTTTGGCTACCATGCACAACTACACCAGATTTTGCACTACCCAGTTTTAGTAAATCAATCCCATTGTGTGCACTTGTGTTCAAGTGCGTTTAGTTTAGTTGCCTTTAGAAAGAATAAAAATCTGTGACATGTCTAGGGCCAGGTTAGAAACTCCGAACATGTCTAAATTTATGTAATAAAGACACATAACCTTAAGTGTAGGTTCACATTGCTGCGGGTTAGAAATTGTGCGAGTTCAGCACGATTTCAACCCGGAAATGCAGTCCGACTTCAGCGGCCATTTGACAAACATCTGTGCGGGTTCCCGCACATATGGCTATACAAATTGCCCGCTGAAGTCGCCAAAAGTAGTACAGGAACTACTTTTTGGAATCGGTGCAGCGCTGCATTGATTTGGACGGTGCCACGCTGGCAATAGCCACTGATTTGGCATGGGATTTGACATGTCAAATCCCATACCAAATCGTAGCAATGTGAACCTAGGCTAAATGCAAGAGAAATTGATCTGGGAAGTCTAAATTTTATTTATGCTTGCCAGATCAATTTCTCCTGTGTTTAAATAAAACAAACGTAGGAGACTCGTTTGAATGAGGACTTGCAGATGACTACTGATTGTTCAGGGCTTTTTTAGTACCTCTGGACAGGACTGCTACCTCTAGCACAACAAAGACACCAGGTCTGCAGTGACCAGAACATTTTACACAGTTGAGTAGTCTAGTATACAAAAGACCTGCGTAAGTGGACTGTGGGGTTGATTTACCAAAGGCAAATAGGCTGTTCACTTTGCAAGGGCATTTTCACTTAGCTTAGTAAAGGGAGCAAATCTCTGCTCACTTTCTTACTGACATCCAATCATGTGCAAGCAAAAATACTGTTTATATTTTATTTTCCCTGCACGTTATTCGGTATTTGTTGCAAAGTGAATTTTCACCTCATTTATATGTCAGGTGAACAGCCTATTTGCCTTTAGCAAATCAATCACTGCGTCTTTTGCATTTATTACACAGCTATGTACTTGCTTTCGGCTTGAGTGCACCTTTAGAATCAGTCTTTCCAAAACAGAATACTGGAGAGATAAAATAACAGACAGTTTCTTATTTCTCAGGGATTCTCTTGATAAGGTCTCTATGCTTGAGCTCTCAGGTCTACACACCTGCTGAGGTCATTTAGAGGGGTTCACACTTTCTCTGTATGGATTTTCTTTGTTTTAACTTGGGGAGGATGCCTCAGGGTGTGCTAGAACACAAAATGTGATTTGGACCATCTATAGCTCCGGTGTTGACAGGAACAGAATTGGTAATTATGGCATGGAGGCCTCATTGTTGGAGAATCCTAAAATCTTTTCAGAAGAGCATTCTGATCATATCCTTCTGTGAGTTTTTCAAGTGGATCTGGACAGAAGCTCAATGTTAGTCTATGGGCTGGGGTGTATCCATTTGTATGCAACTGCCTTCGAGTCCATTTAGGTCTGAAAAAAGGTCTGAAAAAAAACAGAAAAGGTTTGAATCCTTTTCCATTTTTTCGAACCTATATGTGATAGATCAGAAGTAAAAGGATGTAAATGGACACACGTCCGCTTATATGTGCTTGCCCATAGATCTAATGTGGGTCCATAACAAGATGTAGGAAAAGACTGAACAGACACGGATGTCACAAATATGACATTTATTCCATTCTCTTCCAAATCTGCAGGGAATCTGTTCACAGATTACATGCTAATTGGAACTGACACCACTGGCCTGAAAGGACCCCAAGACTCCAGAAGCCAGAAGTTGTCTTATCTCATCTAGTTTTACCTACTTCTAAAATGTAGCTTTTAAATTACCAAACTTTTAAAAAAGTTTACCTTTTTGTATGTAAATGAAGGACATTTAAGCATAAATTCAATATCAGGGAATGAAAGACAAGGCTTTATATTTGAATCAACGGGTTTATCAGAACTATGTTTTCCATTTGTAATAGTAGGGACATTTTTTTATAGTATCATCACATTTTCCCTATGCAGTAACTGATACCTACCAGATAGATTGTACAATTTACAATGTATAATCTAGACTGAAACTGATGGGGCTGGTTAGAGGGTAATGAATCAAGACAAATAGACTGCTACAAGTTTAGTTCAACGATAAGAAAAATATCTTCTTCCGTCATTTTGGATATGTTTTCTTTTTTATTATTACTACCTGGGCTACACAATACAACTTTCCCAATACAACTTTTCCTTTTCAAGTAATTCTTCTGTACAAGGTTACAAATGGTAGCTGTCAATGGCTGACATGAATTGGGACTGGCTGAGAGATGATAGTCATTCTTACGTACTAGGAAGAATATCAGTACTCTGGCTGTAATCTAACCACCACTCCGATCTATTTGTTCCTTTGTAAATGTAGACGGAAATTTATCAGCCATCAGACAGGAAACACAGCAAAGCTTGTAGTCTGTACATTATTACAAATAAGAAAATCTAAGAATCAGAAAGAGCACATATAAATAAAGTCTGTGCACATTTGATATCTTCTTCACCATGCAAGACACATTAAAAAAATGACAATTTAAAGTGAAAGTTTATATTGATGCACCTGGCCTTATGTACAAAAGGGTGCAAAAATTCCTCCATCAAAAAACTCTTATTTTATCTTTTATGCACATCTTTCCTGTGGGAGGGTAGGTGGCCATATGTAAAATGTAGTCAAACTGCAAAGCTTGTAGTTTATGCCCTAACATGCCTTGTTCTTCAATGTCATGGTTTCTGATGCTTATGTTTCAACATAATATCAGGTGATATCTTGTAATTAACCATCTTTCTTTAACCTCTTACCTACTGCCATATGTATTAAGTGGCAAAGTGGTAGATATTTATATATATATATATATATATATATATATATATATATATATATATATATATATGCAGCATTGTTTATAAATAGCAGTTCACAGACACTGTGTACAGAGCTGATCTTATGAGCTCTGTACCATGTGATCATGGTTATGACCAATCACAGTGACCACCAATGTAAATAGTATAGTGTTTACATCAGTAAGCCCTCTTTTCCTCTTACAATGGAGGAAGGTGAGGAAGGAGGTACTAATGAATGAATGAATGAAACATTCATTTAGTAGTAGTTCTGGGTTTGTTTAATCTCCATGCTGTCTCTGCAGTAACCTATTCATCCTTTTCATCCTGTACATCTGTACATTATCCTCTTCTTCTCCACACTCTCACTGTACGTGACCTGTAACTCCATCCCCCCAATTAAACTGTGTGTAACCTGTGCATTTCATGTATCTAGTACACAATTACCAAGATCCAAGTTTGAACCACCTCAATACCAGCACGTTGTTTTTAATTTCCAAAAAAAAATTGGCACAGGAGAGGTATTTGGGGGGGGGGGGGGGGATTTTGTACTGCCCTGGTATTTTTATTTTATACGTTTATTGAACAGAACAGAGAAAACATTTTTTTTTGTTCACATTTTTCTGTATTTTTATCCTTTGCATAATAAAACATCAAAAAAGTCCAGTGGTTACTAAATACTACCAAAAGAAAGCTCTATCTGTCTTAAAAATAATTATTATTTTGGAGGGGTATTACAGGCTAGTACTGAAGTTGCTAAACACTTTGTTACACAGTGTAAAAAATGTGACTTGTTTCTGGAGGTGATCAAAAGTTTGGGAGACCCTACAATATGTATTGTAAATAGGATAAGGGTTTTCTGGTCTGGCATAGCGCCGTCTACCTTTGCTTTTGTTTCTGCCCTTAGTATGGAGCAGAAATGGATCAACCAAGCACTGCCAAGTGCAAATCAGCTAAATCATCTCTTTGCCCAATGTCAATGTCATAAGGTTTTATGTCTCTTTATTTCCAGGAAATGTCCTGTCCAATTATTATTTTTTTTAAAACTATCCGGTTAACCACTAGCCAGCCAGCCGCCGCAGTCATACTGGAGCAGGTTGGCTTGGCTGGACAAATCGGCGAAGCTGTACGCTGCTCCTTTAAGACGTCACAGCAGGTGCACGCACGCACCTACCGCGTGTCCCCAGAGCCGATGAGCGTGCCCGGTGGGTGCGATGACCGCCAGGCACCCATGATTGCTCATGACAGAGTGAGAACCGGGATCTGTGCGTGTAAACACACAAATCCCGGTTCTCTCAGAGGAGAGGAGAAAAATTGTGTGTGAACACCGATCGTTCTCCTCCCCTAGTCAGTCCCATCCCCCCTACAGTTAGAAAACACCCAGGGAACACAGATAACCCCTTGATTGCCCCCTAGTGTTCACCCCTTCCCTGCCAGTGTCATTTATACAGTAATCAATGGCTATTTTTAGCACTGATCGCTGTAAAAAATGTCAGTGGTCCCAAAATAGTGTCAAAAGTGTCAGATCTGTCCACCGCAATGTCGCAGTCCTAAAAAAAAAATGCAGATCGCCGCCATTACTAGTAAAAAAAAAAAAATAATAATACAAAATGACATAAATCTATCCCCTATTTTGTAGACGCTATAACTTTTGCGCAAACCAATCAATATACGCTTATTGCGATTTTTTACCAAAAATATGTAGAAGAATACATATCGGCCTAAACTAAGGGAAAAAAAATTGTTTCTTTTTTAAACTGGGATATTTATTATAGCAAAAACTACAAAATATTGTGTTTTTTGCAAAATTGTCGCTCTTTTTTTGTTTATAGTGCAAAAAATAAAAAACGCAGAGGTGATCAAATACCACCAAATGAAAGCTCTATTTGTGGGGGAAAAAAGGACAAATAGATACATTTTGTTTGGGTACAATGTTGCACGACCGCACAATTGATAGGTAAAGCGACGCAGTGCCGTATAGCAAAAAATGGCCTGGTCAGAAAGGGGGCAAATCCTTCCGGGGCTGAAGTGGTTAAAAAAAAAAACATACAAAAAGTTATTAGAGAATTCTTACTCACAGTATAATTAAATTAAACCTTTCAAGACAGAAATTTGTCAGCTTCCATTACTAACCTCCTTTTGAGGGTTCTTTTGGCCTGGCTGTCTCTGGGATAAACTATCTAAACTGAATAGCAAAAAATGAAATATATTGCAGCTTACTAGTCAGATCTGGTGACTCCATTAGTGTTCTTTTTTATGCTTTTTCCCCCTTTTTTCACTTGGTGATCCTGCCAGTAACACAATTCTTATCATGAGGTGACAACTTCCACCTACTGTACTGCATCTATGGAGGAGCAATGTTGTCACCCTAGGCTTCTCACTCCTGATTTGGACTTTAGAACATCTCCATAACATGTGGGGGAGGTCTTCTGTAGACCAAAGAGAGAACCTAGACAGGGCTAATCACACTGCTTGAGATTTCAGTGCATCATAGGAAGAGCGCACAGGAAGTTACAAGCTCACTAGGTTTTTGGCGGGATCAACCCATATTGTTGTGCACTTGCAGCATTTTTAAGAGACAAAAAATGAGTCAATGTGTGTATACTGGAGAGATGTATTAAATATGTATATTTTTTTGTCCTGACATACATTTTAAGTAGTTTGAGTCACTTACCAGGAACACGTATCTAGCAAATGTAATCGGCGAAACATCACATTGATCGGTAGATGTGTTCCTGGTAATGATGCTACATGATCAGCATAACAGCCAAATAACTAGCATTTTCAGGAAAAAGTCAGCAATGCTAACATACCGTTTTTATAAGAGATTTCTTTTAAGACCCAGTGTTAACATTTGGTTCATTATTTCATTATTAGTCTCTTGATTATGAGTAAACAAGAGCAAGGCCTCTTAGGCGATTGAAATCATATCCCATAAGGGGGTACCTTCATCCTAGTAATATGTAAAGCAAGAAAGGGAGACATTACCCCTAATAGTTTCCAAGGAAAGGAAGAATGGACTATCTCGATACTCTAAGCACAAGTACGCATGAAGTAAAATATACGTTTTTTATTTATACAAAAAAAATATATATATGTATAAAAGGACAAGATATCCACATACACAAATACAGGAATTTTGATTAACATACAGTGACATTAAAAGGATTTATACATATGTTGCACTGACACTTAATGACCTCCAAGATGGAAAAGGAGATACAGTAGGTCCTCAATGAGCATAGACCAACTCCTCTACATGTTTTGCGGATAACAACCGCTTCTTCAGGAGGAATAGGTTTACAGGAAGTCTAAAAATGAAAATAAAAATAATAGGGTAATACAATAATGAAATATGAATATGAAAAAGAACATAACATCCGTAAAGGAAGGGGGAAGGGGAACTGATGATTACCAATGTAAGCCAACGCACTATTAGTTATGAATTGGTTTATTGAAAGCTATATATATACACAAACGTTTTTGACATTATTATATACTGAAAGTGTTTCAGGTCTCTAATAAAATAGTATGCCTTATATTCTTTTTCCCAGTGTCAGTATTTGTATCTACATCAGTGCATGCGAGATGTGTTGAGAGCCAGAAAGCTGCGCAATGAACAGGACAACCCTTTATTCCCAATATACGAGAATGTGAATCCAGAATATCACAGAGGTGAGTGTTTCAACTGCAAATAAGAAAATGAAAATTATAGTTTTTTTTATTCTTCTAGATATTCACTAAATTGTTTTCTCTTACAGAGAATGTATATGCAAGACATTAAATCCCTCAAAGTCCTCTGTTAAAATCAGACTCAAGCTACATGTTCTAGAGCACTATGTATCGCCAGCCATGTTGTCTGTCTTCTGTAATTTATTCGCTTGGCTATTTTGTAAGGTATATGTAATTTAACTGTACATTACGTCCTCATAAAATATGTAAATATATGTATTTGTTTATAGACAGTTTAACTAATACTGCTACAGAATGTTTTTGTTTTCCAGTTAAAACTGATGTTAGGGATAAAAAATATGTCATTGCAATGAATGAAGCTTTATATTGGGTCAATGTGTCTGCAATATTTGAACATTGACATCTCAGCAATGCATATATTATTTAATCACATCTTACCAGAGATGTCTTTCTTTACTTTCAAACAGCCATGGCACTTACGTGTTGCCATTTAAATGAAAAATGTGTTTTATGTGTTTTATGGATAAACACAGGATTGATTGAAATGTAAAACACTACCTTGCCTTAATACTTATACTATTCCACGCATTATTGATGCTTACTGGGCATTTTACATTACGCTGAATGGCTTTTATGCACATTGGGGGTTGCATGTCAGCTTAAAATTTGGGGCATAGCATTTGTAACGTGCACAGCTAGTTACAGTTACAACTACCTGCCAAGTAGGTGAAGCAATATAATAACCTCAGGAAGGTGTAGTGGGAACGTAATGTGGATTGTGTTAAAAAAAAAAAAAAGTGTTTAAGTCTCTTATAGGCAAAACTTTTTTTTTATTTTTTTGGATAGAGCAAAATAGGGTTATAACCCCCTGTCAGATTTTTTTCCCCATCTATGTACCAATGTGGAGATTTCCCTTCACTTCCTGTCCCATAGTCAAAGAGGAAGTGAGAGGAAATCTCTGCAAATGCAGGGAATTTCTTGGGGACCGCTAGGTCACCAGAACTAGTGTCCCTTTTGGAAGATTTTCCACTATTACTTTTCTGAGGACAACCCAAAATTTGGGAAGTTCTTTTACTTTCACTTTCAGTGATAATGGTAAAGGGGACAAATAGAGAGGGTGAATCTCCTTAACGGGGGCACAGACCGCAATAAAAAATGGCTAGTGCACTTCCGCCTAGCAGCACTAGGGTCATGGGTTTGAAACCCAACCACTGCTTGGAGTTTGCATTTTCTCCCTGTACCTGTGTGGGTTTCCTCCCACACTTCAAAAAAATTCTGGTAGGTTAATTGGCTCCTGTCTAAATTGGCCCTAGTATGTGTATGTATGAATGTGAGTTAGGGACCTTAAATTGTAAGCTCCTTGAAGGCAGGGACCGATGTGAATGTACAATATATATGTAAAGCGCTGCGTAAATTGACAGCGCTATATAAGTACCTGGAATAAATAAAATAACCCCTTTCCATTCTATTCAGAACTGAAAAAAATTTTTGCCTTTAATTATACTTTAAGTCCAACTCATCAACTGTGGTGGCATCTAAATTTGCTGAGCAGACTTCAAAAAGATATACAGTAATATTTTTTGAGAGGTCACTTTAGCAAGCCTTAAGGTGGTTGTAAACTCTATTACACCACTTGTACCTTCAGCCTAAATTGGTATATATCATAGGAATAATATCTTCAATTAATTACAAGCATAAGGTCTTTTGCATACATGTTTGTGTTTGGTATTACTAGCCCTTCTGTTTAAGGCTACCTTCACACTGGTTCGCATCAAAACTGCCTGTAAAAATCGCTTTAAAATCTCCTCAGTTTGAAAGCAGCCTAAATGAAAGAAATAGGAGTCTCTCATTGCTTACACCCTTCTGGGAATGCTAGTTGCCTGACTAATTTGCATACCCATTGGCTTTATTGCTTTGTGAATCAATGTGATGGAAGAAGTTTGCAGATCAAGAAAGCCAAAGAAGTAGTAATTCCTTGTTTAGATACTTGTTCCAGGGCAGTGACTGAAAGTATTGAGATCAGAGGACCAATGTGATAAACAAGCGACTAGCATGTTCAGATAGAGCTATGGTGGCCTCCATATATCGCTGCGAACACAGTTACTTTATGGAAACTTGTATTTTAGGCTTATTAGTTCTATAAAGAAATACTGCCATTGTATTGTGGGTTTGAGGAATTAAGTGACCAAAGCGAACCATGGAACTTCAATATAAGCTATATAAAACTGAGTATCATTTCAAATTTAACATGGGAGATTTGATATATATTGCTGGCACCTAAGAAATGGTGCTGATAATTATCAATGGTAAAGCATTATGACATTAGCCATTGTGTTTTGTAGCATTTAGTCACCAAGCTACAAATATTAAATTTCTATAATGTGTAATATGTAGATATTAAGCATGTGCTTACATGTTATGGCATTGACTTCACAATGTAAAATATAGCACTTTGACATTTTGATTTATGTCATTAATTGCAGCATTCTAAAAGAAAATTAATGTTTTTTATTACCTGTGTATGTTTGTATCAACAGCTTTATAAAGAGCTTTATATCTGCTATACAGATTTATACTAAAGATATTTTTGTATTAAAGTATAGCCTAATAAAGCTATGTAATATATTATCGAAGGTTTTTTTTTTTTTTAATGACCTTAAATTCACTCATTCACTCATCCTGACACATTAAATGGCATACAGAACAGTAGAGATTGAATCTGGGTCATACATATGAGCTTTTTCCAGCAAAGGTTTGTTAAATGTGTTGGAGATTTGGTTACCATGGTAATTAGGATATTCATTGCCTAATGGTCAGCACTCAGCACATTATTTACTAGTTAAATGAGCATCCTGGTGTAGAGGGCTTCTACAAAGGCTTTACACTCCTTAAATGCATGGAAGGGATACATACATGTACAGTATGTATCTGTTGTTATGCTACTTTGTGCAATAGTTATAGCAGTAAAAGGCAAATGTAACAAGCCAGAGTAAACTGAATTCTATAAAACAGGTCCTAATATTATTACATTTAGGTAAAAAATGAGGGTGATAATTTTTTTAAATTGCCATAAAACATAAATGTACAGCAACAGTTTGGTGTATTGCTTCTGATGGATTATCTAAATAGATGGCCTTGATTTATAGGATAATTACTGTAGCCTCAAGCACATGGTGTCCATTCTATGAATCCCTGATTTTCTAATAACCATTGATCCTACTTTAATGAGTCCATTTAGCATGAAGAACAATTACACTGCATGCAACAGTACAGCTCACAAAGCATCTTCCGTAACATATGGGTCCTTATTAATTGTACGGCAATAAGTCGGGATGTAAGCTGCATCCAAACAAAGAAAAGCAACGATCTAGGGTTTATGGAACAATGTAATTTCCCTTGGTCAGTGTGATGCACCACACCTTTGTTCACTGCACTAAACTACTACACAAGCCCTGTAAACCATGCCAGTAGCGGCCCATCCATTAGGGGTGCACAGGCGTCGTCCCCTCCATCCACGCCACCCCCTATATGTATCATGGATAGATTCATGCATATCATGAATCTATCCATGGCCGCCATGGCCACCCCCTATGCAGGCATCCGGCCCCTTTCAGGACGCGGGGGGCCTGAATTACAGTGGCAGGGGTGTTTTTTTGAAGCACCTGATTAGAGCTATAGGCTCTAATAGGCTTCAAAATAGGGTGGACCTGGAGCGCAGAGCATTGCGCCATGAGCCCACCCAGGTGTTACAACCTACAATAATCTACAGTACCTACAGTGTCTCCGCATAAGACTGCTTGCAACATTGTATGCACTTCAGTTAGTACCAGTTCTGTATGTTGTTTGATGTCTATTTCTATTAAAAAAGGATGAGTGAAATAGTTTATAGCCTCAGAATTACAAGACAGGAGCTCTAAAACTTGTTACATGTGAGTTTGATATGTAGCTTTAAGTGATTTACTGTAGCAACCATTTGCTTTTAAATTATATTTAATCATATTTATTTAAATATCACTTGTATTTTTAATATGCATTAATAAATACAGTTACATAAAAACAGTGTATTTGATAAATACAGAATTTAATATTAATAGAGTTTCCAGTCAACTGCCAAACACCATATCGCAAAGTGTCAAGACTTTAATTATATTATTGTTTTCTATCACTGTGAAGGTGTTTTCACTGTTGTATATCTATATAAATGTAGTTTAGGTGGGACATTAAAGGAGCCATCAAAATTATATTTAGCTACGGATGTATGCTAGTGTTTTCAGTCATCCATTGGCTCTTTGTTATCTGTTTGGTACCAAACAGCTGAAATGGTAAGATCCTGTGTCTGAATTCCCAGATCACCCAATTAGTGGTGATCATTGCATTATGTTATTCTCTCTGCTGGATTCTCCTTTACTTTCTAAGGAAATTTGTCAAAAACTTTGGATTATAAACCCAGCAAAAATAGATAATCAGAGCTTGCTTTAGCAGTAGTTGCATGTCAAAATGATGGATAGATATAGGAAAGTGAAGTTATATACACAGCTTTCCTTCTCCTCTTAGTTCAAATTTCACATTTCCCTTCCTGACTTTTAAGTGTTTCTATTAGTCTTTTATTCAGATGGGCAGCATCACTGACCCATATGGAGACATATGGGTGGATTTACTAAAATCAAACAGGCTGTTTCTTTTGCAAGAAGATTTTATCCCAGAGCTAGTGAATGAGGTGAAGCTCTGCTGATGTCCATAATCCAATCATGTGTTTGCAAAAATGTGTTTTTTTTTCTTTGCATGTGATTGGGTATTCTTTGCAAAATAAAATTTCACTGCATTCACTAGGCTTTGGAGAAATTCCCTTGCAAAGTGCAACTCACATTGCAAAGTGAACTGTCTATTTGCCCTTAGTGAATCAACCCCTTAGGACACAGCAAGGTCAGGGTCAAATGTGACTTTTACTGGAAAAGTCAAGATTTACAGATAATTCAGCTGTCTATATCTCTAGATTTATTAGTCTTCTGATATGGTCAGTGTGATATGCCTAATATTATGATAGGTCACTTTAAACTAAATTGTATTATTTGATTGGGTCCAGGAAAGGGAAAAATATATAATACCAACAGGATTAGTTCTCATCTGCAGGGCCCTAATAATATCAAATTCTACTTGTTGATTCTGAAGACCAGTGTCCACTCATGAATTAGTGATTTTGGAAGGAGTGGGCCTTAAACTGAGCATAAATGTTTACTTTAATTCTAGTCTTACCAGGTCTGGGAAGAAGGAATTTGGATTTCTAATACCGAATCAACAGTGTTAGGCAGAATTAAGAAAAACAAATTAAGCCTTGCATAGTTGTGTCGCCCTTCATCCAGAGCTCAACATCTTCTCAAGTCAATGCCTAATGAGAATAATTTCTGGGTACACATATGATAAGTAATGCAACACAAAATGATTTTCACATAAAACTTACAAATGTTTTAAATCACTCATGGACACCAAAGTCAGATGCCTATTGGGTTTACGGAAACATTTGATATAGATTACAATTTCATTATAAAACTCTACTTGAATATATGTACCTAAGTCAAACTTTTTTTTCATCACATCAGGAGAAATGTAGTCAAACTCATACACTGTTTAACAGATTTGTATGTGTATGCTGCACTTATCTTTCTGTCTTGACAACTTGGGGTAAATAATCCAGAATTATCATATTCCTAATCCTGTTTCAAATGTAGCAATGGCCTTCTTTTCTTCTTTTACAAAAGTGGAAACCAAGCACAATGAGAACATTTTTAAGCTTTTTTGGGTTGTTGTGTTTACTCTTGTTACAACATTTCCAGTTTGTATATAACATGGGAGTTCAATACTGTGTTATTGGACAGTTCTGCTATTTCAGTTACAATGTAATAAGAAATATTATGTGTTTTTTTACTCCATGTGTAAATCGTTTACATACAGTAACTCTCTGTCTGCATGTATCATTCAATATCAATAAAAGTGATATAAGCTTGACATTCGGTTGTCCGCTGTGTGTTTATGCTTGCATCTATAAGTGTAATCTTATCAAGTAGTGAATACAGATGACCATTTTAACTAACATTGAGCTGAAAGAAGAATAAAAATGGGACAGCATTGTCAAAAGTGATCACCTTGATATTGTACAGGTCATATCAATGATCTTAGAGAAGAGAGACCACCCTGACTTTGTACAAGTCAGAAATGATGAGAGAAGAATGATCAACTTCTGAACGCTGTACAAGTCATATAAATAATCAGAGATGAGAGATCAGCCCAACATTGCACATATCACATAAATTAATAGAAAGCACAGTCACCCTGGCATTGGACAAAGCATATAAAGGATTAGATAGAAAAGAGATCAACCTGACATTGTAAAAGTCACATAAACAATCATAGAGAAGATAGATCAACCCGACAATGTAAAAGACATAAATGATGAGATAGAAGAGAGATCACTGTGATATAGTACAAGTCCCTTAAATGATCATTGAGGAGAGAGATCACTCCAACATTGTACAAGTCATATATTTGATCAAATAGAATAATTACCCAAACATTGTACAAGTCACAAAAATGATCAGATAGAAGAAAGATCATTTTGACATTGTACAAGTCACATACGCGATCACAGAGAAGAGTAATAATACCAACATTGTACAAATAACATAAATGATCAGAGAGAGGGGAGATTGCCCTGAGATTGTACAAGTCATTTAAATTATAAAAGAGCAATATCCTCGATATTGTCACAAAGATGATCAGATAGACAGAGAGATCACCCCGAGATTGTGCATGTTATATCAATGATCAGAGAGAAAAAAGATCACTCTGACATTGTACAATTCACATATGGGATCAGAGAGAAGAGCAATAATACCAACATTGTACAAGTCACATGAAATATCAGAGAGAGTTGCAATCACTCCAACAATATACAAATCATATAAATGTTCATGATAGAGGGGAGATTGCTCTGAGATTATACAAGTCATTTAAATGATAAAGAAGCAATATCCCTGATATTATCATAGAAATTATCAGATAGCCAGACAGAGAGATCACCCCGAGATTGTGCATATCATATCAATGATCGGAGAGAAAAGAGATTACTCTGACTATGTACAAGTCATATAAATGATTAGATAGAAGAAGGCTCCCTAGCATTGCACAAGCCAAAAAAAAAAGATCAGAGAAAAGATCAATCACCCCAACAATGTACAAGTCATATAAATGATCAGAGAGAGGAGAGATCACCCCAACGTTGTATACGTCACAAAAATGATCAGGCAGAAGAGAGATAACCTCAACATTTTTAAGTCATATAAATGATCAAAGAGAAGAGCAAACATTGTACAAGTCATATACAAATTTGTAGAGAAAGGAGTTCACCCCCAAAATTTTTCAAGTTACACAAATGATCAAAACGAAAAACAATAATCCCAAAAATGTACAAATCATATAAATGATCAGATAGAAAAGAGATCATTGTACAAGTCACATAATGATAAAAGAAAAGAGAGATCACCCCAAAATTTATATAAAGTTATATAAATTATTAGATAGAAGAAAGATCACCATGTTATAGTATAAGTCGTATAAGAGAGTAGAGAAATCACAATCACAAAATTGTACAAGTCAGATAGATAAATGATCAGATAGATGAAAGATCACCCTGACATTACATAGTTACATAGTTAGTCTGGTTTAAAACATACACAAGTCCATCCAGTTCAACCAATAGAAGGGAAAAAAATTATACAACCCTATAAACACAATCCTATACCCACAGTTAATCCAGAGGAAGGGGAAAAAACAATAAAGCATGATGTAATTTGCTCCAGCAGGGGAAAAAAAATCCTTCCTGATCCCCCAAGAGACAATCAGATATTCCCTGGATCAAGTTTACCCATAGATATTAGTATCCAGTTATATTATATGTATCTAGAAAAGAATCCAGGCCTTTTTTAAAACAATCTACTGAGCTGGGTAGAGCCAGCTCTTGAGGAAGTCTATTCCACATGTTCACAGCTCTTACTGTGAAGAAGCTTTTCCATATTTAAAGATTAAATCTGTTTACCTCTAGACGTAAAGAGTGCCCCCTTGTCCTCTATGATGACCTTAAAGTGAATAACTCAACACCAAGTTCACTATATGGACCACTTATGTATTTATACATGTTTATCCCCCTTAATTTCCTCTTCTCAAGAGAGAATGAATTTAATTCAGCTAATCTTTCCTCATAGCTGAGCTCCTCCATGCCTCTTATCAGTTTGGATATACAAATTCAATAAAAGTGCAAAGTGAAATAATCTAATATTAAGTAATAATACAATAAAGTGAAGTGCCAAGTGCTTCCAACGGCAGTTCAAGTATCCAGGTTGAAAGGAGTCTCAGAGAACACTCAAAGAACACACTCCCCTCTTGTGACCCACTCACCAGAGCTTATGGACCCTCAGCTTTGCAGTCCAGGAGTCAGAAATGCTTTATGGAGTTGTGGTGTATGAATCCAAAATCACAGAGGCTTCCACAGACGATTTACATACGGACCATAGAGGATGATGTATATTTAAAAGAAGTACGCACCTTCTTCTCTCTTCTTTTAAATATACATCATCCTCTATGGTCCGTATGTAAATCATCTGTGGAGCCACCGGCCCACCATGGCTGAGGATCAGCACTGGACTGGGACCTCCCACCCCCCCCAGTGGCGCCCTGCATAGGCAGGGGTAGTGGCAGGGCAGAGGGAGGAGTCAGAGGCTGCCAATCACAGGTGGGCACACTGGGACAATGGCACAGGACTGAGCTGTCCTTACTGTTAGTGACACATGATCAGGAGGAAGGGAGTGGAGAGGATGCTGCAGGAACATGGATGGGGGGTGTGGGGGCGGCTGGCTCTCTCTCAAGTTGGTGGTCGCTGGCTGCAGAAAGGGGTTGTGGCTTGGTAGCTGTGCCTCTCCCTGCAGCTGGAACCCCGCCTCCCCTGCATTGATTGACAGCCCCAGAGAGGGGTGGCCCGGTCTGGACACCTCTGCTCTCCTACCTTCCCTTCCATCGGCTTCATACAGCGCTTGTAAGGCCTCCTCTGCGGGACCTCCTCTTCCCCTCTTCGCCACTACATGCCAGATGCCTCCTCCGGTGTGAGCACTACAGCAGTGGGAGGTGACGGCTGGGTCGGGGGGGACAGCGTGATCTGCATCTCAGGTGCATCAGGAATTGTGCAAACAATTTGGTCCGGCTGCTGGAATCTCCTCTGCCAGACAACACAGCGCTGGCCTCGCCTCCTCCCCAAGACACAGCCATGCTCCGTTACCTCTCTCCACTGCCTGGCTGTGGATCTCACAGGCAATGTTAAACAGAGCTTAATGCCGCATTGTTGTCAGCAGAGTCGGCTCTTGAATTAGGAGGCCCCTGTGAGTGTGATGCCTTAGGCGACCACCCTATTTGCCTAATTAGAGAGCCGCCTCTGTCCATTCCTTAAGGTTCTAGCACCTTTGTAACAGCTGCTATGGTCTTTATATTTTCTTGCACTATCATTTTATCAATTTTATTTATTATTCCATCAGCGCAAGTTTTAGTTTGTATTTTATCTTATCAGTTTGGTTGACCTTCTCTGCACTTTCTCCAGTTCCCCAATATCCTTTTTTGTAAACTGGTGCCTAAAACTTATCTGCCTATATCAGATGAGGTGAATGATTTGTACAGGGGCAAAAAGATAGCTCTCTCTCTGCAGTCCATACCTCTCCTTATACTTGAAAGGATTTTGCTTGTTGGAAATTGCAGCTTGCATGCTATTATTAAGCTTATGATCTACCAGAACACTTAGATCTTTCTCCGCCATTGACTCCCCCAGCTGTTCTCCTCCTAGTATGTATGATGCATGTATGTTTTTAGCCCCCAAGTGCATAACTTTGCATTTATCAACATTAAACCTCATTTGCCACACACTTGCCCAATTAAACAGTGCATTGAGGTTGGCTTGTAAATTGGGGGTATCCTGTAAGGACCTTATTCCACTGCATAGCTTGGTGTCATCTGCAAACACAGAAATAGTACTTTTAATCCCAGACACTATATCATTTATAAAATATATACAAAAGTAAGGGTCCCAACACTGAACTTTGAGATACACCGCTGATAAACTTAGACCATTCAGAGTATGACATTGTAGAAGTTACATAAATAATCAGAGAGAAGAGCGCTTACCCCCTTACCCCCTTAAGAGCGCTTACTGAAATATTACTGTGTCCTTCAGTTATTTGATAGATCAAAATGAAATTGCTGATCCAAACACCCAAATATTTATAAATAACAATCATGGAAATTGTCAGGGGTTCCTAAACTTTTGCATACAACTGTATTACCATGGCATCTGACAAGATTTTTCAACCTAAACGCTCCTTATCAGCGTGGGATCTCATTTTTCTACAAGCTCTGATACCTGCCACACTTCTAAGACCCCAAGGATGCTAAAATGGGAACAGCTACTACAATGCTCCTACACCTCCCAACAATGGTACCACTCGCTCCAAGCACCTTTGAAAATTTCAAGATATGTGCTACATTTAGAAACTGTCCAAAAGTTATTTCACAACTGGTACCTCACACCAACTAAGCTCGTCCGCATCTATCCAACCTCCACCAATCTCTGTTGTAGAGACTGTGGAACCCCAGGAACCCCACTACACATTTGGTTGAACTGTCCAATCCTCATCGCATTTTGGACTATGCTCTCTAAACTCCTCATCTCAATTCTACCAACTCCCGTATCCCTAATGCCTCAAATGGTACTATTGGGTCTGGACATGGATTTATGGCCCCGACCTTCCCACACGGTCATCTACCACATATTTATTGCTACTCAACTAGCTATTGCCAAAAATTAGAAAACCCCCAACCCCTCCTCTAGCTCTGAGCTAATTGCTCTTCTGAAATAACCACTGCCTGATGGAATTTATGTACGCCAAAGCCCACCTACAAATTCCTAAATTCCAAAAGCACTGGGATCTTTGGCTCAAACATCCGAAATGCCTACCTTCCATGAATGCTCTACCACATATCTGAAACCCTAACGCCTTGTCCACATACAATTGACCGTAGCTTTGCTCAAATACCTGTCAAACACAACACAATACAAATGTTTACCTTTAATTGCTAAACCTTTGTTAGACATACTCAACTGATTCTTAAATGTCTTCTGTATACCTTCTATTAATACAATAAACTGCTTATCACATGTCTACTCATATGATGATCAACTGTTCAACTTTGTACTTTTATTACTCTGTATAACTTACAATAAAATTGATAAAATTTTTGATTAAAAAGCAGGTGGATCTAGGATCATTTGCCTGCCTAGATTGCCTACAAAAGCCATCCCTTTACCTTACACATTTAGAGAAAAGGGTGGGTAGAGAAAGAAAATGTCTATGAAGGCAAATGAGGATCTTAAAGCCAAATTTCACATTCCTATAATAATTCCTATTCCTTTATCCTTCCTGCTCCATACAAATAGTGCTGCTAGATTTTTTTAAAACATGCAGCACTGGCCTCTGGGCAGAGTAGAGTGGCACACAGCATTAATGTGTGTGACTGCTGCCAGCACTGCCACAAACTGAAGGCAGACTGAGTATTGACGCTTTGACCTTAAATCTTTTAGAACTGCTTTATGATCACTTAGCACAAACTTTCTAAAAAAAAAAAAAAGAGCCAGTTTACTGTCATTCAAACTTTAGGAGGGGCGAACTGTGGCCAGTGGGAGAAGAAAAAGTCAGTGGGAATAAACAATGCCCCATGATTGGTATTAGGGGGAGTAATACTGCCCCATTGTTGGTGTCAATGGGAGGAATAGTGTCCCATTGTTGGTGTCAGTAGGAAGAATAGTGCCCTATCATTGGTGTCAGTGAGAGGAATAGTGCCCAATCATCAGTATCAGTGGAAGGAATAGTGCCCCATTGTTGGTATCAATGGGAAAAATAGTACCCCATTATTGGTATCGATGGGAGGGATAGTGTGCCATATTTGGTATCAGTGGAAGGAATAGAGCCCCATTGTTGGTGTCAGGGAGAGGAATAGTCCCCCATTGTCAGTGTCAGTGGGAAGAATAGTGTCCCATCGTTGGTGTCAGTGGGAGGAATAGTGCCCAATTATTTGTATCAGTGGAAGGAATAGTGCCCCATTGTTTGTATCAATGGTAGAAATTGTACTCCATCATTGGCATCAATGGGAGGAATAGTGTGTCATAGTTGGTGTCAGTGAGCGGACAAGTGCCCCATTGCTGGTGTCAAAGAAAGACAGCTCTTTGTCCCAGCTAATGATCGTAGTCAGCAAGACTGACTACTGATCAGGCGACCACTGTAACAATCAATCACAGTGTTTACATTTTTTTAAGGGGGTCCTAGACTGGTGTTAAAGGATTAAGGCTAAACTCCTCATTGTTATGTATAGAAAATGTGTTTGCTGGTGAGCATGTGGGAGCAAAGTCTTCTACAAGAAACCAATGCACAAATTCTTTAAAATATATTATATGGCTAAATCAGATTGGGTCTGGCAGCTGCAGCATTCACTGATTCATTTATAAATATGACTGAGACCTGGACGTCTCATTAAACAATGAAAATCCAGATACAAGGTGTATAATGGGATTCAATCAGGCAATGGTATGGGGGCCCAAATGTGCCTTTAAATATGGAAAGCAATCTAATAGTTATTCAATTGTAAAGCAGCAGGAAATCAGCAACCAACTAATCACTTTCTGTTCACTAAATATGCCACTAATTTGCTTCAATATAGAAGATTTTCTTTTTATGTAGTCTGACTTCACCTTTAAAGTTTTTAACTTTTCTGCAAATTCTAAAATGTATCCTGAAAAACTGTCAGTTATTACAACAACAATAAGTAAAGGTTGCCTGAATAATTACTTGACACAATGATTAACCCGGCTGTGTTCAGACAAGTTTATATGAATATCGCTGTTATTCTGGTTCATGGTTCTCATTAAGTGCACAGCAGTCTGATGTGGAATGATATTTCCAGAAACTATGGCAGGTCATCGTCACTGTAAAATCCAATGACAACTCAGCTGAAGAGATTGGATTTTGTGGTGCAATCATAACATTGTGTTAAATACCACTGAGCTTCATCTGTCATCTTTTCTAAGCTTTCACTCTGGAGGTCTTGAATAGAACTGAAATTCACCTCATCTGACTCTGTTTACTGTAATATAAATTCTTATTTACCCATGTATGTACAATGGAATATCCGTAAGTTTAACGCGCAACCTAAAATAATTGTTTGCATTTATGTGACATTAAATATTTTTACTCAGGTACTCAGGCAAATTTACCTCAACAGGATAATTCCTTTACAAAAGAGATCACAGCTCCTACAAGAAATTTTGATCTCTACAAGACAATGATAAGTGTCTACTACTGTACATGGCTCCAAAGAACTCTCCCCAACACAGAGATATTCCCATGAAGGCCATTTACAGGCACAGGTGAACTTTGCAGCTTCCCAGAGAATCCTTAAAGAGGAGGGCCAGTCAAAAAAAAAAAATTAAAAGTCAGCAGCTACAAATACTGCAGCTGCTGACTTTTAATTGGACACTTACCTGTCCCAGGATCCAGCGATGCGGGGGTATGAAGCCCCGCTTGTCTCCCCCTCCGTTCAGTGGCGCCGGCATTGCAACTGTGGGCGCCGGGCTGTGGCTTCACAGCCTGGCACCCACTGCGCATGCGCGAGCGGCGCCGCGCGCCGTGATTGGCCGCTCAGTCACCTGGGACCTGTAATGGGTCCCAGATGATTGAGAGGAGGGAGGGAGCAGAGCTGAGCCCTTCCTGTGCCAAGGGGGAAGTGATGTCACCAGCCCAGGCACTGGAAGAGGCAGACTACGAGGGACCCCCTAGCAACAGGCATTTAGAGGTAAGTAAAAAAAAAAATATCCAAATGTTTTTTTTTATTTTTTTTAGGCACAATCATTACTTTTTTTTTTTAGGGTGGAACACCACTTTAACTGAGAGTGCACCAGGGCAGAGTGAATTATGAATTATGGCCAGGGTATCTAAATTTCTGCCTCAATACTCTTCCCAATGCTTTCGGGCTGCGACTCCCCGGGCACACACTTGCATATATTGTGGGCATGCCAAGTTTTCTGGGCTGACATCTTCCGCATCCTTTCTAAACTGTTTGATACGCACATTGCTCCAGACCCCACAGTGGCACTTCTAAACGTAAAACCACCGAACATCACCCACCAACAGTTTATATATTTATTTAATTTATTTCAAGTACTTATATAGCGCCCTCAATTTACGCAGCGCTTTACATATACATTGTACATTCACATCAGTCCCTACTCTCAAGGAGCTTACAATCTAAGGTCCCTAACTCACATTCATACACACTAGACAGGATCCAATCAACCCACCAGCATGTCTTTGGAGTGTGGGAGGAAACCGGAGTACCCGGAGGAAACCCACGCAGGCACAGGGAGAACATGCAAACTCCAGGCAGGTGACAGTTCAAATTATGCCTCCAGGTTACAACAGCAGCCAAGCAAACAGTGACAAGAGTCTGGAAAACCCCCACTCTCTGTATTCTAGCGGCCCAAAACAGGATCACACAAGCTATGATTCATGCTAAAATAGAAGCTGTACTGTTGGATAGGATCCCTAAATATGAAAAAAATCTCTGGAGCCCTTGGATAGAAACATTATTTACCCTCCAACTTTGACAATACACTTCTGGGTTCAAACCCATGGCCGTGCCGTTATCAGCACAACAAACCTTAACCATGCTATTCTAAAGCAATTTTTTTCTACATTGTGCTATTGTAAGATTGTTTCCTCCCTATTTCTAAAGAAGGATGATTACACCAATCTTTTTACCTTGTTCCACTGTGACATGTTAATTACATTTTGATTGTACCAATCCTCTTGTACCACTCATTTTTTCTGTGATCATTGAATTCTGTTCACCTCCTCTCCAATAAAATATTTGAACACAAATTATGAATTATGGGGTTCATTATGAATTATGGGGTTAGCCCAGCGATCCACAGACCTTCTAAAGAAAGGGCCAGTTTATTGTCTTTAATATTTTAGGAAGGTTAAGATGTGGCCAGTGGGAAAAGAAAATGCTCTAAACAATTCCCCAAGCTTTGAGTAAATATGTTCCCAAAATTGTTGGGCAGTGGGAGTAACAAATCACCTGAGGTCTGTGGTCAGTAGGAGAGGGGTAATGCCTTAGGCTCCTTTCACATGAAGGGACTGTCTATCCATTTTTCTTCCATCTGTCAACGGACGACAATGCATTCCTATGGACAAACAGATGACCATCCGTTACCATCCGTTAACCTTCACTTCCGATTTTATCCATTTTTTTAACGTACAGGGCTGCGTCGAGATCCGTGAAAACAGATATTAACTGACGTTAATGGACAATGTCCGTTATTGTCCGATCAGTTAAGATCTGTTTTGAAGAAATTATTTTTTTTCTAGTTTATCTGTGAACTCAACCTATGACCCAGACAGTAGTTGGACAATAGGAAGTACATCCCCAAGGAAAAACATGGCCAGAAATGTCTCTCAGGAGGAACTAATAAACCTGGTGCAGGAAAGGCCAGGCTTGTGGGACTCAACCTGTCGGGACCACAATGACAGAGTAAGAACACAGCAACTATGGGATGAAATCTCTAAGCTTGTGACACCAAATTGGTCCACCATGACTCCCATACAGCGTGATCAACGTGGTAAGTGTTGCCCAACTGCAGCATGCTTTCTTGTCACTGTTTTTATGGAATCATGAGATTATAGAAACATATGAGTTATGTAATGTTCAGTTTCTCGCTGCAGCAGAGCCAAACAATGTGACACTCTGCTTTGTATGTATTGTTATTTACTGTTTGTAGTAATGCATGTGAATTTGAGGTCAGTGCACATCCTTTCTGGCCTCTCTGAACTGTGCGCACCTTGTCCAAAAAGGACAACATTTTTGTGTCTATTGCTGTCCTTGTTGCACACTCAATTTGTGGTGACCTTAGCATAAAAATATTGCTCTCCATCTGAATAAGTTGATCATGAATATGTTGAGTATTCTGTGCACATGATATTTAATATTGTGAATAGGCAAGAGCATGCTGACTCCTCCACAGACTATGGAGTCCTATTGGTTATAGGTTTTATTCTTAGCCACTTTACTCTAATTTTTTCTCAATGTATGTTTACAGAATTCGAAAATTAACAGAAGGTGGCGTTCTCTGAGAGACTGTTTTCAAAGAGATTTGAATGATGAGGCAGAGCGGTTCCGGAGCTACCACAAAGAAAAAATCTGTCTTCTCCATACAGTAAGGTTTTGTGACGCATGGGGACATCCCTATGGCTTCCCACATAGTGTCAGAGGGGGGCGGGGCCACCTGGTCCGCCCCCCTCTGATGCACAGGGACATCCCTATGGTTTTCCCGTAGCGCCAGAGGGGGGCGGACTGGGTGGCCCCGCCCCCCTCTGACGCTATGGGGGAAGCCATAGGGATGTCCCCGTGCATCAGAGGGGGCGGGGTCACCTGGCAATGATACCGTGTGGCCCCGCCCACAGTTTTAAAAGGGCAGTCACCTGCGAGGACGCGTCATATGGCGTGTGCCTCCCATGGAGGCAGATCTTCTTTATTTATTTTTTTTTGGTCCGTCGGCGGAGGTGAATGGACTACGTGGGACAGTTTTATTTATTTTTTTTTAATAAAGGACTTCTCCCACGGTGTGTGTTGTTTTTTTTTTACCATTTTCACACTTTTTTGTGAAATGGTACGGGTACAATGTACCCATTACCATTTCAAACAGGGGGGGCCGGGATATGGGGGTCCCCTTGTTAAAGGGGGCTTTCAGATTCCGATAAGCCCCCCACCCACAGACCCCCACAACCACCGGGCAAAGGTTGTGGGGATGAGGCCCTTCTCCCCATCAACATGGGGACAAGGTGCTTTGGGGGGGCTACCCCCCAAAGCACCCTCCCAATGTTGAGGGCATGTGGCCTGGTACGGTTCAGGAGGGGGGGCGCTCTCTCATCCCCCCATCTTTTCCTGTGGCCTGCCAGGTTCCATACTCGGATAAGGGTCTGGTGTGGATTTTTGGGGGGACCCTACGCCATTTTTTTTTAAATTTTGGCGCGGGGTTCCCCTTAATAACCATACCAGACCTGAAGGGCCTGATATGGAATTTAGGGGGACCCCCACGCATTTTTTTAAAATTTTGGTTCGGGGTTCCCCGGTGGGGGAATCCCATGCCGTTTTTATCAATGAACTGTTATGTGTATTGCCGGACCGACAATTCATTATAGCCACGAATAGTTTTAAATGACTTTTTTTCCTTTAGAAATGTTATTTTGCTGTCAGACTGTTCTAAAAACGGGAAATATGCGCCACTTTAAAGGCATACTATAGACACCCCCCAGGTACGAAATTTAAAGGAATATTTCACTTTTATTGTTTCACTTTAAGCATTATTAAAATCACTGCTCCCGAAAAAACGTCCGTTTTTAAAACTTTTTTTTGCATTGATACATGTCCCCTGGGGCAGGACCCAGGTCCCCAAACACTTTTTAAGACAATGCCATGTATATAAGTCTTTAAAATTAGCACTTTTGATTTTTCATGTTCGTGTCCCATAGATTTTATCAGTAATTGCGTGTTCGAACAAATTTTTTGCCAGTTCGCATGTTCTGGTGCGAACTGAACGGAGGGGTGTTCGGCCCATCCCTAATCCACAGACCCCTGTGCATTCATACAGCTCAATGCACAATACCCAGAGGCCTTCTTATGTAAGTTCCTCTCCTGCTCATTCCTCACAGGGAACATATCTTCCGAGTGGAAACACTAGCTCAAATTCTGCCAATGTTTCTCAAGCTAATAGCCAAACCAGCTCTGGTTCTTCTTCCCAAACTTCTACTTCATATTTCCCATCCCCCACCTCTTTTTTTCAAATCTTTTACTTAAAGAAACATGAGAGCACGAGACACAACTTCTTAGATTACATAAAGATGGTATAAAGGTATCAGGTGAGGTAAATAAAAACAGTCCATTATAACAGAAAAAGATTAATTGGTCACCAAAAAGTGTAATGTATCAGGCCTACATATATATGTAGGAACCGCCTTTTGATGGTTCTGGAAGGTTATTATTGTAAGCCCCTAATGCTATATTACCATAAGTCTATTCCGTTGCCTTTTAATTTACAGTAATAAGTGGTCGCGTGAGCTCCGTCTCAGCCTTTTCTAATCATCTAAAACAGTACTAGAAACAATTTCTGGAGGAACTGTCCAGAAATCCAGAAACAAAAGGGGGTGAAAAAGGGCTATAGCAAGGTCAAGAGGGCCAAATGGCCCGGGGGGAATCAGATGTTAGGTGGGGGAAAGGAAGAAAGGCCAGAAAGGGGAGGGGGGGTAAGTAGGGCTCAGGAGGAGGCAATGAATGTGCGTCTCCCTGGTAACTTTACAAGCAGGGAGGGTTGATGGTTAGTTTCTAGACGCTGCTGTCTGCTATTCTATTCATCTAAGAGGTGCACTAGTCTCGCATGTCACTCTCAAAGAGGGCCCGCCCCTCGTCGGAGAAGGCAAAAATGTTCCAGAGTGTCTTTGTATATCGTTTCCTTTGATTGCGAGATGTGAGGATAAGATCCTCCATTTTTTTAATTTCCTCCACCTTTTTGAGCCATAATCCTATGGATGGAGGTTGTGTTGACTTCCAGCATAAGGGGATGCACGCCTTGGCCGCATCCAGGAGATGGCGAACTATTGATTTTTTATAGTCTCTTTGTGGGATATTGGATGCATAGAGTAGAAAGAAAGCTGGCTCTTTTGGTATAGGGCGCTCAGTAAACTTTTGTGCTGTATGGCAGATTGTATTCCAGAAGTGGTCCAGTTTCGGACAGGACAAGAATATGTGAAGAATTATACCCTGCTCTCTCTGACATCTCCAACAACGTTCTAAGGATGAGGGGAAGAATTTTTGTCGTTTTGCAGGGATATTATACCATCTGGGGAAGATTTTAAAATTAGTCTCCTGTATCTTTCTGCATATAGAGGATTTATAAGTAAAGTGGAGAGTGATTTGTCTTTGCTGTGGGGAAAGCATTCTCTCGATATCCCTCTCCTAAATATTAAGGCATTTCGGTTGATATCCCTCAGGTAGTGTAATCAACAGTTGGTATGTGGCCGATAGGGTATGGGATAGTGCACCCTCCTCTGAGCAATAAGTCTCGAGGGTGGTACGTATTTGTCTGAAGGTGTCCGGGGGGGCAGAGATTGGGTGAAGTGACTAAGTTGGAAGGCCCTATAAAAGTCTAGTCGGAATGTTCCTTCTGAGTTTGTAATCTCTGAAAGGGATGGCCACCTTCCGTGGGTAAGGAAATGGGAGGCTTGAAAGCATCTGGAGCTCTTCAAAGAGCGGAAAACAGGGTCTTGGCATCCCTGGAGAATAGGGGGTTCCCAATTATCGGGTATAATGGGGATTGAGTGGACGTAAGCGAGAATCTGCCAAAGAGAGATGAGCACGTCTGTATGGTTATCCCTACCAGGGGATGGTTCTTGATGGTATTTGGCAGCGACTGGTAGCACCAAGGTGCCCTGTCTAGTGGGATTTTGCATTGGGACTGTTCCAGGCGGTGCCACAGTTTAGTAGATTGGTGACGGTTCCAGTCGATAAGTCTGGTCAGATGGGTCGCTTGTTGGTATTTACATAAGTCTGGCACTGCTAACCATTTATTTTGGGTAGCGTTAATTGCCTCCTATTCAGTCTTGGTCTCTTATGCGCCCAGATAAAGTCTGAGAACATCGCTCTTACCTGAATAAAATAGGTGGCTGGTATGTGATTCGGTAGTGCTTGCAGGAGGTATAAAAATTTGGGAAGAATGCTCATCTTAAGGATGTTGCATCTTCCAAACCACGAGTGTAAGCCCGCATGCCACTTGTTAAGAAGTATTCTAGTGGTTTTAAGCAATAGTGGGAAGTTCAGAGCATAGATTTGGGATATTTTAGGGAGTATATATGTGCCTAAATATTTCAGGGCCGTTGTTTTCAAGTTAAATTTGAAATTTGCTCCGAGGTTTGTAAGGAGAGGTTACGATATGCCATCCCCATCGCTTCAGACTTTTCAAAGTTTATTTTCAGATTTGACAAGGTTCCATATTTATGGAAATCGTGAAGTAAATTTGGAAGCGAGATTGTAGGGTTTGTGAGGGAAAACAACATGTCATCTGTGTACGCATAGACTTTGTGTTGGGTATCCCCAATCATGACCCTGGTAATGTCTGGGTTTAGGTGGACAGTGCACAGGAACGGCTCTAGTGACAGGGCGAAGAGGAGTGGTGACAGGGGACATCCCTGTCTTGTTCCATTTGTGATCTTGAGGGGTTCTGACAACACACCATTGACCCTTACATGGGCAGATGAAGTTGAATACAGTGTGTTTATCCAGTTAAACATGGTGTCACCGAACCCTACATATCTCAAGACAGAGGACATGAATTGCCAGTTCATCCTGTCAAAGGCCTTCTCTGCGTCTGTACCTAGAAAGACGCATGGGGCCCCCTTTTCATTGACCGCGTGTAAGAGGTTCAAGACTTTAATCATGTTGTCTCTAGCCTCCCTCGGTGGTACAAAACCAACTTGGTCCAAATGGATCAAGTTAGGGAGATGCTGTTGAATTCTGATGGCCAAGAGTTTTGTGAAGATTTTTAGGTCTGTGTTGAGTAGTGAGATTGGCCAGTAGCTGCTGCACGAGGTGGGATCTTTGCCTTCCTTGGGTATAATTGCTATGTGGGCTGCGAGTGTGTCTCTAGTAAATATTGTAGTGGAACCCAGGGCGTTAAAAAATTTGTGCAGAAATTTACCGAGGGTTGGTAGCAAGGTCTTATAGTATAATATAGTGAAACCGTCTGGACCTGGCGCCTTCCCCAACTTAGTGGATCCTATCGCGTGCTGATTGCTGAATCTCCTCTAGTGTGATAGGTTCGTCCAGTGACTTACTCACCTCAGCAGGCAATTGTGGCATTTTAAATTTGGCTAGGTAGTTTGTCACCTGAGCCTGAGGGGGGGGAGACCTCATGGAGATTGTAAAGGGATGAATAAATCCCGTGGAATTCCCTTGCAATATGTTTGGGCAGGGAAGCTTTCAGACTGGAAGGTGACATTATGTGAGGTATGTAGTTTGCCAGCATCTGGTCTCTCAGGGACTTGGCCAGAAGTTTACCTCACGGATTCATATGATATTCTCCGGCAGACCTGGATTGTCGCTTTGGCTTTAAAGTGCATCAAGTCAGCAATTTTTTTCTGTAGTAACAAGAGTTCCGTTTCTAGGGCGGGTGATGAAGCGCATTTGTGTCTGGCTTCTACCGAGCGTAAGTCTTCAAGGAGAGAAGTTAATTGTAACATACGTTGTTTTTTGATGCGAGAGCCGTGCTTGATGAGCACCCCTCGGATCACCGCTTTGTGTGCTTCCCATACAATGCTAGTATTACTGTCTGGTGTGTCATTGGTCCGAAAAAAGCATTCTAGCTCTCTGGTAATGTCTTTGAGCACCTCTGCATCTTGTAGAAGGCTTTCATTTAGCCTCCACGATCTCGTCAGTGAGCAAGAGAGTAGGATCGGAGCGTGGTCTGACCACGTGATAGAGCCTGTCGAGGATTCCCGGATAAATTGTAGTTGGGAGTGCGGGATTAAAAAACAGTCAATCCTGGAGTATTGTTTATGTGGTAAGGAGTAAAAAGTATAGTCCCTTTCGGAGGGGTGAGAGATACGCCAGATGTCTGTTAATTGAGCTTTGTGTATCGCTCTTGCTATTCCTTTCCGGGAGCTGGGGAGTATGGAGGAGCCTCCTGAGGAGGTGTCCTCAGCTGGGATTACTGGGGTGTTAAAATCATTCCCCAGTATCAGCTGTCCCCTTGAGAATTCAAGAAAGAGATCTAGAGTCTTGGCAATAAAAAGGTTCTGGTGGGTGTTGGGGGCATATAAACTCTCCAAGGTAGCCTCGACGCCGGCCTTCCGGGTCTTATTTTACATCCACACAACTCCATGGAACATTTCTGGAGATGAGTATAGGCACACCTCTAGATTCGGAGGCTTCATAGGTGGAGTGGTATACCACTGGGAAGAATTTGTTTTTTAGGACTGGCAACTTGCCATCCTTAAAGTGCGTTTCCTGAATGGAAGCAACATTCGTTTTCACGCGTCGCAGATCGTTCATCAACATGCGTCTCTTTTGAGGAACATTAAGATCCTTTGCGTTCAATGAAAGCACATTCACCACCTCCATAACTCCGAGAGGGAGAGGGGGGTAGGGGGGAGAAGAAAGGTTAGGTAGGAGGAATGGGGGAGGTAAATGGGGGGAGGGGAGAGGGGGGTAAGGGAGTGGGTGAAAGTAGAGAGGGAGTAGAGCTGAGTAGCAGAGAAGAAGAGACTCCCCTGTGGAGACCTTCTAAAGGGGGAGTGTTAAAGGGGCGGTTGCCTTTAAAAGGTTACCACCTACTTAGGAAGGGAAACTAAAATGGTAGCAACATAATGCTAAAACGCTTTCCAGTACCAAACTGGTAATCAAGCGTTGGCATATGTGGGAATGTGGTCAGCGGAGGCCGGGAAGGAACCCACCGCCCCCCTCCCGACCCCCCAACCATAGTAAGTAGTAAAACTGTGACAAGAACATGAGCAAACAATACTAAAGAACATGTAACTAGCTAAAACAGGTACTTCTAAAACTAAATTTTTTTTCCAATAAACACCCTGGAAATAATCCCAATCAAAAATAGATTAATCACAGAACACCTCCCCCCCGTTGGTCCCATCATTCTGATCCCAGTCACCGGGTGTCTTTGACCATAGCTGACCCTGTTTCTGTGTCCCCCCGCTGAGGGAGATTACCCCCAGCAGGGGGGAGACATCGGGGGGCCAGGCTTCATCTCCCAAGTTTAGTCTCAACAGATTCCTCCCCCTTTTTTGTGGAGCTGCTCGGTCACCCCGGCTGTATCAGGACTACCAGCCTCCCCCCTAGAGGGATAAAAACACCCCACATAGGAGCCGCCAGGGTCAAGTGATAAGCAGCCACCACCACCAACATATATACGTGGCCCAGTCACCGCCCCCCCAACCCCGGCCGCTATCCCGTGCGAATACAAACATTAAGGCCCGAAGTCCTTCAGGTGGGAGAGTTTGGCATGTGTGGGGGGCCCCTGTAATCCCCCCAGAGGGTAGGGCCGGAGCCACCCACACCCTCATGGTTTCCGCTGGAGTGCCCCCCTGCGGTTAAATGAGAGTAAAACCCCTCGGCCCACCCTTCCCCATGGGAGGCATCAGCAAGGGGAGAAAAAATTGGGGCTCTAAGACCCTGGGAGATGTCTAATGTCGAGAAGTCAGCTCAGAATATGTCCCATACCTAGAAATAAATTGTTAGCAGTAAATATACATTACATATGTGTCTGGAATATGGGTGGCAGCTCTGCAGTTCATAGGAGCGTAGACTTATCTCCCCCTTTGCCTGACAGTTCAGACAGCGTGGCCCAGGTGTACACTCCTGACCAGGACCATAGGGGGGGTGACCGTAGGGGATCATATAGTTGCCAAGTAGCCTGGGGTTGCCAGTTCCGCACGGATAGTTGCCATGTGTTTCAAACTGTTTCTTGGATTGCTGGTGTTGGCACCGGAGGGAGGGATCCGAACGTTCCTCAAGTTGGGGGGTAAAGTGTGGGAGTGTGTAGGAGAACAACAGGTGGGGAGGTGAACAATCAGCTAATATACCCGGAGAGGGGGGATGCTTATGAATCACGTGTCTGTTGCATCGATGGTGCCCGGGATCGTCACCTGGATCTCTGTGAGCGGGCAGGCTGGTTGTGCCAGCTAGCGGGGAGACCCGAGCGTCCGGATGGCTGGTGGATGATCTGTAGCCAGTTTTGATCACGCACAGCAATCAGCAATCAGGAAAGTGAACAGAGCAGGCAGGTCTGCTGGGCACCGGAGGGTGAATGATGCCTGCCCCTTCCGGAACGTGACAGTCAGAGGATATCCCCATCTGTAGGTGCAATCGTGGCATCTTGCTACTTCAAGTACTGGTTTCAGAAGGGCTCTTCTCTGTAAAGTCGCTCTCGATAAATCAGGGAGGATCTGGATACTCGCTCCATCAAATTCGATCGCTCCATGCTCCCAGGATCTGCGGAGTATGAGGTCTTTCTGTGAATAGCGGCGCAATCTACAGAATACGTCCCAGGGCCTGTCAGGGTCTGATGATTTAGGCCCGAGGGCTCTGTGCACCCGATCTATCTCCATTGTCGGCGGGGGGAGCCTCCATGAGGCTACGGGAGGCCCCTACAACCGTAAGTTGTTTAGACGGCTGCAGTCCTCTAACTCCTCCAGGTGGAGCTGCATCTCCTCTGCCGTAGAAGCGTGTGAGGCCTGGGAACACTCCAGGGCTGACACCCTGAGTTCCAGGGAGGAAGCCGATGCCTCTCCGGCATCCATGTGGTCTGTGAGGGAATGCAATTTGGTTCTCACCTCCGCCATGTCTCTGCTGTGTGCTTCCTCTATACGAAGGATGAGGGCCTCGATATCAGATCTCGTGGGGAGAGCCTGTAGCACGGTGCGGGGGGTCCTCCTCCAGGCGGGCCCGAGTATTGTGAAGGGTCGGCCATATCAATCCTGAAAGCCATTGGGGTCACTGAGAAATGTTCGAGTTCTGTGGAGAGGGTGCCAGAGACAGTGCATGTGGGAATACTTCAATGGCACCCGGCAATGCCCGCTGCATGCCTTAAAAGTATCTGTGAATTCTGGTTTGGGATGTGTTTGGATGGTTCACACGGGTCGACGATCTGGTTCTGTACCGTTTAGAGTTGCTCATGCCTTATTCACATGGGTGAATAGCTGTCTGTTGGTCGCAGTAGGCAGGGGGAAGCCAGGAGCTCCTTAGAAGCACATCTTCACTCAGCCATCGCTAGGCCACGCCCCCCCACCTCTTTTTATCAGGATTTGTAACCTGATTTTTACGTTAAATTAAGAATTTTTGGAAAGTTTGCATATCTTATGCTTTGTTAAAACTTTGACAAATAAAAAAAAAGAATTTAAGGGAAAAAACCCTTAATTTTAAGTGGGTTATGCTAAATAATAAAACTAAAACAGTTTTGAACATATCATGTGCTTTTTCGTCTTTTTATGCTTTCAAAACACAATGAAAAAACCAAAACAAATTATTTATAATTATTTACATAAGGCATCTTAGGACATATTTGTACAATTATTGAAATTTGCAGTGCATTATTTACATATATTGATATTGCCATGGATCATCTCCTGGTGAAGATAGAAAGTAGTCGGCAAATTGTTCCCGCATGGCAATGTAGGATCTCCTTGTACGTACTCTGCTGTACTGTACGGAGGGCAGGTGGAACTCTTCTTCTTCCTCAAAGGATGTCCTCCATGAGAATATTATGCAGAATGCAGTAGGCCTGAATTACTAACTCAGCATTCTCAAGACTGAGTTGCAAGGGTGTTTGGAAAACACGCCATTTACTGGACAATATGCCAAATGTACATTCAATGAGGTGTCTTGCTCAGCCGATAGTTAAAGAACCTCTTCTTGACATCCAGATTACTTCTGGCATAAGGCCTAAGCAGATATTGAGAAAGTGCGAAGGCCTCATCTGGAATAAGCACGAAAGACAGGTCTGGTCCTTCAGTTCTTGGCAGAGGCTGATCAGATGTTATTATTATTATTATTATTATTATTATTATTCAGGATTTATATAGCGCCAACAGTTTACGCAGCGCTTTACAATATAAAAGGGAGACAATACAGTTATAATACAATACAATACAATAGGTTTAAGAGGGCCCTGCTCAAAAGAGCTTACAATCTAATAGGGTGGGGCAGGTGGTACAAAAGGTTGTAACTGTGGGGAATGAGCTGGTGGAAGTGGTAGGAGATTAGTTGCAGACGTGATAGGCTTTCCTGAAGAGATGAGTTTTCAGGGATTGCCTGAAGGTAGCAAGAGTAGGGGATAGCCGGATAGATGGAGGTAGCGAGTTCCAGAGGATGGGAGAGGCTCTGGAGAAATCCTGGAGACGAGCATGGGAGGAGGAGATGAGAGAGCTTGAAAGCAGGAGGTCTTGAGAAGAGCGGAGAGGTCGATTTGGGTGATATTTGGAGACAAGATTAGTGATGTAGCTTGGGGCAGAGTTGTGAATGGCTTTGTATGTTGTTGTTAGAATTTTGAATTTAATTCGCTGGGTGATTGGGAGCCAGTGTAGGGATTGAAGTAGAGGGTTGGCAGACACTGAGCGGTTGGTAAGGTGGATAAGTCTGGCAGCAGCATTCATGATAGACTGAAGAGGGGATAACCTATGGAGCGGTAGGCCAATGAGAAGGGAGTTGCAATAGTCAAGGCGAGAGATAACAAGGGAG
This sequence comes from Lithobates clamitans, assembly GCA_037952925.1. Taxonomy (NCBI): domain Eukaryota; kingdom Metazoa; phylum Chordata; class Amphibia; order Anura; family Ranidae; genus Lithobates; species Lithobates clamitans. The sequence continues at coordinate 3,137,145 of JBBGZY010000248.1, forward strand.
TGAATGAGGAGCTTGGTGGTTTCATTTGTTAAAAAAGGGCGAATTTTAGAGATGTTACGGAGGTGAATTCTACAAACTTTTGACAGCGATTGGATTTGAGGCTGAAATGACAAGTCAGAGTCTAGGATTACACTTAGTACCCTGGCGTGAGGGGAGGGACTGATGGTTGCATTGTTGATTTTGATGGAAAAGTCATGGAGGGGGGCACGGGCAGGGGGGAATATTAATAGCTCAGTTTTAGAGAGATTTAGTTTAAGGAAGTGGTGCGACATCCATGCTGATATGTCAGTTAGTAAGTTAGTAATGCGAGAGGAGACTGAAGGAGTGAGGTGAGGAGTAGACAGATAGATTTGGGTGTCATCAGCGTATAAGTGGTATTGGAAGCCGTGGGCAGTTATTAAGTGACCAAGGGAGGAGGTGTAGATAGAGAAGAGAAGGGGTCCAAGAACCGAGCCTTGGGGGACCCCCACAGAAAGGGGCAATGGAGAGGAGGAGACAGAGTTGTAGGTGACACTGAAGGAGCGCTGTGATAAATAGCCAGAGAACCAGGATAGAGCAGAATCTCGGAGGCCAAGGGAATGTAGTTTATTGAGAAGGAGTGGGTGGTCAACAGTATCAAAGGCCGCAGAGAGGTCAAGTAGTAGGAGTATGGAGTACTGGCTGTTGGTTTTAGCAGTTATTAAATCGTTAGTGAGTTTTAGTAAGGTAGTTTCCGTGGAGTGCTGCGAGCGAAAGCCAGACTGTAAGGGGTCAAGAAGGTTATTTTCATTGAGGTAGGAGCTAAGACGGTTGTAGACTAAGCGTTCTAGAAGTTTAGAGGTGATGTTGAAACGCCCTTCTCGCAGCCTTCGACCCATTACAGACTCACAGAACACTCTGGAATAAGAACTGCTGCCATATGCCCCAATATCCACAGCGATAAATTTATAATTGCTATCACAGATAGTCATGAGGACCAATGAAAAATATTTCTTGTAATTATGAAATCTGGACCCAGAACGTGGAGGCTTTTGGATATGGATATGCTTTCCATCAAGGGCTCCGATACAATTTGGAAAGTTTGCTTGATTCCAAAATCCATCTGCTATTCTTCGCCACATGTTTCCATCTGGTAATGGCATCACTACTGGACACAGCTCTTCCCATACAGATAAGCAAGTATCATGTGCACTATCTCCGAAATACCCAGTAAAAAATAATGATTTAAAGAGGTATAGGACTGGCCAGTTGCAGGAAACCTAGAATAAAATTGAACATCTTTTTAGCTTTTTAAGTAAAACAACATTCTATTAGCACATAAATGGATACGATATTTATCTATGCATACTGTATATACACACACACAGTAGACCAGGGGTAGGCAACCTCGGCACTCCAGCTGTTTTGAAGCTACAAATCCCATCATGCCTCTGCCTCTAGGAGTAATGCCTGTGATTGTCAGGGTCTTGCAATATTCATGGGACTTGTAGTTTCACCACAGCTGGAGGGCCGAGGTTGCCAACCCCTGCAGTAGACCAAAAAATGACACTTGATAAATGAATGACTTCTTACCTCAAGGTCACTAAGAGACGTTCATCTGCAGGTACACATCTTCTCATGTTGGAATGTCTCCACTGCAGCCGTGGGTGCAGCTGGTCCAGTAAGTAGTTGAACGTGGCTACGGTCATCCTGGTGAAGTTGAAAAACGTAGTGGGATATTATTGGAGATGAGTGTAGTGTAGAGCCACAAAACCTTCAGAAGGCCTCTTCAGTAGCATGGGGTGGGTCCAAAATCGACGTCTCCTAGCCACAATCTGCTTTTTCTTCCTCCCCATTCTCCTCATATAGGCAAATATGACAAACAATGTCACACTGTGCCAAAAATTGTTGGAATCCATCTTAAAACGCAGATAGCACACACAACAACAAGGACAAAGGCAGAGCACAGCAAGGACAAGTCACTCACTGAAAACTGCAATGCAGCATGGGAGGAGCAATGCTTTCTGGGTAATGTCATCAAAGCCACAGAAACTGCTGTAAACGGATCGAAATGGATGCAAAAACGGATGTAAAAGGGTAAATTAACGGATGTTAATGGAACGGAAGACGGATGAAAACAGAGATTAACGGAACGGAAGATGGATATAGATACGTTTTTTAACGTGGCTAAACTGACGGTGACCGTGTGAATGAGACCTTATTGTACGTTTCAGTAGAAGGAATAGTACACTTTGTTGGTGTCAGTAGGAGAAATTTATCGTTGGTGTCAGTGGGTGCAATTGTGCCTCATCGAATAGTGCCCCATCAATGGTGTCAGAGAGAGAAATAGTGCCCCATAATTTGTGTCACAGGTATAAAATAGTTACCCATCAATGGTGTCAGTGGGAGGGAAAAGTACCCCAACACCCAAATTAAAAAGTATATACATTCATTTAAATATAAACATTTTAGTAGCTATGTTAACCTTAGGTGTCAGAAATGAATGCTGCTGGATAATTATATAGGTTGTATATTGCAGGTGAGATGAATGATCAAAGCCTGCCAAAGGAAAACTATATTAAGCCTGCAATAACCTTGGCAAGATGGCTTGAAAATATGGGAAAGAAAAAGAAAATATTGCCAACTGTAAAAGTGTAATGTGTAGAGTAATGAGCTGTAAATCATATAACTGACACATTCTGTACACCTATAAATCACTATGTAAAATGATGAAGCAATGATCTTCAAGGTGGGTACCAAATATTCCTTAAAGTGATACTAAAGTTTTGTTTTTGTTTTTTGGTTAAAAATAACAAGCATGTTATACTTACCTGCTCTGTGAGGTTGGTTTTGCACAGAGTGGCCCAGATCCTACTCTTCTTGGGTCCTTCTTTGGTGCTCCTGGCCCCTCCCTCCTGCTGAGCGCCCCCAGCTTGCTATGGGGGTACCCGAGCCGAGCCACAGTTCCCTGTGTCCATTCAGACATAGAGCCATGGCTTGGCCCCACCCCTTCTCTCTCCTCATTGGCTCACTGACTTTTATTGACTTTTATTGACAGCAATGGGAGCCAATGGCACTTCCCTGCTGTCTCAGCCAAGGAGGAGGAGAGTCCCAGATAGCCGAGTCTCTCGTGCAATATTGCTGGATCGAGATGGGGCTCAAGGGAGTATTAGGGGGGCTGAGGGAGGCTGCTGCTTAATGGATAGAATCCATTAAGATAAAAAAAACTTCTGCCTTTAAAACCACTTTAAGAGTGCAAAGATTCGGAGGCCTGAAAACAGGTCTTGCACACATATTATCAGCAAGGGGCTTTTAGCATCCCCCCCCCCCCCCCCATGTATCCTGACTCTGAGGCTCACCACATACGTTACAATCTGATTGTACAAACTCCTATAGATCTACCAACAAAAAATTGGTGCAAGGGCCTGATTCATTGGATACAGATTGATTGGATAGTGTAAGTAGGTCCTCATATTACATAGTTTTTGTTAAATCTAAAATTGATTTACAAAGATTGTAAACTGTATGTCACACTAGCAACTTTTAGCAGCTACAAATCTCTCTGTGTGTTTTCTCTGGTGATCTATAGATGACTATAGTGTTGCTGCTGTAGCTCACTACTAAGCAGCTACAAATCACTGGTGTCCCATGATCTTTACCAGCTGGATTGGATAATATGAGTGGCTACTAAAATGCTGCAAAAAGTCATTTGCTCTGCGACTGAGTTACAAATCACACAAATTTCAGTGGTACAAACCTTTCATTGACTGCAATTCAAATTTTCCTTATTAACAAAAATGCTGACCCTAACGCTATCCATAGATGGATCAAAACATCGATCATCATTAGGTCAACTTCTGTCGAATGGACAAGTTGGAAAACTTTTGTCCATCAGTGGCACCACTGTTGGACAAAAGACATGACCCCAAACCAACCAGAGGAAAGTTTAAAACTGATTCTAGAAAGTATTATCTTACTGAAACGGTAGTTGATGCTTGGAATAAACTACCAGCAGATGTGAGACAATTTGGCTTCAAACATGCTTGGGACAAACATAGATCTACAAAAAAAGTTAACAAAAAAAGAAAAAGAAAACAAAAAAAACAAAAAAATGGGCAGACTCGGTAGACTACTTGATGGTCTGCCATCACTTTGCTATGTTTCTATGCTATGTTTCTAATACAATGTCCTGGCAGGGGGAATAGCTCTATCCTCCTTGTTTGTGTGAATGGAGGAATCTGTTCTTTTTTTTTTTCTTTTTTTTTCTTCTTTAATCCTTTATTTAAAGTGACAAATTATATCAAAATAATACAAACAATCACATTCCTTAATAAACAAAAATTGCCACTTATCCAAATTTAAAGTACAATAGGTTTCTAATGTATAAAATATGATTTTCCAATAATGCATCATTATTACATAATAATACAAAAATAAGACAAAATAAAGCAAACTTGGTTCTAATGTATTGAACTAAGTCTGCTTAGTTCAATACATTAGAAACCTTTACAGATTAACCTCCCTGGCGATATTCCTGAGTCTGGCTCGGGGTGGAATTTCAGAACCAAAAGCGGTAACCCCGAGCCAGACTCGGGATCGCATCGCAGGATCTAGGAAATGCTTACTTACCTTGTCCCCAGGATCCTTCGATGTCTCCCCGCAGTGTGAGCGGCTTGTCCTCCACTCGATCCATCACAGAGCCAAGCTCTGTTCCCTGCGAGCGTTGCGACGCACGGGGAAGGAGAACGGCGCCAAATTCAAAAAGTGAAACACACACAATACATACAGTATACTGTAATATTACAGATTGCATTACTGTATGAAATTATTTCACCTCCCTTTTGTCCCTAGTGGTTTGTCCAATGCCCTGCATGCAGTTTTATATTATAAAAACTGTTCTTTCTGCCTGGAAACTGGAGATTGTCCATAGCAACCAAAACCGGCCCTTTACACCAAAAGGGGTTTTAGACCAGCTAGAAAACAGCGATAATAAATTAGAATCACTCACAGAATTGAGCGATAGTGATTTGTGGGGAGATCCGTCATCAAACACTAAAAGTAAGGAAAGCGACAATTCTGCAAGTGAGAAAATTTTAGTGTTTTTGATTTGATTACATTATTGAATAATTTTTATTATTATCATATTATTATTTGGTATAATTATTTATAGTTATTTATTATATTATAATTTATGATTTCGTTCTTTAAACTTTATCATACCAGGGATGTCTACTAGACTCTTGTTCGGACAGATTCAAGTGATTAATTCCTAAGAATTACAGGCCTACAATATAAAACACCAAATTTCCATGCAAAATAATTGTACCGCTTTCAGCTTCAAAAATCTGAAATAATCATACTGCCTTTTTTTGAAGAAGGAACCTAAGAGGGATAAAAGAAAAATAGAAGAAACGAGAAAAAAAGAAAAAAAAATAGAGAAAAAAGAAAAAAAAATCTGTAAAGACGAGAAAAAAGGGAAGCAACCTGTAGCCACCCTGGTGGTAGGATTATGTCAGATTTTTGCATCTCAAAATGGTACAATTGTTTTGCATAGAACATTGGCGTTTTATTTATTTATAGGCCTGTATTTCTTAGCAACAACACGCTTAAATCTGTCCAAACAAGTCTAGTAGATATCCCGGGTGTGATAAGTTTGAAACACAAAATTATAAATGATAATATAATAAATAAATATAAATAATTATAAAAATAACAATATAATAATAAAAAAATGAATTTCTCCACGATTCACTATCGCTCAATTCTGAAAGTGTTCTAATTTACTATCGCTGTTTTTTAGCTGGTCTAAAACCACTTTTGACGTAAAGGGACACTTTGTAGTTGCTATGGACAATCTCAAGTTTCCAGGCAAAAAGAACAGTATATATAATATAAAACTGCATGCAGGGCATGGGCCAGAGCACTAGGGAAAAAACTGATGTGAAATGATTTCATACAGTAATGTAATCTGTAAGATTACAGTGTACTGTATGTGTTATGAATTTTCTATTTTTTGAATTTGCCACCGTGCTCCGCCCCGTGTGTCGCGACACTTGCAGGGAATGGAGCCCGGCACACAGAGGCTTTGGGCGGAGGACACAGCCCGCAGACAGCGCGGAAGGAAATCACTGGATCCTAGGGAAAAGGTAAGTTACCTGCACCAGGATCCTGCAATTCAATACCGAGTGTGGCTTGGGGTTACCGCTAATGGTAGTGAAATTTAACCCCGAGCCACACTCGGGAAAACCGCCAAGCAGGTTAATACACTGTTGCGTAACACTGTATTTGCTTCCACTACATCGACAAATTTGTAAGAAAAGTCTGATATTCCACAGTAAATGTAAAGTGGGCCCACAGTATCCAAGTTTTTTTAACCGGTTCCTGACGCAGTTATACTGCGACAGGATGGCTCCCCTGGGCGAGCCGTCGTAGCTGTACGTCGGCCCTTTAAGACGCTGTAGGAGGTGCGCGCATGCCCGCAGTGTGTCCCCGGAGCTGATACGAGTGCCCGCAGGGCGCGATGACCGCCCGGCACCCACGATCGCTTGTGACAGAGTGAAAACCGGAATCTGTTCTCTCAGGGGAGAGGAGAGACAGATCGTGTGTTCATACTAAGTATGAACACCAATCTCTCTCCTCCCCTAGTCAATCCCACCCCCCCACAACTAGAACAAACCTAGGGAACACAGTTAACTCCTTGATCGTCCCCTAGTGTTAACCCCTTCCCTGCCAGTGACATTTACACAGTAATCAGTGCATTTTTATAGCACTGATCGCTGTATAAATGTCAATGGTCCCAAAAATGTGTCAAAAGTGTCTGATTTTTCCACCGCAATATCGCTGCCCCAATGAAAATCGCTGATTGCCGCCATTACTAGTAAAAAAAAATAATAATAATAAAAATTCCATAAATCTATCCCCTAGTTTGTAGACGCTATAACTTTTGTGAAAACCAATCCATATACGCTTATTATTTTATTTTTTTAATGTTTGGGATATTTATTATAGCAAAAAGTAAAAGATATTGTGTTTTTTTCAAAATTGTCGGTCTTCTTTTGTTTATAGCGCAAAAAAAAAAAGTGATCAAATACCACCAAAAGAAAGCTCTATTTGTGGGAAAAAAGGACGTAAATTTTGTTTGGGTACAGCATCGCGCGACTGCGCAATTGTATATTGAATATATAGAAATATAGCGTGCTTCTAACTTCCTCTTTGACATGACAATATATTTTATTTTTGCATATAAATATGGGGTGGCATTACAAAGAACACAGACCTCCCCTCTGTTTCTCACCAACACCTCCCTCCTCATCTTCATAAAACCCTGTGCTCAAATCCAGATTTCTTGTTTAATGGTGTATAGCGTTCATAGGGTTGTTTCTGAATTTTCAGCGTTAACATGTGGTCACACCACTTTATCACCTGATGTGTGATATATACTATATTATTATTATTATTATACAGGATTTATATAGCGCCGACAGTTTATGCAGTGCATTACAATATTAGGGCAGACAGTACAAGTACAATACAATTCAATACAGGAGGAGTCAGAAGGCCCTGCTCGCTAGAGCTTACAAACTAGGAGTATGTGTAAAGTCTTTGGATTTGAGCACAGACATATCATAAGCTGGCCATACATGGATCAAAATTTGGCTGGTTCAGCAGGGACCGGACAAATTTTAATCCATGTATGGGCTAGCTGGTTGTACATAGATTTATCTATTGATCGACCTAGGTACAAACAGCCTGTCAGGCTTTTCCCAAACTATCAGTGCTGCTGGCTATAGCCAGCAATACTGATCATTGCATTCTGCCTGCAGGGAAGGCTCCTTGCTGTCAGAATACAATACCACAGCGGGAAGGATTCCCACACTGAATATGTGGATGAGAGAATTGGCCCATTGTTTTTCGTTCAACCTGCTGGTTGGACAAAAAGAAAAAAAAGAATAATGTGTGGCATGCCTTATTTCTCTTTATTTGGTCAGTTACCAAGTGTGAGTCTGTAGCCCTCCTCCAACTATGTCTGTCCAAACCATACTGGCAGTATATCCAGTGAAGTATATCCAGTGAAGTATATCCAGTATAGTGAAGTATGCAATAAGCAAATACGTATTGGACATTTTGCAGAGCAGAGTAGGAACATTGGTGCACTGGGCCAGCTTAAATGCAATGTATGTGGACACAAAAAAATCCAGTTTAAAGTGATATCAAAGGCTTTCGTTTTTTTTTAAATAACAAGCATGTCATACTCACCTGCTCTGTGCAGTTGTTTTGCACAGAGCAGCCCCGATCGTCCTCTTCTCGGGTCCCCCGCCGGAACTCTCAGCCCCTTCCTCCTGCCCCCACAGCAAGAGGCTTGCAATGGGGGCACCCAAGCAGGCTCATTCCCAAGCCGCAGCTCTGTGTATCCATTCACACACAGAGTTGTGACTTGCCCCACCCCCTGTCTCTCCTCATTGGCTAACTGGCTGTGATTGATAGCAGCGGCACAGAAGTTAAATCCAATGCAATTTTACTGCAGATTCAAACAAACTTTCCCATGGATTTCTGTCCAAAGGGCGTTGGTATGCATACACACGGCAGGACATTTTCAGCCAACTTTCACCAAATCACATGGTTTTTCAGCTCTTTACTGCCACCCTTTGGTCAACTTCTGTATTGTTGTCTGATCTTTTGCATTGGTTCTGAGCATGCGTGTTTGTACTTTGGACTAAAGTCCAATGGACTTGTGTATACACAATAGGATTTTGTACCATAGGACTTTTGTTGCCAGAAAGTTTGTCTGTTTGCACAGCTAACATTTGTCCGATGAAAACCCAAAAAGTTTGTCCGATGGAGGGTCCGATTTTTCCTTAAAACAGGGAATTTGCATGTTTGTTGTCAAAAAGTCAGATCGTGTGTATGGGCCTTTAGTTCTCTTAATTAAGACAAGTAAGTGCTCTAAACGGATGTGTTTTGTTCATATTACATGTCTGAGGTTTGCAACCACTTTTTATTTCTGTCTATCTTCCCATTTCAGGTTCTTTTTTCACTTTCTGTCTGATGAAACTGTTGCAATCAGGCTAGTAAGTAAAACGAAAAATCTCTACGATTGGAATTTTGGTCGGAAAAAGATATGATGGCTTTTCCGACGGGATTCCGCGCAAGCTTGCCTTGCATACACACGGTCACACAACAGTTCGCTGAACTTTCGACCGTTAAGAACGCAGTGACGTACAACACTACGACGAGCCGAGAAAATGAAGTTCAATGCTTCCGAGCATGCGTCGAATTGTTTCCGAGCATACGCAGGAATTTTGCGCGTCGGAGCACACGGTCGCATTTTCCGACCAAAAGCTCTCATCTGTCTTTTGCTGGCCGAATTTCTGATCGTGTGTACGCGGCATAACAGAACTTCAGATAGCAGTTAAAAACTTGCCAGCGATTCTAATCCCTCCTCAGTCTATGCAAAAATACACTTTATAAAAAACATTGAATGTCTTTCTACATTCACAAAATGGTTCCATAATTATAAAGACTGCCAACTGGTTTTCAAATTTAGGAATGCTTTTACAGGGAAGCTGCAGTGTCCAATTGCAGGTGTAAAATGCAGCAAAAAAACAATAGGAAAATGGTCACACAGAGAAAAGATTTATCTCCAGTCTCTTCCTCCTGGGGTTTTTGAAATTTACTCACAAAAGAACTTTCAATGGATTATTTCCACTCTTGTTGAAATATGTTGAAAATGAGCAGCAAAATTGCCCAAAGCAACTTTACAAATAGGAGATGTCAGAGCTCATATTTCACATAAAAATGGTAAAATATACATGATGACATTTTATAAACAGACCACATCCATGTATGAATAAATAAGCATCTACATTTACTTTTATTGAGTTATAACTAATAGAGCTGAAGTTTAATCTGCCTATATTTTTCCCCTTCCTTGAGTTTATTTATTCACCATACAATTATCAAAAAGTAGGGATCAGAATATCAAACATTTAAATCGTAACATCTGAAATACAATTCACTAATTGCATCTTGCATGTTATTGTGCACATGTTACTTTCCAAGGTGACTATAAATCTAGTTTACAAAACGAAAAAGGAAAATCATATGGGGTTCAAAAAGAAAACAGAAGAAGAGCACTTCCAATAGTGAACTACCAATTTGTGGACTATGCAGCTGCGTGCAAGGAACATTAGAAAAACAAAAAAGCTTGCTCACCATACAGACAAGGAACAGCAAAAGAACATAAAACTGAAATATTTCCACCACAAATTAAAATCAATCACTACCTTAAAGGGGTTGTACACATAATTTTTTTTTAATATATTTCCGCTGTTAATTGTATACTTATTGCAAAGAATTGTATGAATTCAAGCCAAAATCTTTACTTACTAGTGCAATATGTGTTTCAAAATCGCCTCCGTCTATGCCACAGTGATTCTGGCTTCTTCTTCCTGGTTTGCGGTGCGCGTGCATTAAAGCAGCGTCACGGCAACCACGGAACTACATCTCCCAGTGTGCTTAGCGGCACAGCGCATGCGCAGTGCCGTTTTTAAACTTTTCTTGTAACGAGGACGAGCAACATTCTCGTTCACACATTGCACAGTTTAAACACGCCCATTCCCGCCTCCCCAGCCTCCCCAGCCTTCCCTGCGAGCACAAATGAAAAATGGTATGTCTGTTCAGGACTATTAGGAATCCAAGTATGAGGACTGCAAGGGGGCGGAGTTAAGGCGGGGCAGTGAAGATGAGTGTATGGAGGCGTATCACTGCAGCATCGTAGACACGCCCACTAACTCCCAGCCCCTGTGTCTCTCTGAAACGTAGAGAGCGTCTCCACGCAGGGCTGTAGTCCAAGGGAGGGGGCGAGCACGTTCAGTCACCACTAGGAGCAACGGCTCGGATGACGGTGGCAAGCTACAGGGAGAGCAACAGGAAGTGCACTTTTCAAGGAAGGATTTCTGACATTTGGCAGAGAACAAGAAGGAACAGGTAAGTGAACTAGCACTGCATTAGCTTAAAGGAAGCTAATTAGCAAATAAAAAAATTATGTTTACAACCCCTTTAAGAATACTTCATTCACAGGATGTATCATGGAATACTACAAACTGGAGACAGAGAAGTTGACACTTGTGACCAGATTGACCATTTAGCCTGAAAAGCCTCCAGAGGTGCTAAGGGCGAAGAGTTTTTCATATTCATACTGGATATTTACCTTATTAACCACTTCTGGAAGTTTGGGAGCTTTTGTGGATTTCCAGTGGCCAGTAATAGTCATACACTATATTGTCAAAAGTATTGGGATGCCTGCCTTTACACGCACATTAACTTTATTGGCATCCCTGTCTTAGTCGGTAGGGTTCAATATTGATTTGGCCCATCCTTTGCCGCTATAACAGCTTCAACTCTTCTGGGAAGGCTGTCCACTAGGTTTAAGAGTGTGTCTATGGGAATGTCTGACCATTCTTCCAAAAACGCATTTGTGAGGTCAGGCACTGATGTTGGACGAGAAGGTCTGGCTCGCAGTCTCCACTCTAATTCATCCGAAAGGTGTTCTATCGGGTTGAGGTCAGAACTCTGTGCAGGCCAGTCAGTCAGCCAGTTCCTCCACCCCAAACTCGCTCACCCATGTCTTTATGGACCTTGCTTTGTGCACTGTTATAGCTGCAAAGGGTGGGCCAATGCAATATTGAACCATATGGACTAAAACGGGTATGCCATTAAAGTTCATGTGCATGTAGAGGCAGGTGTCCCAATACTTTTGACAATATAGTGTTTGGCTGCAATTAGAATATGACTAACCACTGATGGTTAAGCCTAGTAAAGCGAAATGGGGAGAAGGGTAGAGTAGAAATCCCGTAGCAGAAGATATAAAGGTAAATACTGAGTGCCAAAAGCTGCGGATACTCCTGCAGTCCCACAAAATATGATAAATGTTACCTATAGCTCCACACTGCGTCCAACATAAGGGTCATTAATACATCTTAGATAATTTGTAGGTTGGTAAGTAGCTCCTGTGGAGAAATTTAAGAGGTAGGTCCCAGCAGTTAGTGCAGTGGGTATTATGATAATTGTGAAAAACAGCAGACTGCCATTCAATCAATGAAAATTGTATATGAAAATAATTTTCCCAGCTTAACATTTGAGCTGTTTTGTTTATTCAGACTCATACTGAAGGTAAGAGTAAAACCAAGAAATTCCCTTGTTCCTGGTATCTTGCAATAATGTTCCCAAATTCGAGTGTCTAAAGATACAATTCTAGATGAGTGCTTGTTATGAAAATGCTGTATCTGTAATAAGGTGTATTTATTACACTGAACTTGTGTCTGCATAAGATTTTTAATAGGGTGAAGACCCTGTAGGGTCCAGCCCTGAACCTTAAGTGACAGTATAAGATATTCGTATGCACAGAGAGGGATATCTATATTATTACGGGTCGAAATTCCCATGCCTGAATAGAGGCCTGAATAGAGGGGAATACTAGGAGTAAAAAAGATATAAAATAAGATTTTCTGGGTAAGTAAACAACATACCTATTATCAACATATCTTGTTTAAGACCCAGTGGGTCTATTTGCTTCTCTATGCAATGCTAGCAGATCATGGCTGGTAGGAGAATTTATGCAAATTTTAAAATTCCTTGATAGCTGGATGTCAGTCTACAGGAGTGGGCATTCCTAGGCAGGCTGTAAATGCATGAATACCACCCTAGGTGATACCCAATTTTGGGTGGGCCAGGTAAGTCTAGGAAGGAAGGGACTGGGTGATTCTGGATATCCTCCAACCAGGGAATGAGGTAGGCTGTACCTGAATAGCTGTAGCTTTCAAAGCACACTGTGAGAAGCTCACAGTGTGCACTGAAATCAGAGTAAGCATTTTCAGTGCAGGAGAGGAGCTTGTAAAACTGTGCAAGACTGTAGGGAAGGTTGGAGTTTAGCTTTAAGAAATATTTTCAGTGTCATAATATAATGCGGGTGGGCACTAAGTCTCTTGGCCAGTTTAAAGCCCTTTTGTAAGCGTGATACTTTTTTTTACATTTCTGTACCTCTTTATTTAAAGACATGGGGCAGAAGGGAAAGGTGTGTTAGTTTTCCACAGGGTCATGCAGCAACAATTTTTGGTCACTGGAACAAGAAGAAATTATGCTTCCCATTGTCATGATGGGTTGGAAGGCAACATGTTTTATTTCATAATACAAGAGGTGTTTGAAATATGAACTATGTCTATACCAAGCCTCCGCATTCTTGGTGGCTGTCTGGAATGTAACAAGTTGCACATCAAAGCTTTGTAGCATATCAGAATCTTCATCTGAAAGCTGAACACAAGCTTGGCTCCTGATCGACTGGTGTGATAACACTATGCAAGCAAGCTACAAAGAGGGCCATGGCTGCCAGGATGATTGATGAAGGTGGGTTACAAAGATCAAAGCATCAACAGGACCCAGGGCACATATACATGATACATGGACAATGCTGCCCCTAGAGGCCAATACAGCAGGACGGACAGTAATATTATAGATTGAGGAGTACTGCCCCGTAAATACTTTAATTCGTCAAAAGTCTAGATGGGCTGGCTAGTGGGGTGTGGTTACGAGTGGATCAGAATGAATGTGTAAAAAGTGCACTCAGAAAGGAAAACATCCCTTTTCCACTCTTGGCTCGTGCCTGATGGCTCTCTGAGCCTCATGGCTCTCTCTGTTACCATCTTGAGCCCAGCTGATGAGACCTTGTCTAGGGGATAGCCTTGCGATAAGTATCTTTGATGTTCTTTTGTTTTATGCTCTATAGTATTTTCATGTTAGCATTTTCCTATTTTCTTGGGAAATAACTAAGGCGTTGTTTTATTAAGCAGTGTGTTTGTTTTCATAGCTAATCTTATATTATTGTGCTATCAACAGTAACATTATCAGAGTTTTAATAGACTAGCTAACTATAGGAATAGACAAATTAATACATATATGGAATAAATAGAGGGAATCCGTAACCACCTTCGGATAATATTTATTTTCGCATTTTATTTCATGATAAAGTGATGACATTGACTTTTTAAAATGTTGTTTACTGAGCTTTAGATGTGTAATATCTCACTATAAAAACTCTGCAGCTGCTATTATCTAATAATTTAATGATATGTCACAGTATCAGCAATGTAAACCTAGGTTTGGACACCGAATAAAATTGTATACTTAAAATTTATTGATGATGAGGCTCCTTAACAGTGGTTTAGGTATTATGTATTCTTAATGTGTATTCCATTACTAAATTAGTATAAATTCTAATTTTTTGCGATTTTCCCATTCTGACTCATTTTACCATTTATAATTAAACAAAGTATGTAACTTGTTTATAGCCAGTCGTATATGCTCTCTCTTTCTCAGCCAAGTGAAAATGTTGTAATACAATAATTAAAAAATAATAATAATTGGATACGGCATGGAGATCGTTTCAGTTGAAAGTGAGCATACTGGGCAAGTATCCAGTGTCAGACTGGCACTGAACCTCCTGCAATGCCGTCTATTGGACTATCAACTTAAGTGCTTCTATAAAACTGACACAAAAAAAGTATAAAAAAAAAGAATGTATTGCCTTGCTATATCTCACAAATAAAGTGGAACTGAACTTGAAAAAAATAGGTTTTTCCATGTCATAGGGGGCATTTGAAAATGTTAAATGTGACTAAGCAATATCCTGAACAAAAATACCTTGTGCCTGGAATTCCTTTTTAAAAATAGCAGTGCACTTTCTGGTATGTGAGGGTGCCTAGGCACTCCAGTGTCTACAATCTCATAGCTTTATATCTGCTGTGTGAGATATAAAGCACTGCTGCCTCATATTGCTAGACTCACAAGATTTGGAGATATCACTACTTTGTTGCTCATTGTTCTTCTTCGTTGGAGGTTCTGATATAGGGAAGCAAAGCCCTGGTTCTACCAAGATAGCTGCCCCCATACAGAGACACAGTGCAAAGCAAGCTTTGGTAAGTCAGAAATGGGAAAAGATCAGCGTTTGGGAGATTAAGGGCAATACTGGTAACCAAATTAAAAATGACAGGGGAAAAAATGAGAGGTGTCCTTCTCAAAACCAGAGGGACTTCAGCAGGAGTCCCAGATGGTCCGGTGAGGATCATCACTAAGTTAGGAGCTTAGTGGGAAGAAGTGGGAAAAATCCTACAAAACCATTGGCACATACTTACACAGTCCAGTGATTTAAAATCCATGGTGGGCCCAAGGCCTTTTCTTGTGGCTAAGTAATTTGAATGATACACTAGTCCAATCTGAGTTCGTGAGGACACCAAATAGAAACTGGCTAACAGATCTTCCAGAATTAAAGGGGATGTACACATGTGGTCACTGTGCAATGTGTAGATATTTTGATTGTTCTGGGGTGTTCACCGGCTCTGATGGCGTGAATAAATACTACATTAAGCAGTTTTTTAACTGTGCTACTATGTGGGTACTGTACATCTTGGAGTGCCCTTGTAACAAACTATATGTGGGTAAAACTAAATATCAATTACGCATCAGAGTCGGTGAGTACATAAAGAGTTTCAATTTGTAGGAGGAAAATCCCATTAGATTGCACTTTGCAGAGTACCACAATGGACAACCAAGGGGACTCAAGGTAAATGGATTCTTTGCCCTGAAATTAACAAACCGCAGAGGCGATTTTGATACATTATTCCTGAGAAAGGAAAAATCCTGGATCTTTAGATTAGGATCTTTAGTACCTAAAGGGTTAAATAATGAAATGAGCCTCAAAGTGTTCCTTTAACCTAGAGCCAGTTTAATCATAGGTATTGGGGGTAATCTAGACATCTAGTTACCCCAGGGACAAATGATAAATTGCGCCAAGAAATTTCCCAGATGTGTGAATATAATTGAATGAATGAGTGTTTAAATAACAAGTCTAAACTGTTTCTTACATGTATGTATATAAATAGGTTTGCTATTTTACCACTAGATGGCCCTAAACAAACGCTTCAGAATGGTTGGCACGGAAACAGGCATTCTCCTCCTTTAAATAGCGTGACCAGTGAGTGTTCGCACATCCTGAGGAAGCATACATGGGTGTATGAGAAACGCGTTGACATAGGCAGCGAATCGGGGAGCTGTGTTCCACCACACGTACCATCGGACTGACATTGTTTGACACGCGGTCCCAGCATACCTAGATGGTTACAGGCTGTGACTTGGCAGAGCCTCCAGAGCACACACACTCCACAGTGTGAACAGCGACATGGACACAGGCAGTGGTACCTGAATCTCTCTATCATACTACAGCAATCTGTAATCACTGCATATTGGCAAGTGATCGGAGAAACAGACAAATATAGAGAGCCAGTACCACGGAGTGGTGGGAGCCTTCGGGCAGCCATGTCATTACATGTCTACCTCATCTACCTCATGTATCAGTTTAAGATACTGCTAGAATTGCCATATAGTGAAGTTTGCTGTAGTGGTCATTCAAGTTGGTCCATTCAAAGTGGGATCAAAGTCCTCATCTACCATATAAAATCTGTCAGTTTGTGTCTGTGATAACGATGATGAAGAGACTTCAAGTGGTTTACTGCAAATAACGTCTATCAGCATGGGATGAGGACTGAATGTCATATCACCATCCACATGTTGGGCAGTTCAAGTAACTAGCCACATGATCTAATATGAAGAACTATGGAGGGAATACACAATTATGGACAGACACACTATTAATTTTGAGAGTTATTCTCAGTGTCAATTCTGTCTTAGTTTAATGCAGCGTGAAGCCAGGCTATGTACTATGAGCCAACTGTTTATATACTTCCTATAGGTATACTTAGGCATAGAGCGAAGGACTTATGGGATTTTCTCAGGGTAGTTGTGGAGCCAGTGGTGTCCCCAGCATACAATAGCCACGTAAGAGGCAAGTATAGCTATGAATTCTGATACCCCCTACCCAGTCCTCCCTCTGCTTTGATACCTGGAAGTACTTTTGTGGTTTACTGTGGTATGCTTGCATGTGTGGAATGGGCCCTGCTGTGCTGATTGTGTGTGAGAACGTCGTCCACTCTTTTTAACCTTTTTATTTGTTTTTTGGAGGTGTTGGCCATATGTGGCTGTCATTATTTTGATATTTGTGTAAAATGTATATATATTTGCTCTTATCCAAAAACAATATAAAGGGAAGGTGCTGTTGCTTAAAATAGCTTGAATACTTTGAATAAAAATGTGTGGAAAAGTTGTAAGCGCGCAATCCAAATATAAAGTAAAAATATTGTGAATTCAAGGATTCAAAATCATCAAGTGTCCATAAAAATGTGTTAACACAAATAAATGACCATATATAAGTCCAACAAGTGCTCCAAAAGGTGCAAATTAATAAACGCAGTGTTCTCCAGTACTGATGCTTCTCTCTCATACAAAATCAGCACCACTTACCAGAACAGTTGGATCTCAAATTATAGAGATCAAATGCGCTCATGCAAATGTCAGCCAACACGGATAATCCTCTCCTCGGATTCCTCCAAACACTGCTCCTCTCCAATAGGACCAGGCTGTTTAATTGAAGTATCTCTCGTGGACACGGACCCTTCTGTCTCCAGGTTGTCTCAGATACTATTTTAGGCTTCGTTTCCTGCTACCGAAACAGCTGTGTTGCCTTTAAGTGAAACAGCTTGTGAGTAGCGTGTCAAAAAAAAATATCTCTCTGGTTTACAGGTGGATCAAGTGCCTACCTTGAGTTTGCGTCCCCGCTGTGCATACATAGCAATAGTCCAAGAGGAGGCCCCACGCTGATAATGTCACTACTTAAAAGTTTATTCCACAATCTGGCTTGTGGCTTGTGACAACGTTGTCCACTCTTTTTAACCTTTTTATTTGTTTTTTTGGAGGTGTTGGCCGTATGTGCCTGTCATATTTTGATATTTGTCCAATTTTTCAATAAAGTAAGTTATATTCATTTTCATTTTGATACAATCAAAACATGGTTGGTCCTCTTTATGCAACTTCTTTTCTGTGGGATAGCCACTATAGCTTTCCCACAATCTTCTGTTTTTGTTTAGCAGAGTGTCCACAGTTGCAGACGTACCCCGTCCCAATTGACGAATCTAAATTATAAGACATTTGATTGATTTAAGGTCCTGTCATTGTTTTTATACAATGTGATCAATACTAGTAACCAGTCCTTTGCCCTCGGCCTGCCTTCATGGGCACATCTTTCAGAGCTAACTTCTAGTACAAAAATGAATTAATATCACCAACTATAGTTTATGATTTGGCGTCACCTGGGACCAAGTTGACTGAAGCATGTAAGTATGGAATTCACTGATTGCTCAAGTAAAGCACTGAAAAGGCTTTCTACTTCTGAACTCTTCCTCCTCCTAACCACTATTGGGAATGTCTCCCAGTAAATAATGAAAACTTCTGTGGGACACACTGCTGTAAGGCATGTGGTGGGTATGTGGAATTGCAGCTGGAGAATACTGCTCAGACCAGGCTGAGGGTCTCTAAAGGGAGAAGCTTACTTGAAGGGGCAAACCATGGCATATGTCAAAGTCTACTGGTACCCCAAGGAGCATGTGACTCACTCCTCTTTCTCCTAATGTGACAACCCTGGGGCATTGTGATTGGCCCAGCACGATGGGGGCAGGGACAGAGACCCCAGCCCTGTGTAAGCTCTGAATATGTATACAGAGCTTCCTTTCTTTTCTCTCAGTGGCCAACAGATCAGCAGTTGAAGGGGTGGTGAAGGGTAGGTGAGAATGTGCTGCTGGGATAGGGAAGTTAAAGCAAACTTCTTGCTTTGCTCTGTGCCTGCAAAGTACAGGCTTGCTTTAAAGTTAACACTTTTAAACACCAGCTTTATGGATAACGAAAACATTTCAAGAGAAGTCAGAGATCAGGAATTGAAATGCATCTTGAAATTATGTGTCCGTCACCGGGCTAACTAGTTAATTGAGGCCACTTTCATTCACAGACATGACTCTAATCGTTATAATGTAAATTCTGAAAGCTGGCATAACTACAACACATTCTCAAGTTCACTCCATGATCTTTGGCACCATCTACTTAGTTATGATAATTTACAGATATTATTTTTAGAACCTTGCCTGGTACACAGTGTAATACAATGCATAATTATAGAGTCCCAGCTTTAAAGAGGAGTCTTTATCATTTATTGTCCCAAACAAGTGGAAAGAGGCTTAAGTTATCAAGGACACATAGAATAAGGTAGAATTTAAAAAGCATCTGCAACATACACGTAGGACCGGTGCCAGGATTTTTGTGTACATAGGCGAAGGTGAATTTTGGTTTATAAAATCTTGAGGTCATGTGTGCTTGTCCAAAGTATAAATAGAAAAGTCAGTGCTACTACCCATACACCACATAGATAGCAGAGCTCCCAGGTGCTCGATCCACAGTCGCTGGCTGAGTAGAATAATGTGAAAAAAATCATCCGCACTCCGGTTGTTGCTCTTAAAATTTCTTCATTTTATTGAATAGTCACAGTGAACAAACGCAGATTAAGTCAGTTGACGCATTTCAGCCTATAAGGCCTTAGTCATACCCTGTATGCTTGTCATCTGCTGGAGATTTTCAGCCACTTCATTCAAAAAGTAACAATGCAGGTATGATGGCTTTCTCCCAAAAGTGGCCTTTTGTCCAGTCCAGTGCCAACCAATGGCGGCTGGTGGGTTCAACTTTTGGGGGTGCAGCAAACAAAGAACACCCCCCCCCGCGCGGGTTTCAGCACTTACGCGTGGGGCTGTGGTGTCCTCTCCTCCTCTCCTGGAGTGCGGGCAGCGGCCGCTGCGGCTCCAGTGTCCTCTCCTCCAGCGCCTTCCTCCGCCGTGTGTCTCCTCCTCTAGGCATCCAACAGTATCACCTGACGCTTTGGCCAATCGGGAAACAGGTCTTACAGACCTGCCTCCTGATTGGCGGGGATGAAGTTTAATGTAAAAATAGCGAAAATTAATTTGCTATGGTCACACAACTGGGTGGCCTTGGAGCACAATGCTCTGCGTTCTGAGGCCACCCTTTTTTGAAGCCTATTAGAGCCTCTGGCTCTAATCAGGTGCTTCAAAAAACACCCAACCTGCATTGAAATCCATGGTCCGGCGCCACTGATATGTAGATCAGGGGGCCGGACACACGGATAGGGGAGGCGGTGCCTGTGCACCCTCTATGGACGGCCCGCCACTGGTGGCAACCACAGGAAACCCCATATATGCAAAGAATAAAGCACGCTATAGTGCATTAGCAGGACTTACTGAGCTGTTTTAATAAAGTAATGTACTTACAGTAAACTTTACTAGGATAAAGAGACAAATTGTTTAATTGGCCTGGTAATGCACTGTAGCATGCTTTATTTTTTGCATATACAGATTTTCGGTACTGGACTGGACGGAGTGGTAAAAGGCCACTTTTGGGAAAAAGCCATCATACCTGCATCGTTGCTTTTTGAGTGCAGTAGCTGACAATCACACGTGACCTAAAAATTTTAAGAGGACACATTTTTTGGTAAGCAGATGGTATGTGCTCTGTCTTGGTGATGTTACACTGAAGTCGGTACAAACAGCTTGCAGTGGATCTGCACAAGTTTATCATGACACAATTTTAATGGACTTTTTGTATGAAATGTATTTATTGCACTAGCACTGTGGACGTATACAGTATCTCACAAAAGTGAGTGGACCCCTCACATTTTTGTAAATATTTTATTATATCGTTTCATGTGACAACATTGAAGAAATGACACTTTGCTACAATGTAAAGTAGTGAGTGCACAGCCTGTATAACAGTGTAAATTTGCTGTCCCCGCAAAATAACTCAACACACAGCCATTAATGTCTAAACTTCTGGCAACAAAAGTGAGTACACCCCTAAGTGAAAATGTCCAAACTGGGCCCAATTAGCCATTTTCCCTCCCCGATGTCATGTGACTCGTTCGTGTTACAAGGTCTCAGGTGTGAATGGGGAGCAGGTGTGTTAAAGTTGGTGTTATCGCTCTCACTCTCTCATAATGGTCACTGGAAGTTCAACATGTCACCTCATGGAAAAGAACTCTCTGAGGATCTGAAAAAAAAGAATTGTTGCTCTACATAAAGATGGCCTAGGCTATAACAAGATTACCAAGACCCGGAAACTGAGCTGCAGCACGGTGGCCAAGACCATACAGCGGTTTAACAGGACAGGTTCCACTCAGAACAGGCTTCGCCATGGTCGACCAAAGAAGTTGAGTGCACATGCTCAGCGTCATATCCAGAGGTTGTCTATGGGAAATAGATGTATGCTGCCAGCATTGCTGCAGAGGTTAAAGGGGTGGGGGATCAGCCTGTCAGTGCTCAGACCATACACCGCACACTGCATCAAATTGGTCTGCATGGCTGGTGTCCTAGAAGGAAGCCTCTTCTAAAAATGATGAACAAGAAAGACGGCAAACAGTTTGCTGAAGACAATCAGACTAAGGACATTGATTACTGGAACCCTGTCCTGTGGTCTGATAAGTCCAAGATAAATTTATTTGGTTCAGATGGTGTCAAGCGTGTGTGGCGGTAACCAGGTGAGGAGTACAAAGACAGGTGTGTCTTGCCTACAGTCAAGCATGGTGGTGGGAGTGTCATGGTCTGGGGCTGCATGAGTGCTGCCGGCACTGGGGAGCTACAGTTCATTGAGGGAACCATGAATGCCAACATGTACTGTGACATACTGAAGCAGAACATGTCCCCTTCCTTCGGAGACTGGGCCGCAGGGCAATATTCCAACATGATAACCACCCCAAACACACCTCGAAGACGACCACTGCCTTGCTAAAGAAGCTGAGGGTAAAGGTGATGGACTGGCCAAGCATGTCTCCAGGCCTAAACCCTATTGAGCATCTGTGGGGTATCCTCAAGGTGGAGGAGCGCAAGGTCTCTAACAACCACCAACTCCGTGAAGTCATCATGGAGGAGTGGAAGAGGAATCCAGTGGCAACCTGTGAAGCTTTGGTAAACTCCATGCCCAAGAGGGTTAAGGCAGTGTTGGAAAATAATGGTTGCCACACAAAATATTGACACTTTGGGCCAATTTGGACATTTTCACTTAGGGGTGTACTCACTTTTACTGCCAGCGGTTTAGAAATGTGCGATTCCCCTCTAGAGGGTCCCCATGTAAATGCAGCAGGCAGTATAATAAGCAGCACGCACAGTCACACATCAAAAGGCATTTAATCCTTGCTCTACCTTCCACAGAGGATCTTCATCTCTGCCAATCCAGTGCCTGTGTCTGCTGGCCCCACCCCCTGCTCTCATTCGGCCCCTCCCCCTGGTCTCCCGGGCTCCCTCTCATCTGAATCACCTCCAATTCAGCGGCGATTGTGTCTGTGCTGGACTGGAGGAGGGAGTCCATGGCAGGGGATTGTTTATAGCGAGGGCTGGAGGGGGAGAAACTAAGAGCCATTCTGCCCTGCAACTGACTGCGAGAGGAGGAGGAGGGGCCGAGAGAGCAGATGGAAATGTGTGCAGGCAGCTCTGAACATCACAGTGCCTGGGGCTGTGCTGCCAGTCATTGTGCGCTGCTGTGCAGAGCGAGGAAAACGTGCAAGCGGGGGCAGCGCCAGCATAAGCTTTTCTTGAGAGAAGTCCTGGCTTAAGCGCCCCCCCTCTCCTGGCGCCCTCAGGTGGCTGCCTGTGCTGCCTTATGCTGGCACCGGCGCTGCATACACGGTTGGCAGCACCACAAGTCAAATCAGTCCTAAACAGACTGCCAACAAATACATTACTTTAAACAGTGAGACTCCTTATATAAAATAGCAATTAATGCATTCATAAATATACATGTTGAGTACCTAATATAAAGCCGTTTTAATAAGCACTTAGATCCAATAATACACAAGCTGTCCAAAACAATATATGAACCATCAGTCAAAGCTGAACTCCAGGCAAATGAAAAAGACAAAACAGGGAAGGTGATTCACCGCTCAAGTAGACTTTCTCCCAGGTGTGTGTTAAGTAGATAAGGAGGGGAGTCCCAGGTGCTGGCTAAATGCAAATTGAAGCAAGGTTTGGAACAAAAGAATCTGGATAAAGTTGAAAATTCTCATAGCATGAGTAAGCACTCAAACTAGAGTGCGAAACGCGTCAGCTGTGTCTGTACCATCTGCCTGATTGTCCTGTATCTTTGATGATCCTGATTTTACAATAAAGAAGAATTTTCAACTTTATCCAGTGTGCAGCATCCAGATTCTTTTGTTCCAAACCTTGCTTCAAATGAAAAAGACCACATTGTTATCCAACTATGTAGCCATTAAAGTGCACCACTTTGACTCAGACATAAGCAATCCTCCTCTGGACAGTTACTTATATACATTTTAGTATTTTAGACAATAACATTCACTGCCGGAGAAATAATCACTATAGTTTAAAGCACATGCACCAGGAAGAGTCTCTCGCAGTGAACATTGGTGAAAGTCTCATTTACTGCTCTATAAATATGCCCCAATATCTGGGAAAAAAAAGTCCAAGATCATTTTTATTGTTAAAAAACAGCCAACGCGTTTCAGTGGCAACACCACTCTCCCTTCATCAGGGCTTCAAGAATAAACATAAAACATAGACACAATGAAAACTTTTTTTTATGTTTTTTTATGTAGCCCTGATGAAGGGGAAGCGAAGTTGTCACAAAATGTGTTGGCTGTTTTCATGTCTCATAACATACATTCTCAGGATAGGTTTTTTCTTTTCTCTTTTTTCTTTTGTCTTTGATTTTGGTTATGCTTTTATCTTACTTTGTTCATTTACTTTTTTTGACTATGTATCCAATTGCTATCTGTATCCATTGCACTATTGTGCGATTATAATACAACAGAACTATAGGCTAAGCTAGTTCAATACACATTCACGCTTTTATGCGCTCTTAGGTTTGTCTATTCTTTATTATACCTAAGTATATTGCACACAGTGACAATCTTCCAGTGCATCCTTGTGTGTATGTATACCGCTTTTATTTTTCACGGATGCAAAATACAAAGTATATATATATATATATATATATATATATATATATATATATATATTTTTTTTTACCATATATACAGTGTTTCTGCAGAACCTTTACTGTGTACGCTCATTCATAATACATGGGTATACTGGTGTGCTTCTCATTTTTTTTATATATATATATATATATATATATATATATATATATATATATATATATATATTTACCTCTATTTTCATTTGTCTTATTATTGGTTATAACTTGTTTTTGACATTATTCTCTTATGGCTCTGCATTCTTTTGTATTTCAGAATGGTTTATATTTGCTCTGTGAACTATTGCGGTGGTCCCATCTTCTATTATGTATGTAGAGAACAGTTTTTTATTTTATTTCTCTTGGATTTTTATAATCTGGCTAGTCTCTATGATAGGTACTCGTATATAGAGAATATTTTTTAACTGTGTCTATGTTTATTACATCATGGTTTCTGGGACTGTGATGGTTAACATTATGAAGGGTGTAGTGTTCTAATTGTACAGGACAGGTGTTGGATGTATCTCAAATCACTCTCCCTTTATATGCATCTTGTTGACCATCTATTAACCAGCTATGAGTAAGCATCAGTAGATGTGAAATGTGTTAGCTGTTATTCCTGGATTTTCCACCTCTGATGTAACCCACGTTCGATTTTTATATTTTTGCTACAATAAAGATGTTTGATTTTTCACTGAGTGCGGCCATCCAGGATCATCTTTTTCTCACTCATCCTACCATGCAGAGCCAGCACCTGTGAGGTTGAGTAGGGCGGGAGCTCACATTCAGGTGTGGGGGCCCTGGGAGCAGCATTTCCTCCTATTATCTGTTGGCTGTTTTTATATGACTTTTTTACCACCAATTAAAATGATCCTGTACTCTTTTATCTGGTTTTGGTCTAACACTCCTATCTGTATTTCTCTCGTTTGAAATGTCCCCCCTTGTAATCTGTGTGTGTGTGATTGTGACCTAGTATTTAAAAGTGAATCTATGATTAGTTAGGTATCATAGTATCAGCAAGAACCATTGGATAATCAAAATTTGTGCAAACAGACATTTATTAGTGCAAATAATATCCAAATTTTGACCTTTTTTTTTATTTTGCATAGCATTATGCTGGTAAGAATAAATTGTGTTAAAACCTGTATCTTAATAAATTTGACTTTAAAAGTTGGATAATGACATTCTGCTTTAAACCTGGATTCTCTAAAAAAAAAAAAAAAAAAAAAAAAAACTGCCACTGAAGGGGATTTAAAAGTCGAACTATACTACATAGAGAAGGTCTGTCTGTCTATATGACATCAGCATTTAGTGCTGGGAAAGATGAAACAGCTTTGTTGACCTAGACCAGAGGTAATTGCTCAATTAGACAGCACTGTTTTTCTGCTTTATATGGAAGAACAAAAAAAAAAGATGACAGACAAAGCAGACTGACTTTGGTGTCAGTAGTGTTAATGTTAATGTTAATGTTAAGCAGGCAGCAATCTTTACCGGGGAATGCACTTTGTGACAAAAAAAAAATTTAACCATCAATTCTGACAGTAATGTTCAACCCTGCTAAGCACCCAATGCCAGTCATTTGTCCCATCGAACAAATAGCAATTTCTCCTTCATATACAATAGAAACGTCTAATATTTGTAACAGGGTTGTAGTACAGAATCCAATATTTAACATATTTGAAAAAGAGAAGAAATAATGTTTGTGTACATAGGCGTGCGCAAGGGATGTGCCAGGTGTGCCTGGGCACACCCTAATCCTGGGGTTGGCAACCTGTCAATGGTGGGCAGGTGACAGGTAAACCGCAATCCTTTCTTGCCGATCCTTAGAACCTGGACAGGAGAGGCGGCACAGGTGGAATTTTGTGGAACCGATCTGTATTTTCCTCCTGCAGCAGCTGAAAGTAGGCATCTCCTCCTCTCCCTTTTGTCAACATTCAGCTGCCACAGGAGGAAAATATAGGAGATTGGTACTAATATATGCCACCCCTCCTTTCCCTGTTTCTCTTCCTTCTGTTGCCCGGGTCCCCCATGTGCTCCCTTTCTCCCCCTTCCTCCCATTGTTTCAGGATGGAGAGCGGGGAAAAGGCCGGTAAATATGTCAAACGCATATGTGTTGGAGCTTTAGGGTGCACACCCTAATGCAATAGGCTGCGCACACCTATGTTTGTGTAGGTATGTAATTATCACCATCCTTGTGATGTACCCATACTGGTACTGATTACTGATCCTACTGCTCACACTTTCCCTTTTCCCTTGTTTCTACGGTATAATCCAGAATTTAGAATACATTGTTCTAAAACAACTTAAAGTACAATTCCACCTTTTGGAAAAATTTGATCCTGCCAGGGCAGGGCAGCAATTTTGTACATCTTTGTTGCCCATCCTGTTCTCTTATGCCTACAGGCCTTGTACTATCCATTGTACCACTGTATTGGGGGAATTTTAAACACAATTATGCCTACTTTCTACATAATGCAACGGAATGGTTTACTAACCTTTCTAGATGCACATAAACAAAACAGTAGACATGTGCGATTCGGTTTGTAATGAATAGATTTTCGTACAAATTTGTTAGTATTCGTACATTCGGATCAATTCGAACATCTGAATAGCTGAAAGAACCAAAATTACGGAAATTACGAATAAGCAAAATAACGAACGCGCGAAAATACGAACTTTTGAACGGACAAACTTACCAAAATACGAAACTTAGAAACAGTAGAAGAAAGAAAATGATATCTATAATGAATGATTTACATTTTGTATTTTCAATTCTTTGTTCATAATTTCGTATGTTCGTATCTTCATTTGTGTGTTCGTAATTTCGTTTGTTTGTGTTCTCGAATCGTTCTTTTGAATGGACAATGTAAGTGTATCTTAATATGTATGTTTGTAATTTCGTATGTTCGTATTTTCGTGTTCTCGAATCGTTCTTTCGAATGGGCAGTGTATTAGTGAGTGATGTATCTTACTTAATATCTTTAGCCAATCAGCTTATCCCTGATGTGTCTGAGTCACACTGCACTCCTGAATCTTTTTAGATTCAGTTGAGGAGGAGACTGAGTCAGGTCTCGTGACCGAGGGAGTGGACTGAAGTAAGTACAGGGCTTAGTAGAAAAGCAAGCATAGGATTATAATTCTTTATGTAGCGGGACACATTTTTGATGTATAATGTAATGTTATGCTATATCTTATCAAATGGTGCCATCTAGCAGCCGAAATATAAAAGGACTACATCTTTATTTCTTTTATTATTCAAGTTGACATGGAAGTATTCTGTTTGTTTACATTTGAACATTAACTTGACCTACCCACAATGCTCAGTAACTCCCACAAATCTCAGGGAGCAGAACTGCATTGTGGGAAGATTATAAAAAGGCTGGGAGCGGCCATTTTAGCTCTCTTGGACACGCATGGCCAGCCTGGGAGGATCTGTGTAAGGTCAGCGATCCGAGCAGCAGTACTGTGACACACCAGAGAACTGGACTGATGGCGGGGCAACACTGGGAAGGAGCCAGAGGAGCCTGTCGGAGTCATCTAGGAGTTCCAGAGTGTCTCGAACTGTGGAGCAGAGCAGCGCAGCAGTGCTGGCCGGCCGGAGACAGAACCCTGTACATCAGAACGGAGTCTTCAGACATCGCTGTCCTGGTTGGGTGAGAGGGCTGTTGCCCAAAAGCTTCTTGATGTACTTTTACACATCCCTCTGCACAAGACAAAGCTGCTGAGACCCATGGTTCCACAAGCTAAGTCAAGAGGATTAGACTGAGTTAATATTAGGCTTCGGGCCTGCACCTCATTGAGCATTTAGTACTGAGTCACTGACACCAAAGATAGTTATAGTGCTATTGCACCAGGACTTTGCTTCTACATTTCAGTCTACTTTGATCAGGAGTCATTAACCCTTTGGATTACAAACCTACTCTATTTTACTAGCAGAAGAAAAGAAGGACTGTTTAGTAAAACACAAGGCCTTGTGTCCGTTTACTATATTGGGGTAGAGTGATATTAAATAAGGGAGCTCTTTAATTGTTGTATTACATTTTATCAAGTTAGTCTTTGATTTAGTATAGTAAGGGACATAGGATGGTGCTCATAGTGAGATAAATTCACTCTGACGGTTATCCTATTTACTTTGCTACATCACTCATATATTTTTTCAGACATTTTATACCTGTATTCTATCTTTGTAATATAAAGTTCAGTTGACTGTGTTGGCCTAACAGTACAACCATTGTAGTTTAAACCTTCTAAACCAATTACAGTAAATAAGGGTATTATTCAAGTATAACTGTGTGAATGTTGTTTTCCTCTTCATCACCAGCCAAGAGGAGGGTAAGGTAACTACAGACAGGTATATTATATTGAGTATTGTGAACTTGCCTTTATGATTTTGTTTTGACTGCATACCACAGCTGTGTCAGGGGGACTGAGATATTCAAAGGGGAAACAAAGCAGAGTACAGGCCCAAATAAATCAGCAGCTCCTTCAGGGGTCAGTGCTACATGTGGGGGCTAGTCCAGGATATCTGTTACTCTGCAAGTAAACCCATCCCCTTGGCACCAGTATGGACCCTGCCACTGTGGTTCAGTGGTGCAAAGAAGAACTCGCACGCATGAAGGAGAGTGTGATCGTTGAGCATTCTGGAAAGGCCCGGGAGGAAGGATGTCAGTCCAGGGTTCTGAGAGAAACCGCTGACACAGTATCCTGGTCCCCACCTATCCAACAAAGCAGGGGGAGTGACCCTGAATTGGAGAAACTGATGATTCAGCTGCAAAGAGAAATGTCGAAGATGATGAAGATGTTGATCGGGTCATTGAATCTCATGTCTGCGTTAGACACTTTAAAGATGCAAGTGTCCCAGATGGCAGAGATGATGCACAAATTGATGGCAGAACGTACTGAGTTGTCTGGCCAGAAGTCCACAAAGCCAGACGTCTGTCAAAACTGTGGAGGTATAGGTCACTACCAACAAGTATGCCCAAGTCCAAGAATGGAAACAGAAGACTGGCGGAGACCTCAGAGAAGTGACCCAAGATGAAGAGAAGATCCGGGCCTTCGAAAAGAACTTTCCCTGAGTCTGCGCGGGAGCAATGGAGAACACCTGCTGTTTATACTGTTTCAGTGGGAAATACTTTTCAGTCTCTAAACCGACGACGGAAGCGGTATGCTCGGCGGCAGAAGCTGAAGAGAGCACAAGTCCAAGTATGCCAAGCTGTGGTTACAGATGCTCCCAACAGGCCTCCTACCCAGTTGGTAGGCCCTCTACCTGTAGTGCCTGTTTTGGTTGAAGGGATCTACACATTTGGACACAACTTCTCTTGGACACACATGGCCAGCCTGGGAGGATCTGTGTGAGGTCTCCAGCACAGCGCGGCCTACCTCCATGGAACAGTGATCCGAGCAGCAGTTCTGTGACACACCAGAGAACTGGACTGACGGCGAGGCAAGACTGGGAAGGAGCCAGAGGAGCCTGTTGGAGTCATCTGGGAGTTCCAGAGTGTCTTGAACTGTGGAGCGGAGCAGCGCAGCAGTGCCGGCCGGCCGGAGACAGAACCCTGTACATCAGAACGGAGTCTTCTGACATCGCTGTCCTTGTTGGGTGAGAGGGCTGTTACCCAAAAGCTTCTGTTTAGTAAAACACAAGGCCTTGTGTTCCTTTACTATATTGGGGTAGAGTGATATTAAATAAGGGAGCTCTTTAATTGTTGTATTACACTTTATCAAGTTAGTCTTTGATTTAGTGAAGTAATAAAGCGCGCAGGAAATAGGATGGTGCTCATAGTGAGATAAATTCACTCTGACGATTATCCTGTTTACTTTGCTACATCACTCATATATTATTTCAGACATTTTGTACCTGTATTGTATCTTTGTAATATAAAGTTCAGTTGACTGTCAGACTATGTTGGTCTGACAGTACAACCATTGTAGTTTAAACCTTCTAAACCAATTACATTAAATAAAGTTATTATTCAAGTATAACTGTGTGAGTGTTGTTTTCCTCTTCATCACCAGCCAAGAGGAGGGTAAGGTAACTACAGACAGGTATATTATATTGAGTATTGTGAACTTGCCTTTATGATTTCATTTTGACTGCACACTATCACACCACAGCTGTGTCAGGGGGACTGAGATATTCAAAGGGGAAACAAAGCAGAGTACAGGCCCAAATAAATCAGCAGCTCCTTCGGGGGTCAGTGCTACATTTATTTCCTACAAAAGTACAAATGAACGAAAAAGGCAATCTCACAAACGTAACAATAAACTAAATTACGAGTAGTGTACAGAATTAACAAAAATTATTATATAGCAAAATGACAAATTTTGAAAAACGGAATTACGAATCATTTCATAGCAAAGAAAGTATAACTGTTACGAAAATACGAACAAGTCCGAATATGAAACCTTGCACCTTACGAAATTACGAATCATTAGACTAACGGAATAACGAATCATTTCGTATCAATGAAAATATATCTGTTACAAAAATATGAACGAGTCCGAATATGAAAACTCGCGTCTTATGAAATTACGAATTGTTACGAATCAACGGAAACATAAAGTAAGGAAACAAAACAAATTTTTTTGTTGTGCACATGTCTACAAAACAGCCTTATGGAGACACAGCTGAATTTTGTAACCACTGCCATCAAACTCAGTTTTGTACTATCTTGCCATACAAATGTTATAATAAGAAGGAACTGGGCTATAAAAACTAAGATGATTAAGGCTACATTTGCACAGGTGTTTTGCCCTGGTGCGAATGGCAGCAGCAGAAATCTGCCATTCACACCAGGGGCAAAACGCCAGTGCAAATGTAGCGTAATAGGTATTATGTCTAGATAGGTTTCATAATTAAACCTAAATTGAATGTTTTCATCAGTTTAACAACATGAAGATAAGATATTATGTGCAGCAATATATTTTACACTTAAAGCACATCTAAACTCAAAGACAAAAATGTAATATGTTGCAGCTTGCAAGCCCTTAGATGTGATGATTGCATTTGTTTTCCTTTTTTCAGATGTTTCCCCCTTTTTTTTTTTTTTACTTGGCAATGCTGCAAATAATGAAAAAAATAGGAAAAACCTATAAGCTGCGCACCCTGGACAATAATCAACGTGAATAAGTGTTCAATAACTTTTTGGGAGCAGCTGGTAGTAAGACCAAAAGTCTAATAATGTGTTAAAGAAATCAAATAAATTTCATACCGTGCTCTAAGTACTGAAATATACATACCAAAAAATGTGAAAAAATCATAAGTGAAATTAATAAGAAACATATATGCTAAAACACAATAAATGTCCATATAATTTCCAAAGAAATTTGAAATCAATTACAGTAAGTGTCCGTGAACCACCACCATGAATTTTCTATCAATGTGAGTGATGAGAATCCCTGCGATCTGGGTGAGAAAACATCTTCCACCACCACCAGGCAAACAATCTACTCACCAGAGGCAGTTGACACCCATTACAGGTAGTCAAACCAGGCGCAGATACCAATAGAAGTATGCCTTATGAAGGGAGACTGGTCCACAGCCTGATATGCTTCAATGATCGATCAGAGAAGATTGGCACCCCTTACAGGTGGTCATATCAAGCGCAGATACCAATGGAAGTGTGCCTTCTAAAGGAAGACTGGTCCACAGCCCGATATACTCCAACGATTGGTAATATATTTAAAAGGTAACAAGAAAAAGAGACTCCTCATTGCGTAGTATAAAATATCCCTTTATTCCATAAGAAGCATTGGCATAAAACATAATAAAAACACTTTGCCCGAATCAAAAAGCATGCAGGTATGCTGGTTGCATTCCACCTGCGTTCCAACTAGCGGAAAATACGTATCACTTGTCCTACGACCCAGCGCCTTTCGTCAGTAACGTCTGACATCATCAGGAGTCATGTGGTCGGATGCGTCATTTTTTTTATATATACACAGCCACAAATTGGATATCCAATCCACTTCCATCCTTAGTAATTGTTTTAAATATTGCACCAAAAAGTTAATACATGGTTCTAGAACCAAATTAACTAAATGTTGGCACTTATATTAAATAAAAAAGTATATAATATAAAATCTATATAAAATGTATTGAAATCAGTAAAAAAAAATATCGTAACAAGTGCACTCTCTAATGGTGGACTCGATTACTACATCAAAGAATGCTGTAACAAGTTCACCATCTGGTGGTGGACTCAATTACTACATCAAACAGGACCAATTTGCCTATTGTAGGGACACCATCTTGTGGATGCATAAAGTATTGCTATCTGCAATTACTCATTGTAAAAAATGCCATCTTGTGGATGGACATATATTTCTGATAATTATAATATGTCCATCCACAAGATGGAGTTTTTTACAATGAGTAATTGCAGATTGCAATACTTTATGCATCCACAAGATGGTGCCCCTACAATAGGCAAGTTGGTCCTTTTGATGTAGTGATTGAGTCCACCATCAAATGGTGCACTTGTTACAGCATTCGTTGATGTAGTAACCAAGTCCACCATTATTGGGTGCACTTGTTACGATATATTTTTTTACTTTTTTTACTGATTTCAATACATTTTATATGGATTTTATATTATATACTTTTTGATTTAATATAAGTGCCGAAATTTAGTTCATTTGGTTCTAGAACCATGTATTAACTTTTTGGTACAATATTTAAAATGATTACTAAGGATGGAAGTGGATTGGATATCTAATTTGTGACTGTGTATATATAAAGGAAATGACACATCCGACCACATGACTCCTGATGATGTCAGGTGTTATTGACGAAACTCGTCGGGTTGTAGGGCACGTGATACGTCATTTCTGCTAGTTGGAACGCAGGTGGAATGCAAATGGCATACCTGCATGCTTTTTGATTTGGGCAAAGTGTTTTTACTATGTTTTATGCTGATGCTTCTTATGGAATAAAGGCATTTTTTATACTACGCAATGAGGAGCCCCTTCTTCTTATCTTTTAAACATATGACCAATCGGAGTATATCGGGCTGTGGACCAGTCTTTCTTTAGAAGGCACACTTCCATTGGTATCTGCGCTTGATATGACCACCTGTAATGGGTGCCAATCTTCTCTGACTGATCATTGGAGCATATCGGGCTGTGGACCAGTCACCCTTCATAAGGCATAAGTCTATTGGTATCTGCGCCTGGTTTGACTACCTGTAATGGGTAGATTGTTTGCCTGGTGGTGGTGGAAGACGTTTTCTCACCCAGATCGCAGGGATTCTCATCACTCACATTGATAGAAAATTCATGGTTGTGGTTCACGGACACTTAATTTGATTTCAAATTTCTTTGGAAATGATATGGACATTTATTTTAGTGTTTTAGCATATATATTTCTTATGAATTTCACTTATGATTTTTTTGCATTTTTAGGTATGTATATTAGAGCGCGGTATGAAATGTATTTGATTTCTTTAACACAATGCTGCAAATAACACACTTAGGGGTGTATTTATAAAAAAAAAATTTGTATCACTATTCCTTTTATGAAATTGCATTTACGTTTGGTGGAATAATAGCAAAATCAAATGTTACCAGGTTGTTTTCTCTCAAGGGTGGATGTTTTTCTTTCAGAATAGCATGAATCAGGAAAATACTGCATTTTGGCCACTAGATGAAAATGACAATCACAATTACAAGTTTTTATTTCTTATGACAATCGACTTCATTTAGTGGCCATAACAAGATATTTTCTCAATTCTTGCTATTCTTTTCAATTAGAAAAATGTAGCCTGTAGAAAAAAAAGCCTAGCAGCATTTGATTTTGCTAGCATTCACACAGAGCAAACCTACACACAGTTTTACTTAAAAAATAGCAACGCAATTTAAAAAAAAACCTTTACTGACAGGGCCCCAAAATAAAGAGGTCCCCTTGTCATCCTATTTCTTTCTTTAACAACTTTATATGAATTCAATTTACAGTATAGTATATTGAATATATGAAAGGTAGGAATTTGGGTTGGTCTGCTTGCTCTTTATTAGTCTTTTAGGGTGTCTAAAGTTTCTAGGGAGAAGATGACAGGTGATGTGGCTGTGCTAACCAGGGTGAGACACAGCTAATCACTGGAATAGTGACTGACACCTTTACCTTTACACAGAACTATGAGTAGGGGCCTGTAGCAGTTTTATCCACAACATTAAGCCCGGAGCATCCCACCCACCTACCCTGTCCTGGTTTATCCTCATTGGCAGTAATATCACCTGCTTTGTGGATGGACAGTGTTTGATGAGTTTTATGATGGTCACTTCTGTTTGATTTCCAGGCTTTGGAAAAGCCTGGTGGTTGGGTTATGTCAACGACATAGTGGGTGGACAGTGGTTCACATGATTTAAGATTGTCAATTCTCTTTGATCTATGGTGCTTGAGTCTTGAAGACTAAGATTGTTGATTGTTTGGTGTCTATGGGTAGGGTTTATAAGTTATTAAAAGTTCAAGTTAAAGTTTAATTTAAAGCCTAATAAAGTGCCGTTGCCAAATCTTTTCCACATTCATATATCTGGTGTTTTATTATTTTTATTTGTTGTTTTGTGTGCATGTACAATCCCATGTCTCCACTCACTTCCCAATTCTATCTATAGAAGAAACCATGGTTGTCACATAGGTTGGACTTCAAACATGTCTGCCTTTGTTCATCTCCATTACACAGTGAATTTCTGGGAAGAAAAAAGAGAAATAACTTTGTTTCTGTTGCCTTTCAGCTTACAGAAAGTGAAAGAGACTGTATGTCGGGAAAGATAAACAGGTATTTTATGTACATGCCAAAAATGTTTTTAATTTGAAAACAGGAAACTTTTGCAGACACCGCTTTAGGGACTGGTAAGCTGCAATATTATTATTTTTTTCACCTTTAGTACAAACTCCTGTTGGCTACAAATAATTTGATATGCTTTTAGTATTTTAAAGTGATCATATATTGGAGATAAAGATTCTAACAATCAAATTACATAAAAAAACACTTCTACTATGCCTGAGAAACCAGGAAATTTTGAATGCTTTTGGCTTGTGTTCCTCCTATTAAACTGAAAAATCTCTTGTTAAATGCAGCCATTGCATCCTTTATATGAAATGCTTGTTTGCCCAAAGCTTGTTATTCCATCTAGGTTAATAGGTATTCATAATCATGCAACTCAGCTGTGAGAGCATGTAGTTCTTAGTACTTTGAGACCAAAACATATACTGTACATTCCTAAGTGCTCCAATACTTTCATGTAAAAGGCAAAAGACAGACATCATCAGGAGCCTTACCTAAAGTTATTCCTAAATAAACCTTAATATTCGAAAAATATCCAAATGGGGACAAATAATTTTGTGTCCCCGATATAGTAGAACATCGGAGTGTAACTTCTTCTGTACTGTCACCTTTGCTATACACTAGACTAGGGGGTCTAGTTATTAAAAAATTACTTTGCGAATGTCTCAACTAGGGATTAGCCCGCGGTTCGAGTCAAACACAAGTTCGACTCTAACATTGGGTGTTCGTTTGTTCTAAAATAAACCTAACAAATTCATGGGAAATTAGAGCGCCGCGGAACACCCCAAAATGCACTGCGAGATAGCAGTGCATTGCTGTATAATGATTGGCCAAAGCATGCACCCGGCCTGCATGCTTTGGCCAATCACAACACGCTCTGCTGAGAGAGCCATAATTGGCCAAAGGCAGGGTGCCACTACAAATGAACGAAAAAGGCAAAAGGCAATCTCACAAACGTAACAATAAACTAAATTACGAGTAGTGTACAGAATTAACAAAAATTATTATATAGCAAAATGACAAATTTTGAAAAACGGAATTACGAATCATTTCATAGCAAAGAAAGTATAACTGTTACGAAAATACGAACAAGTCAGAATATGAAACCTTGCACCTTACGAAATTACGAATCATTAGACTAACGGAATAACGAATCATTTCGTATCAATGAAAATATATCTGTTACAAAAATATGAACGAGTCCGAATATGAAAACTCGCGTCTTATGAAATTACGAATTGTTACGAATCAACGGAAACATAAAGTAAGGAAACAAAACAAATTTTTTTGTTGTGCACATGTCTACAAAACAGCCTTATGGAGACACAGCTGAATTTTGTAACCACTGCCATCAAACTCAGTTTTGTACTATCTTGCCATACAAATGTTATAATAAGAAGGAACTGGGCTATAAAAACTAAGATGATTAAGGCTACATTTGCACAGGTGTTTTGCCCTGGTGTGAATGGCAGCAGCAGAAATCTGCCATTCACACCAGGGGCAAAACGCCAGTGCAAATGTAGCGTAATAGGTATTATGTCTAGATAGGTTTCATAATTAAACCTAAATTGAATGTTTTCATCAGTTTAACAACATGAAGATAAGATATTATGTGCAGCAATATATTTTACACTTAAAGCACATCTAAACTCAAAGACAAAAATGTAATATGTTGCAGCTTGCAAGCCCTTAGATGTGATGATTGCATTTGTTTTCCTTTTTTCAGATGTTTCCCCCTTTTTTTTTTTTTTCTTGGCAATGCTGCAAATAATGAAAAAAATAGGAAAAACCTATAAGCTGCGCACCCTGGACAATAATCAACGTGAATAAGTGTTCAATAACTTTTTGGGAGCAGCTGGTAGTAAGACCAAAAGTCTAATAATGTGTTAAAGAAATCAAATAAATTTCATACCGTGCTCTAAGTACTGAAATATACATACCAAAAAATGTGAAAAAATCATAAGTGAAATTAATAAGAAACATATATGCTAAAACACAATAAATGTCCATATAATTTCCAAAGAAATTTGAAATCAATTACAGTAAGTGTCCGTGAACCACCACCATGAATTTTCTATCAATGTGAGTGATGAGAATCCCTGCGATCTGGGTGAGAAAACATCTTCCACCACCACCAGGCAAACAATCTACTCACCAGAGGCAGTTGACACCCATTACAGGTAGTCAAACCAGGCGCAGATACCAATAGAAGTATGCCTTATGAAGGGAGACTGGTCCACAGCCTGATATGCTTCAATGATCGATCAGAGAAGATTGGCACCCCTTACAGGTGGTCATATCAAGCGCAGATACCAATGGAAGTGTGCCTTCTAAAGGAAGACTGGTCCACAGCTTGATATACTCCAACGATTGGTAATATATTTAAAAGGTAACAAGAAAAAGAGACTCCTCATTGCGTAGTATAAAATATCCCTTTATTCCATAAGAAGCATTGGCATAAAACATAATAAAAACACTTTGCCCGAATCAAAAAGCATGCAGGTATGCTGGTTGCATTCCACCTGCGTTCCAACTAGCGGAAAATACGTATCACTTGTCCTACGACCCAGCGCCTTTCGTCAGTAACGTCTGACATCATCAGGAGTCATGTGGTCGGATGCGTCATTTTTTTTATATATACACAGCCACAAATTGGATATCCAATCCACTTCCATCCTTAGTAATTGTTTTAAATATTGCACCAAAAAGTTAATACATGGTTCTAGAACCAAATTAACTAAATGTTGGCACTTATATTAAATAAAAAAGTATATAATATAAAATCTATATAAAATGTATTGAAATCAGTAAAAAAAAATATCGTAACAAGTGCACTCTCTAATGGTGGACTCGATTACTACATCAAAGAATGCTGTAACAAGTTCACCATCTGGTGGTGGACTCAATTACTACATCAAACAGGACCAATTTGCCTATTGTAGGGACACCATCTTGTGGATGCATAAAGTATTGCTATCTGCAATTACTCATTGTAAAAAATGCCATCTTGTGGATGGACATATATTTCTGATAATTATAATATGTCCATCCACAAGATGGAGTTTTTTACAATGAGTAATTGCAGATTGCAATACTTTATGCATCCACAAGATGGTGCCCCTACAATAGGCAAGTTGGTCCTTTTGATGTAGTGATTGAGTCCACCATCAAATGGTGCACTTGTTACAGCATTCGTTGATGTAGTAACCAAGTCCACCATTATTGGGTGCACTTGTTACGATATATTTTTTTACTTTTTTTACTGATTTCAATACATTTTATATAGATTTTATATTATATACTTTTTGATTTAATATAAGTGCCGAAATTTAGTTCATTTGGTTCTAGAACCATGTATTAACTTTTTGGTACAATATTTAAAATGATTACTAAGGATGGAAGTGGATTGGATATCTAATTTGTGACTGTGTATATATAAAGGAAATGACACATCCGACCACATGACTCCTGATGATGTCAGGTGTTATTGACGAAACTCGTCGGGTTGTAGGGCACGTGATACGTCATTTCTGCTAGTTGGAACGCAGGTGGAATGCAAATGGCATACCTGCATGCTTTTTGATTTGGGCAAAGTGTTTTTACTATGTTTTATGCTGATGCTTCTTATGGAATAAAGGCATTTTTTATACTACGCAATGAGGAGCCCCTTCTTCTTATCTTTTAAACATATGACCAATCGGAGTATATCGGGCTGTGGACCAGTCTTTCTTTAGAAGGCACACTTCCATTGGTATCTGCGCTTGATATGACCACCTGTAATGGGTGCCAATCTTCTCTGACTGATCATTGGAGCATATCGGGCTGTGGACCAGTCACCCTTCATAAGGCATAAGTCTATTGGTATCTGCGCCTGGTTTGACTACCTGTAATGGGTAGATTGTTTGCCTGGTGGTGGTGGAAGACGTTTTCTCACCCAGATCGCAGGGATTCTCATCACTCACATTGATAGAAAATTCATGGTTGTGGTTCACGGACACTTAATTTGATTTCAAATTTCTTTGGAAATGATATGGACATTTATTTTAGTGTTTTAGCATATATATTTCTTATGAATTTCACTTATGATTTTTTTGCATTTTTAGGTATGTATATTAGAGCGCGGTATGAAATGTATTTGATTTCTTTAACACAATGCTGCAAATAACACACTTAGGGGTGTATTTATAAAAAAAAAATTTGTATCACTATTCCTTTTATGAAATTGCATTTACGTTTGGTGGAATAATAGCAAAATCAAATGTTACCAGGTTGTTTTCTCTCAAGGGTGGATGTTTTTCTTTCAGAATAGCATGAATCAGGAAAATACTGCATTTTGGCCACTAGATGAAAATGACAATCACAATTACAAGTTTTTATTTCTTATGACAATCGACTTCATTTAGTGGCCATAACAAGATATTTTCTCAATTCTTGCTATTCTTTTCAATTAGAAAAATGTAGCCTGTAGAAAAAAAAGCCTAGCAGCATTTGATTTTGCTAGCATTCACACAGAGCAAACCTACACACAGTTTTACTTAAAAAATAGCAACGCAATTTAAAAAAAAACCTTTACTGACAGGGCCCCAAAATAAAGAGGTCCCCTTGTCATCCTATTTCTTTCTTTAACAACTTTATATGAATTCAATTTACAGTATAGTATATTGAATATATGAAAGGTAGGAATTTGGGTTGGTCTGCTTGCTCTTTATTAGTCTTTTAGGGTGTCTAAAGTTTCTAGGGAGAAGATGACAGGTGATGTGGCTGTGCTAACCAGGGTGAGACACAGCTAATCACTGGAATAGTGACTGACACCTTTACCTTTACACAGAACTATGAGTAGGGGCCTGTAGCAGTTTTATCCACAACATTAAGCCCGGAGCATCCCACCCACCTACCCTGTCCTGGTTTATCCTCATTGGCAGTAATATCACCTGCTTTGTGGATGGACAGTGTTTGATGAGTTTTATGATGGTCACTTCTGTTTGATTTCCAGGCTTTGGAAAAGCCTGGTGGTTGGGTTATGTCAACGACATAGTGGGTGGACAGTGGTTCACATGATTTAAGATTGTCAATTCTCTTTGATCTATGGTGCTTGAGTCTTGAAGACTAAGATTGTTGATTGTTTGGTGTCTATGGGTAGGGTTTATAAGTTATTAAAAGTTCAAGTTAAAGTTTAATTTAAAGCCTAATAAAGTGCCGTTGCCAAATCTTTTCCACATTCATATATCTGGTGTTTTATTATTTTTATTTGTTGTTTTGTGTGCATGTACAATCCCATGTCTCCACTCACTTCCCAATTCTATCTATAGAAGAAACCATGGTTGTCACATAGGTTGGACTTCAAACATGTCTGCCTTTGTTCATCTCCATTACACAGTGAATTTCTGGGAAGAAAAAAGAGAAATAACTTTGTTTCTGTTGCCTTTCAGCTTACAGAAAGTGAAAGAGACTGTATGTCGGGAAAGATAAACAGGTATTTTATGTACATGCCAAAAATGTTTTTAATTTGAAAACAGGAAACTTTTGCAGACACCGCTTTAGGGACTGGTAAGCTGCAATATTATTATTTTTTTCACCTTTAGTACAAACTCCTGTTGGCTACAAATAATTTGATATGCTTTTAGTATTTTAAAGTGATCATATATTGGAGATAAAGATTCTAACAATCAAATTACATAAAAAAACACTTCTACTATGCCTGAGAAACCAGGAAATTTTGAATGCTTTTGGCTTGTGTTCCTCCTATTAAACTGAAAAATCTCTTGTTAAATGCAGCCATTGCATCCTTTATATGAAATGCTTGTTTGCCCAAAGCTTGTTATTCCATCTAGGTTAATAGGTATTCATAATCATGCAACTCAGCTGTGAGAGCATGTAGTTCTTAGTACTTTGAGACCAAAACATATACTGTACATTCCTAAGTGCTCCAATACTTTCATGTAAAAGGCAAAAGACAGACATCATCAGGAGCCTTACCTAAAGTTATTCCTAAATAAACCTTAATATTCGAAAAATATCCAAATGGGGACAAATAATTTTGTGTCCCCGATATAGTAGAACATCGGAGTGTAACTTCTTCTGTACTGTCACCTTTGCTATACACTAGACTAGGGGGTCTAGTTATTAAAAAATTACTTTGCGAATGTCTCAACTAGGGATTAGCCCGCGGTTCGAGTCAAACACAAGTTCGACTCTAACATTGGGTGTTCGTTTGTTCTAAAATAAACCTAACAAATTCATGGGAAATTAGAGCGCCGCGGAACACCCCAAAATGCACTGCGAGATAGCAGTGCATTGCTGTATAATGATTGGCCAAAGCATGCACCCGGCCTGCATGCTTTGGCCAATCACAACACGCTCTGCTGAGAGAGCCATAATTGGCCAAAGGCAGGGTGCCTTTGGCCACTCATGGCTCAGGGAGCTAAGTCCACGCCCCACACTATATAAGGCTGCTGCTTACACGGCGGCTGTATATTGTAATGAATGAAGAGAGATTCGGCAGCTTAGTTAGTAGCATGCAGGCATTGTATTTGAAATATATAAACACCCAAAAACCCGAACAAGGGAACAATAATACATATGCAACCCCCTACCAACCCCCAATGGGACAATACCCCAGACCCTGGAGAGGAGGTTATAGAGGGAGGGGGAGGGGCTATTATAATTACGGCCCAAACTACGGTCCACCCATGTGGCAGGGGGAATGGCGGGATTGGAGAGAACCCTACAAACCACCTATGCCAGTATTCCAAACCAGCAGAGGGGGCTGGAACAGGAATCCCCAAGAAACTGGAGGCAGCATAAACCAAAGAGAAAGAGAGGCTGTAGAGGGGGAGGCAAAAAGGAAAAGAGAAGATTAGGGGAGGGTATTTTTAATTTAACAGATATAACATTTACCCATGAGGAACTGCTAGTACTAGATAGTGGCATTAAATATGCACCCAGTGCAACCTTCAACCAATTTGAGGCATTCATTGACTTACAAAAGTTCATTCGTAAACTAAATTTAAAGAAATACTATTTAGAGAAAGGAGAACCCCAACACCAACTTAATGAAACAGAGTATACACATAGCCAGTTGAGGAACAGGTCCACGTTCAACCCCAAGTCAAACACCAATCAACACATTGAAGTATTTAAAAGGTTAGTAGAGAAGGAAATGAGAAACATCAAACCGGTAAAGTGCAATAAAGATAGAATATGGCAAGGTCTGAAGAAATTGGAAAAAAGAAAAAACATAGTAATTCGACCAGCGGACAAGGGGGGAGGGGTAGTGATCCTGACC
This sequence comes from Lithobates clamitans, assembly GCA_037952925.1. NCBI lineage: Eukaryota > Metazoa > Chordata > Amphibia > Anura > Ranidae > Lithobates > Lithobates clamitans. The sequence continues at coordinate 3,179,148 of JBBGZY010000248.1, forward strand.
AAACAGGACTACCACACAGAATTGGAAAGACTAGTTAAAGATATTAGCACATACCAACCCCTAAAAAAGAATCCCAATAGAGAACTAAAAAAGAAATTGAAAGAGTATCTGAATAAGGGCATAGCAGATAAAATTATAAACAAGAAAGAAGGTAGGTACTTACTGACAGAAGCACCAAGGATACCAGTAATATACCAGGTTCCTAAAATTCATAAAAACAAAACTAGACCACCAGGAAGGCCTATAATTAGCGGCATAGAATCCGTTTACTCCAGATTGGGGGAGTACTTGGATGTATTCCTCCAACCAATAGCAGGAGAGGGTAAGGCATTCCTTAAGGATAGCAAGGATGTAATTAATAATCTAAAAGATCTACAGGTGGACGACTCCACACTATTGGTAACAATGGATGTGGAGTCGTTGTACACCAATATAAAGCAAACGGATGCCTTGGCAGCTGTAGCATGGGGAATGAAAAATCTATCAGACCTTAAATTAAAACAAAGACGGTTCATATTGGAGGGATTAAGGATGGCTATGGGGAATAATTTTTTCTGGCACGACCATAACTACTATAGACAGATCAAGGGAGTAGGAATGGGTAACAAGTATGCACCAAGTGTGGCCAACATCTTCCTAAGTAAATGGGAGGAGGAAGAGATTTTTGGGGGATGCTGGCCACACTTGCTGCTATAAAAACGCTTTATTGATGACATTTTGATAGTGTGGAAGGGCAGCCAAGAACAACTGGAAGCATTTATCCAACATATTGGCTATAACAAATATAATATCAAATTTACGGCTACAGTACATAAACAAAAAATAAATTTTCTGGATCTAGAAATTTATAAAAACAAAAACAAACTTGGGACTAGGACACACTTCAAAGAAACGGACCGTAATGGTTATATACCGATGGGGAGCTGTCACCACCCCCATTGGAAAAAAGCAATCCCAAAAAGCCAGTTTACCAGGATAAGACGAAATTGTGACCAAATAGAGGACTACTTCCAGCAGACTGACATATCAATTAAGAGATTTATAGACAAGGGATACAAAAGAGAAACACTGGAGGAAACACGTCTAAAAATAGCCAATATGGATAGAGAGCTAACACTAACCAATAAAACCAGAAACCACAACCGAAGAGACAAAGTGCCATTTATAACGGGATTCAATAAACAATACAAAACACTAGAGAACATTATAAAAAAATATTGGCCCATAGTCAGTAATGATCCACAATTGAGCAAGATACTACCAAAAAAAACAGCATTTGTATATAGGAGAGCAAGGAGGATCCGGGATAAAATAGTAAAGAATGTACCGGACCCCCCTAAAAAAATGTCAACTTTTTTCAACCAGGAAGGTTTTTTTAGATGCGGGAAATGCAAGGCATGTAGATCCAAAAACAACAAACTTCATGTCAAACAGCAATAAGCAAAACTACAAAATTGATAAACTTATAACATGTACGAGCACACATGTCACCTACGTGCTGGAGTGCAGCTGTGGACTGCAGTACGTGGGCAGAACAACTAGAGCCCTATCGGTAAGAGTGGGAGAACACGTTAGAAATATCAAAAAAGGATTTAAACATCATAGCGTATCAAAACACTTTAGGGATGTACATGGTAGGAACCCCCAACATCTAAAATTCTATGGAATAGATACAATAGAAAAAGATTGGAGAAACACTAATATGAAAAGGGAGGTATCAAGAAATGAAACCCATTGGATATACAAAATGGACACTATGAGGCCAAAAGGGTTAAACGTGGAACTCGACATCAACTGCTATCTGGAAAACTATTAATTTAGCACAGTATAAAATATTTACCAGTTTTATATTTTATATTTTTATATTTTTATTTTTATTTATTTTCATTTTTCCTGTGTAGAAAAATTCCCATTTTTTGTGTTTTTTGTTTTTAACTTTAATTTTATTTTTATTTTCGTTTTATTTATTTTTCATAATTCTGTTTATTTTCATTCTATTTTTTCTAATAAATTTGTTCAGTTTTTTATTTTTTCAGTTTTTCATTTTTTCATTTTTTTCATTTTTTTCATTTGTTCATTTTTTTCATTTTTTTCATTTTTTCATTTTTGTATTTTTTGTTTTTTATTTTTATTTTATTAATTTTTATTTTTTATTTTTTATTTTTTATTTTTATTTTTATTTTTATTTTCATTTATAATGTCTATTATTATTTTTATTTTCCATCTATTTTTCAAAATAAATTTTTTATTATTTTTCATTTATAGAACCAATATAAACATAATGCAATAAAGGAATAACAGGGGTTATATATATAAAGGCATCTAAAATATTTTTTGGAAACACTTTGGACCATTTTGGGAATGTTCCAGGAAACAATGGTCTGGAGCTGCTCCATATCCTTATGGATCAGTGGCCAGGGCGGAATGGGTAAATGGTTTTAAAATAATAGTTTGAAAATGTGTAATATGTTTAAGACGTTGTAAAAGCCTCTCCAGCAGATATAGATGGGTCAGGACGTATATTTGATACTCAGATATATTTTAAATATAAAGGGGTAACAGCTACACCAATGCAGTATATAAAGAGGGAAAACGCCCTTAGTCAAAATGGCGATAATAGAAAGGAAGTCTAAGACGGAAATATTACCTTAGTTAAAATGGCGGAATATGCACTTCCGGCCATACGTAGTATAAATAGAGGGTGCACCAATCAAACGGCAGCTTCCTGATGACGCATTTGATGATGCGAAACGCGTAGAGGCTGCTGGGAGAAATTTGCATCAGGTGACCGGACGTGAGCGGGAACGAGGCTTGGAGCGCAAGCCGAGAGTGGAGGCCGCACAGTAACACCAGGCGGACCATGCTAACAATCACCAACCCGTCCGTAACTGCTGGATAAGCTTCGTGCCAGCTTGGAGGGCACTTTTATATGTGAGTGATCATTTTAACTTTCATATTTTAAAATAAATGGTTCAAACATATTGCGCTATGATCGCTTTTTGTCCCTGTGCTTCCATATGAGGAACAATAGAGTCCATGTTTTAGCCGGTGAGAAGTGTTGCCTAAAGTGGAAGAGTTATCCCTGAATGAACCAAAGGCGTATCTCTAGCTAAGTATCTGGTGAGTGGCCAATCTGAATGGTGGAGGTGTCTCACTCAGTCACATATGAACACTGAAGGAACATAGGAGCACGCCAGTCACATTAATGATTACAAGATTTTTGAGCATGTTTGAAGGACTTTTTATTTCATGTATTTACTATATGGGTATATAATGTATTGATGTAGAGCTTTAAGTCTATGCACAAGGTTTAAGTTTATTTAAGATTATTAGAAAATAAGTATTGCAGGTGGTGATTAAATACGGGAGTAGCGCATTCACACACACGAATTAGATATATATATATATATATATACTCTGCATTTAGCATAGCTTAGATATTCAGTATAGAATCTATATTCAGTCAGTACAGGCAGTGTATTTGATATATATATATATATATATACAGCCTAGTATATACCCTGCATTTAGTGTAGATTAGATTTTCAGTGTAAAATCTATATTCAGGCAGTGTGGTATATATAATATAGTTTATTGAACTGGTTAAAGGGAACCCCGCGGCAAAATGTATAAAAAAAATGGCGTGGGGGTCCCCCCCAATATCCATACCATACCAGGAGACAGTTTTGGACAATTCCTTTATTTAAAAAAAAGTGTCCCGCGATGTCTATCCATCTTCAATCATGCCGCCGATGGTCCTGGAAACACATGATGTCAGAAGGGACAGGGTCACTCGGTTATGTCAGCGGGTGGCCCCGCCCTTGGCTGTATAAGAGCTGTCAAAGCAAAAAGATGGCAGTCGGCGGGACGCCTCCCATGAAGGCGGAGTTTTTCCATATTTTTTTCTTTTTTTGGGGACCATCGGCACCGTGATTGAAGATGGATGGACATCGCAGGACTCTTTTTTTTATAAAGGAATTGTCCAAAACTGTCTCCTGTCATTTTTATTTTTTTGACACTTTTTTAGTGAATGGGTAGGGGTACCCATTCACATGGGGGGCTGGGATCTGGGGGCACCCTTGTTAAAGGGGGCTTCCAGATTATAATAAGCCCCTCGCCCACAGACCCCCACAACCACCGGGCAAGGGTTGTGGGGAAGAGGCCCTTGCCCCATCAACATGGGAACAAGGTGTTCTGGGGGGACCCCAAAGCACCCTCCCCATGGTAAGGGCATGTGGCCTGGTATGGTTCAGGAGGGGGGGGGCGCTCTCTCATCCTTCCCCCCTTTTCAGTGCGGCCTGCCAGGTTGCGTACTTGGATAAGGGTCTGGTATCGATTTTGGGGGATCCCCACCCCATTTTTAAAAAATGTTGGTGTGGGGTTCCCCTTAAAATCCATACCAGACCTGAAGGGCCTGGTATGGATTTTGGGGGGGCCCCCACACCATTTTTTTTGTGGTGCGGGGGAACCCACGCCATTTTTTTCAATGGTTTTATATGTATATTGCCTGGAGTTAGCAATACATTACAGCCGTGAGCAATTTTTAATTACAATTTTTCCTTTAGAAATGTCATTTTGCTGCGGGACTGTTATGAACATAGGGAAAATGCGCTGCTTTACAGGCAGACTAAGGGGACCCCCAAGGCACGATATTTAAAGGAATATTTAATTTTTATTGTTTCACTTTAAGCATTATTAAAATCACTGCTCCTGAAAAAAAACTGCAGTTACCCTTAACCCCGATTCTGGGTAATCCCAGGTTTCTCCCCAGGATCTCCTCTACACAATTTCAAGCACTGAGAAACTCTAATTGTGTAACTGCCTCCCAGTTCGTGATAAGAGATAGATGGCCCTCCATTCCGGAGTTAATGGACTCCACAGGCCCTTTCCGACTCACATTCTGGAACGCAGCACAGATTCACCACTTTCTCCAGACTATTCTGAATCCCCAAAATTACACTAGATCTTTGACCACGTTTGAGGAGTACTGCTCGGAGACAGAACCGCTATCACAGGTCCTTTCCAAAATGTATGCCCTCCTGAACACCCCCCCCCCAAGAACCATGTCTGCCATGGATTACGAAATGTGAAACAGACCTCCACCGCACCTTCACTACAGCCCAAAAACAGAACACGATCACTCCCTCAAGTCCTCACTATGCACTAAAATACAGGAGACCAATTATAAGATTCTGACAAGGTGGTACCTGACACCCAGTCGCCTGCATATTATTTTTCTTGACACGCCAAAACACTGCTGGCGATGCCGTGAAGACTGCACTCGTTTTGGTCTTGCCCTAGGCTGGCAGATTTCTGGACTGCGGTTCACACCATCTCCCAAAAATTCACATACTTTCAGATCCCGAACGACCCGGCATTTTTTCTACTCCACATATCCACTCTCTCTCCCAGAATCTATAAAAAGTCTATAATAAGTCACCTGACAAAAGCAGCTAAATCCTGCATTCCCTTACTCTGGAAACAACAGAGTCCACTGACCACAGCGATGTGGCTGCGGAAGGTGGAAGATATAAATAAGATGGAGGATTTAATAATGACAGCCCAAGATAGACACGAAACCTACAAGAAAACTTGGACTCTCTGGAACATGTTTATACACTCAGAGGAGGGTAAGGCCCACTTTGGGCCTTGAGCCTCTAAAAATCAATATGGGACAGGAGTTCTCTACTGACCTGAACCACAGAGCCAACTATACCCAAACGCCAGTCCTCCCACCCCCCCTTCCTCCACCTTCCCCCCTTCCCTCTCCCCCTCTCCAGTACTTCTCTTTCTTTCTTTCTTCCCTTCGTTTTTGTAGCTACCTCTAACTCATCTATATCTCTCTTTTTATAAAATAAGTGTTTGGAGTTTAGGATATGGGTTGCCCGTTATTTTTAATCCTTCTGTGTAAGTATTTCGCAACACTAGAGCCGTATAGCAGGGAAATAACTGTACATATCATTTGTGGAATTTTCAATATGCGTACTGAATGTTCTGATATACACTACTGCCTCTTGTGACATGCTGCTAGGAGGCTGCGACCTCCATTGTTAAAGGCTACTACTGTATTTTTGTGGGCCGTGCCCTATTTTTGATAATTCAATAAAACTATATTTGGAAAACTTTTTTTTGCATTGATACATGTCCCCTGGGGCAGTACCCAGGTCCCCAGACACTTTTTAGGTCAATAACTTGCATATAAGCCTTTAAAATTAGCACTTTTGGTTTTTCATGTTCGTGTCCCATAGATTTTAACGATGTTCGCACAAATTTTTTGTCTGTTCGCATGTTCTGGTGAGAACTGAACTTGGGGGTGTTCGGCTCATCCCTAGTCTCAACATTCATGCAATTGTAACAAATAATACCTGTAATTTTTGTAATAGTTTCCTTGTTGCCTTCACTGGCGAATGGAACGGTCCCTAAAATTCGGTCCTAAGAGCCCAATAGCTATAAAAACATTCAACCATTAGAATCAGCATTCACAAATAATATCCTAATACTATAGGTTAAGATCTTTTGACCAGCTGGGGGAATAATATGAAGGTGACCTCAGCATTGTGTGTAGGTTATAGAAAATCCTGTGCAAACGGTGAAATGAATGGGTGTTTGGCCTAACGAACCTCTAGGTGTGTTGTAAAGTGAAACATTTAGCAGTGGTCAAATTACCACTGCCAAATGTGACAGCTTTCTTCTGGTTGGTAGGGGAGTTGGCACCTGCCAGCATCTTGACAACCAGTGACTCATCCTAGTCCAGTATTTTCAGCTTCCAGTCTGGGATTCCTGAATGACAGGTGAATGTAAGTATAAAAGTGAAAATAAAGCATGAGGAGCCCTTAAATTGGTATGGGGGTCACCTAAAATTCCATAACTACATTGTTAATATTATCATGAATTATTATTTTAATAAAGCGCTATGCCTCTCAGTTATGTACGCATATGTGGATTGTCATTCTTGCATGGCTACTACTTATGAAACCAAAAAAATCTGCACTAGAAAATACAACTAAATCCCACCCATGAGCAGCTGTAAAAATATTTTATAGTTATTCAATAAAACAAACAGTACTATAAATAATTCAGTTAAAAATCAATATTCTCCATGTGAAATTCAAATATACATATGAATACCCTGCTGTAGTAAGTTGATATGAATTATTGAATTTCACATGTGGGGGGGTACAGGGTATTTATTTTAACTGAATTATTTATAGTGCTTTTTTTTTTGAATGGCTACTATTAATTACCTGTTGCATGTCCTAAACTAAAAAGTACAGCACCATGATTAGCTAGCATTCCTTGTGCTCTTACGACATGGTCTGTGTTCTGGATCACAATGATGTAGAACAGAAAATGGAAGCATAGCATCATTTATGAGTACTGGTTTGTGACACCATCTGTTATTTCAGGGGGTGTGATCATTTTTCTTTTTACAAAGTAGAGTTAGAACCTCTGTCAGGCTTGCATTGATGTCTCAGTCCCAACAGGGGAGAATTCTCCTCACTTCCTGTCCCAGAAACATAAACCAAAAGTGATAGAGAATTCCACCTTTGACAGTAGAGGTGTCACTAGAACAGATGTTGCCATCAAAGGATGTCCCCTCTACTCCTGTTTGATTGATGACTGTAAAATTTTAGATTTTCCCTTACTCACAGGAAATGAAAGAAAAAATTCCAAGCCTCAAACGCAGACAGCAATAAAAACCTTACAGAGTTCTTAAGCTCTGCCTGCTCTATTCAAAACAAAAACAAAAATGTTTTGGCTGGAGTTCTACTTTAAGCAAAGAAACAATGGTCAGGATGAAAATAACAAAGTAAGGGAATAAATTCTCTTCAACAGATATATTTTGATAGACATTTTGTTATTAAAGCTTGCTGCATTCTAATAAAGGGAAGATCAGAAAAGGTAGACACATACACCAATGTTATTTTGACATCGTGTTCTTCCCACTTGCCTTATGTCATTTCATCTACAACAGATGCAAAGTAGTTGTACAGAATATTGCCTTTAGCCTCCCTCCTCTCCATTATTATTCTGCATAATGGACCCATTGTGCATCCACCCTCACATTTACTTCTTATATAAGAATAGAAGGCCCTTCGGCTTCTTAATCTCTTGCACTAATTTCATTTTCAAAACACACTGTTGCTGCGATTGAGCACCTATTCCTGTAACTAATTTAACAAATGATATCCTTTAATGCTTTTTCCATTGTTTCCTGCAATTTTTTTAAATGCTTGTGTAAGCGTGCTGGTTGTGTCTCATTTTTCATTCGGTTGCTAGGATATAGGCAGTTATGATACAGCGACATCCTAATATTGGCTTCAAGAAATCTGACGCTGTAATCACATAACACTTGCTCTAGGGTCAATTGACATATGCAGGGACGTCGAATGATCCGAGGTAGGAGTGGCCTATGAAAGCTGCTATTTGCTTATAATGGCAAAGTAAAGCTTTTTGTGGAATATCCAAAGCTTGTTTTTGATACCAGGCAATAAGGAAATGTTTGCAAGCCATGATCAGCATGATGAATTGCATATTTATTTAAACAACTCGCGTGCCGCAGCTATATAGATCACTTTGGTACAAAAACAAATGAACGAATGTTAAAATTGACCTATTCTGAAGACTGAACTAAATGTCAATATTCCACTTGCACACTATTAATAAGAGTTAGAGAAACACTAAAAAATTGATTAGTTATCATTTGAATCATGGACTAGATGGGACTTGCTCCATACCTGTGGCACAGCTACCCAAAGTGTGGCTCTGCCTGGAGAGTCTAACATCACTCCCCAATAATCTTTTCATATGGATATTACATGATCAATTCCTCTAAATAGGTCACCTGACCTGACCCAAGCTGGTTCAGGTATTCTATTATTACCTTTTTGATCTGTTTCAATAAAGAGAGTCTGTAGGGCAAAGTAACAGGTTCTCTTGAAAGCCCCAATGTTCAATACTCACCTTCACCACTTATCCGTGGTGAGTAGTGGAAAAAAACATGACACTTCCAAAAAATGCAAGAGCATGTGACATTCTCCCCTTCCTCCCAGGATGCATCCACTCTGAATGGCCAATCCCCAAGCCCAAACACTGTTACTTGAAGGAGGAAAGCATATCATTAACCCTGTGTAAACTCCAACACTGACCAAAACAGAGTTTAAGAACCATAGCAGTTAAACAGAGCAGAATCTGTCACTTTGCCCTGAATCGCTGAGAACTCATAACTGATGGTTTATACATTTAGGTAAGGGGAGACATGCTATTCTTACTGGGATACCCTAAGCCCCCACCCTGCAAACATCTAGACCCAAAATGCAAAACAGAGGAGGGACTTTTTTTTTTTTTTTGCAACATTGAGGACTCACTAAAAAATATGAAGATATAATCCTTTATTATGTATAAAATAAAAAATACATTCCAAAGTTTAATGTAAAACGAATTATACATGTGTATATTGCAATGCATACAGCACTTATTATAATATTTATAAGTTCTAGATGCATTAGAATACTCTTCATCCTTGTCAGGCAAAGGAGTCATGTCTGCCTTGGCAATCAGAAAGTATTCATGAGCTTTGATCTGCTTGGCCTCAATGCAATCCCCACAACAAAGCTGGATAGAAGAACTTTTGTTTAGGCACCCACATCAATTCACTTTAGATTTAGAATTTCATTTGTTTGGAGGGGAATATTTTTGTTAACGATGCAGGGCCATAGCAAAATCATTCCATCTGCATACACATCTGTGGCAGAAGAAAAATACCTACCGTTAATTCAGTAAATGTGATCGTAAGTGAGAAGAAACAATAACAAGATGGTCACACTTCAGTTATGCATGCAGGGTACTCTGGTGGAGATCTGTGCCACGGCCATTTAATGCAAATTGCAGAGCTCCCAACTGTCCCTGATTTCGTGGGATTGTCCCTGATTTGGAAAGTCCCTCTGTCCTTCTTTTATCCTCATTTGTCCCTCATTTTGATCTGATATATATAGTTGTATATAAAACACACTATTTATCTTTCAAATAGTGCTTTACAGTGATAAACCTTTCATCCAAATTGGAAATTGTTGCATTTGTAAATTTCAAAAGACAATATAAAGGAATATTAAGGGTAAAAAAAGCACTTGTTGGTTTAACTTATTTTTTTTTGTATAATTCTCCTTTAACCGCTTCAGCCCTGCAAGATTTTACCCCCTTCCTGGCCAGAACACTTTTTGAGATTTGGCACTGCGCCGCTTTAACTGACAATTGCGCGGTCGTGCGACGTTGCACCCAAACAAAACTGACGTCCTTTTTTTCCCACAAATAGAGCTTTCTTTTGGTGGTATTTGATCATCTCTGCGGTTTTTATTTTTGCGCTATAGGCATAAATAGAGAAAATTTTGAAAAAACCCAATATTTTTTACTATTTGCTATAATAAATATCCCCCAAAAATATATAAAAAAACATTTTTTTTCCCTCAGTTTAGGCCGATATGTATTCTTCTACATATTTTTGGTAAAAAATATATCGCAATATATATTGATTGGTTTGCACAAAAGTTATAGTGTCTACAAAATAGATTTATAGCATTTTTATTATTAATTTTTTTTAATAGTAATGGCAGTGATATGCGATTTTTATCGGGACTGCGACATTATGGCAGACACATTGGACACTTTTGACACTATTTTGGGACCATTGTCATTTATACAGCGATTAGTGCTATAAAAATGCACTGATTACTATGTAAATGACACTGGCACGGAAGGGGTTAACCACTAGGGGGCTGTGAAGGGGTTAAGTGTGTCCTAGGGAGTGATTCTAACTGTTGGAGCGATGGGCTTCAACTCACATGACAGCGATCACTGCTCCCGTTGACAGAGAGCAGTGATTTCTGTCATGACACAAAGCAGAACGGGGAAATGCCTTGTTTACATAGGCACTTCCCCGTTCTGCGGCTCCGTGACACGATTGTCGAGGGACCGGCGGACACTGAGTCCGCCGCTCCCACGGGCACGGTCACGCTGTACGCGGCGCGCGCGCGTCTCCTAGCCCCGGCTCTCAAAGGGGATGTACAGGTACGCCCATTTGCCCACCGCTGCCATTGTGCCGACGTATATCGGCGTGCATCGGTCGGCAAGTGGTTGAGGGGGCGTGACAGGGTGTGTGTCCTATGTCTACATACTTTTTCTATTAGGTGTCCCTCGTTCCCATCTTAAAAAGTTGGGAGGCATGTAATTGTGCCTCTGCCAGTTGTGTCTTTTTTTTTTTCTGCGAGGCAATGGGCTATGCGCAGTTTCATTGTATTCATCTGACTCTGACAAGTTGCTGCGTACTAGCAGTTTCCACCACAACTGACCTTTTAGTCCTTTAATTGTTTTCTTAATTGGCTGCCATTAAATCATCATACGTTTTTATTTTTATTGATCCACTGTACAATATTCTTTCAGAATTAACAATTGCATAAATACTTTGATTTGACAGCTTCAATAAAGACAAAGCTCTTCATTGATCCGCTACAAATCTGATGTATGTGTTTATTATTTCCTCTTCTCTTTTTATCTGTTTTTTTGAGTGAGATTTCCAGCTTCTTAGAGATGTCAGTGTATATCTTTTCCATTATGATATCAATACCCTCCACATTAAATTAACTGTCCAGGGATGCAGTTAAGGCCAAATCAAAACGCTGTTTTACAACAGAGGAACATGTGCAGATAACGCCAAGAGAACTTCTTGTAGCCATTGCAGTGTCTAAGTCAGGGGTCTCAAACTGGCGGCCCTCCAGCTGTTGCAAAACTACAAGTCCCATCATGCCTCTGCCTGTGGGAGACATGCTTTTAACTGTCAGCCCTGCAATGCCTCATGGAACTTGTAGTTTTGCAACAGCTGGAGGGCCACCAGTTTGAGAGCCCTGGTCTAAGCTGATGGCTTTATCTTGCAAGGAAATTATTTTTTAACCACTTGCTTACTGGGCACTGAAACCCCCCCTCCTGTCCAGACCAATTTTCAGCTTTTAGAGCTGTCGCATTTTGAATGACAATTGCGCGGTCATACAACACTGTACTCAAATTTTTAGTTTTTATTTTTTGTTAAAAAAATTGAAAAAGACCGAATTTTAAAAAAAACTATTTATATATTTTTTATATTTTGTTATAAAATTTTGCAAACAGGTAATTTTTCTCCTTCATTGATGTACGCTGATGAGGCGGCACTGATGGGCACCGATAGGTAGCAGTGATGGGCACTGATAGGTGGCAGCGATGGGCACTGATGGGTGGCAATAATGGGCACAGATTGCTTACATTGATGGCAGCACTGCTAGGTGGCACTGATTGGCACCACTGGTGGGCATTAATAGGTGGCACTTGTGGGCATTGATAGGTGGCACTTGTGGGCATTCATAGGTGGCACTGCTGGGCACTGGCATGTGGCAATGACAGATGGCACTGGTAGGCTCAGATGAGGCATATGTGCCTCCTTCCTCTTCGGGACCGATGTCCCTTTAACATAAGCCGGTGATCGGCTTTTTTTCTCCTCGCGCTGTCAGCGTGAGGAGAAGACGAAACCGATTACTGAGTTTTTGTTTACATCATGTGATCAGCTGTCATTGGCTGACAGCTGATCACATGGTAAGGGGCCAGATCTCTTACTCGGATCTGTGATCATCCGAGTCTCCGTGACTCGGTGATCACAGTGCCCGCACCGCGCGCCCTGCAGGGTGCGCGCGGTGTGCGTGCACAGGGGAGGACATCCCATGAAGGCCTCCCGGAAATTGAGGTCCGCGCTGTGGCCGTCATTCGGCTATGGCTCGGACCTCAAGTGGTTAATTTTTCTATCGGGTGGGCTTACTTTTTCTTCTTTTTTTTTTTTTTTTCTTTTTTTTTTGAGAGATGTGGCAAGTTTACACCCTCTAGAAGGTTCTCTATCTCTTCTACTTCCAGTTGTTGTTGCGATTTATATAGGTTACTATAGTATTCAAAGAAAACTTTTTTAACCGCGGAGGAGTCTGACGAAATTACCCCACTAGAAGTCCGAATCGCTGCGTTCGTTGAGGAGGGTGAGTTAGTATCAGCTACTAATGCCAACATACAGCCCATTTTTTCCCCCTCCCCAAAATACCTCTGCCTCTGGAATAGTCTCTTATTTTCCGCATTTTTAAGTATATCCATCTTATACTCCTGCTGCTTATTTACCCAGAGCTCCTGTTTTTCTGGGCTTGGGTCCGCCACGTATTGTTTTTCTAAATTTAGTAACTCTTTCCTAATCTGATCACCCTTTTCTCTTGATTGTCGCTTAACCCGTGATATATACTGTAAGAGGATACCTCTCAGGAACGCTTTCAGAGAGTCCCAGACCATCCCCTGCGACGCCGACCCTGAGTTAATTACCACAAAATCTTTTATTTTTTCAGATATTTCTTCTTTTTTTCCTATAATCTCTAACCATATGGAGTTCAATGCCCATACTCTCTCCTTGCGTCTATTACAGATGTTTATCGTCAGCGTCAGAGGAGAATGGTCTGATACCCCTCTCGGCCTATACTCTATTTTCCCTAAAAGGGGAAGCAACCCCCTGTTTCCCACTGCCATATCTATACGGGAGAGAGTGCAGTGCGACTCCGAGAAGCAGGAGTACTGCCTCTCCTCTTGATTACGAATTCTCCAGAGGTCGCACCACCCAATCTCTTCAAACAGCTGAGTGAGCCACCCTTCAGTTGCCCTATCCTCCCTTGCTTTTGGAGGGAACCTATCAATTTTACGTTAAGGACCATATTGAAATCACCCACCACTATAAGTGGGGCATCCCCTTTGTCCTCAACATATTCTAGAAGGTGATATGATATCCCCATCTTAAAGGGAGGGGGAATATACACATTAGCTATAACAAAGGATTTACCCTCTATTGTGCAGAATAAGAAAACATAACAACCCAACGGATCTATCCTAACATCCTTACAGGAGAACACTATCCCCCTTTTAATCAGTACACACACTCCTCTTGAATAGGAGGTGTGTACTGAATGGAATTGTGCTTGGAATTTTTTATTCCGAATTAAAGATTTAGATTCATTGTTGAGGTGTATCTCCTGTAAGTACACCAGGTCCGCACCCAGTGATTCCAGCTCTGAGAATACCGTAGCTCTCTTAATGCGGTCTCTCATACCCCGGATATTCCATGAGGTTATTCCTACCATCCTAACCCTCCTTTAGAGTATAAGCATACATACTAGTAGATGCAAACTGCGTACAAATATATAATAATATAAAACTCTATTAAACAAAGAAAAAAAAGAAAAAGAGGGGAAGGAAAAAAAACAAAAAAAAAACAAAGAAAACAAAAAGGAATAGAGAAAAACACCATCAAGAACATAGGCCCCTTATAATAATAAATATTAAGACTTTCCTTACTTGGCCCCACCAGTGTCAAATATTATGTGTATATGTCTCGTATACAAAGTTTCCCATCCTTTTTAATCTTACCAAATTTTTCTTTACTAATTTAAGTTGTAAATAAATATATCAACAATCTATGTGATGGCTTTATCTTTACCATATGTGCATTTAGTGCTAGTACATAACAACCCTTTAATTTTAATTGCATCTTACATATTTCTCTACCCTTGTGCCCTTCCATCCCCCTCCCCCCCTGCCTTTCTTGGCCTACCCTAGGAGCATTCCTTGTGACCCATTTACCCCTCCCAACCAACTCATACCCCAACTCTTTTCCCCTTTTCCTCAGCCAAACAGGGGTAAGGAATAAACACTTTCCCCTATTAGGCTTTGCCACCCCTCTCACACTACCCTCCCCCCCCGCCTCAATCACCAATGCCACTATCAACCATAAAACAATCATCCTCCACCTTTGACAAACTCTCATAGATATTTTCCTCCAACACCTCGGTCGCCCTCCCTCCCCTCCAGTCCCTGCTGCAAAGAAAAAAAAAAAAACATCAATCAGCTAGTAATACTCCAACCCTACAAGTCCTTTTTATTTTCTTCCAGCCATTTTGCGGCCTTATCGGCTGAATCAAAAAATTGTGTCCCTCCTGGAGCATCAACACGTAATCGCGCCGGATAGAGCAAAGCATAGGATATTTTCATGTTCCTCAAATTGCGCTTAATTTCGACAAATCCTGCCCTCTTCTTTTGCAGATCTGGAGAATAATCCGGGTATATTGAAATTCTAATGTCTTTATAAAAGATATCCCCCTTTTCCCTAGATTTCTGCATTAATACTACTTTATCCCTTCATTATCAATGGTCTAGGGCGGGAACTTGAAGTGTTTAACCTGGTGGGCACCCTATGGGCCCTCTCAATAGCAAAAAAATGGGAAAAAGTCTCTGCCCCAAAAACCTCCCTGAGCCACTTTTCCAGGAACATTTCTGGACAGGCCCCCTCGCTTCCTTCTGGTAGGCCTAGGACCCTCACATTCTGTCTGCGGAGGCGATTCTCCATGTCATCCATTTTGCTTTTATAAGTATCCAGCTGGGTCTGCATCAATCTAAATTCTTGCCTCATGGGCTGCAAAGTGTCCTCCACTTGACTTAGCCTCTCTTCCAAATTAGAAGTCCTTTCAATAGTATTCTGTAGTTCTTGGCTCATAGAGCACAGTTCCTCTTTAAGGCCTCTCAATTGGTCACATAAGTCACTCAGTGATCCCCTACAAGCATTAACTGCACTCAGAACCTCTTTCAATGTAGGTTCGGAATCACTGGGTACCTCAGCATCAGGGTTAGCTTCATTCATTTTTCCCGAGGGGTTCTTTTCAGGGATTTTTTTCTTTTTCACCTCTTTCGCATCTGTTGACAGTGCTGATGTATTTTTACTTAAACTCTTTCTATCCCCTGTGCTTCCCGTCTTCTCCTGGGGCTGCTGGGTGCCCTTGGCTGGGGAGTGCGAGGGGGTATGGGCATATTTCTCCAATTTGGATGCCGCGGCTGCTGCAGACGCTGCAAGATTCCCCTTCTCTTTAGCAGCCCGGGTAGCCTGCGCAAGAGACCCCTCATGAGATTGTTGGGGGTGCTCCTCTCCCTTTTTTTTGGTCATTTTTACTTATCCGAACGTGTCTATTTGTTATCCCAGTTAGCTATACCAGGGAAGGTGCCCAAAACAGATTCCCCTATTACTATTTTCCTCTATGCCTTAATGAGCCCAGATAGTGTTCATAAACCAATACAGTTTTAGGTTGACCATTCATCAATAAGTTCCTAGGCACATCTGCAACTCCTTATATTCATGTACCTCAATATTAGGAGAGGAAAGGACACAGTTCTTGAGTTGTTACCTCAGTTGTTGCATAGGATCGTAGCCAGCCAACATACCGCACAGTCCAGACCGTCCAGATCAGACCATCCGACGGGGCCCCCTGTTATTCCAGGCTCCGTCCCGCTTTCTCGCGGCTTCCCGGGCAGGTCACATGCCGTATGCCTCTCTTCACTGGCAAATCACGCGGAGCTCCAAATCACGCGGAGCTCCAAATCCCGCAGAGCGTTGCCAGACGACCTCTCAAGCTTACTGCAGCCAGACAGCCGAATGATCACCACCACTGCCAGCCGCCTCCACCTTCCCTCCCGGAGCTCGCAAATCAAAGGTACTCCACAGGATTAGTCTTAGCAGTTCAAGAAGGCTAGAAAAGTGGCCAGGAGGAGACCCGGAGACACGGGCAATTTTGCATTCTGAGTCGGGTCAGACAATCTTAGGTAACATGAGCAGCAGGGAGCTTGGAGCGTGGAGAGGACTCACACACCTCAGTTCACCTCCGCATCCGGTCACGCCCCCCACCAGAGTTCCAAGATGATTGGTTTCTATTGCCCGGGCTTACTTTTTCTAAAGGTACACATGCTGCACTGCCATCCTTTAACAGGGGTTTGACATGGAGAGAAGGCTTTAAAATACAAGAGATGAATAAAAAAAACTGTTTAAAAATAAATAAATAAAATAAAACTAATACCTCGCATGCAGAACCTCTGCCTCTCACCTTAGGCCTGCCAGACCTTATTTAAAGCTAAACTTCACTCTCTCAATCAACGTTACTTTTTTAAAATCCTTATGTTGCTAGCATTAGTAAATAAATAGGAAAGTATATCATATTTACTTGTGTTAAACTTTTTTTCTACATTTCTTCAGTTACTTCCTGCTTTCCAGGCTTAGGTAAATGACATCATACTTCCCAGGTGCCTTAGGGAGGGGAGGAGGGGTTTTCTCAGCTAGGCAAACCCCCCCCCCCCACCTGCATGCATAAGGGCAGATTAATTCCAGGAGGTACATGCTACATGAATCATCTGCCCTTACTCAAGATGGCAACGGATGCTAGGGGAGTGTTTTTCAAAGTGATTTCCCAGCAAAATATAGCATGGGGACATGAATGGATGGGTGAGTTTGCTTATTAAAAATGACTTAAATAGTGTTTTTGGCTTGTTTTGATCAGGTTCAGTGTAGTTCTGCTTTGATAAAGGGGATTTCCTAATGATTGCAGTTCTGGCAATGGGGTGTAGTGCTTTGGTGCTCACAACTGCACCCTACAAGTGTGTGGGGATTTGCTGCAAAGGCCTTTGCCTGTTTCAGCAGCAAAGAGTTTCTTTGCACTGCATTCTCAGAGTGTGGATTTGCTCCAGATACTATAAATCAGTGACGGGTGAAATATCCACCTAGAAGCCTCCCTTCCCAAAAAAATTGCTCCACCTCATTTCCAGGACCACAAAACTCTTCCTAAAACGTCAGCACCCCAACACTCCTCTTCCTCATATTTCTCCTTTGCCCACCAGCTTCCTCATGGCATTCCATTTGCTGCTGAAATCTAGGGATAACCGACTCTGTAAAATAGTTGCAATGGCCTTAGACCTTGTGGTCATATAATGGCAGCTGCCTAGCTTCTACTGTGGTGCAGCACAGGCCACAAAAAAGGGCACATTAGAATTCCAATTCTCTTGAAGAGGAGTGGGAAAAGGATTCATTAAGAGTTAAAAGAAATAGCTGATATGCAGCCTTGAGGAGGATACAGAGAAGAAAAAGGGAACATTATGAGTCCTAAAAAAATTGCTGATATGCACCCTTACGGAGGAAGAAGGAAAGGGTGCATTAGCAGCACTTGCAGGCCTGCACCTGGGAGAATGTAAAAGAGAACTGGTTTATCAGCCGCTTCATCTCCCTCACCATTGGTAAGGTAAAAAAACAGCTCCTTAGAGCCTCTCCACACCACCTCTCTTTTGTGCAACCAAAAAGGAAGATTTGGGGAATGGTGGGTAGCCTACGGCTGCAGAATCCAATGCTTATCTTTTGACTGCTGCTAGCCCTTCCCACACTCTTAAACAGGGTGTACACATAACCAAAATTGTCCAATTCAACAGGAACTGGCCAACTTTCGGTTTCTATTGAATGGTCATGCTGAAAAACCAGCATTTAATCAGCGATTGTAGTCAATGGTTGGTTGAATGAAAAAAAATCAGTGTGTATACCCTGATTGAGAATTTCCCTATTTCATTTGCTGATGCCTGCCCTTCCCCCTGTATTGTGGAAGAGCAGCCTTTTTTACATAGGAACAAGGTAATGTACAGACCTAGACCTTTTTTTTGTCAAGCTTCAAAAAAAGAGCAGCTTTTCCTGTGATTTGCAGAGGAGCTAGCACCTTATGGCTGTAGGGTTGTACACATAATTTTTGCTGTGGCCTGCCCTTCCTCATTGCTGTTGGATTGGGTAAATGACAGTAGATCTTTTGGATTTTCCCCTTTGATTGGGGAAGGGTGAAACATTCCCCTTTAAGCCTCACTGCCAACATTTTCTTCCTCATTGCCAATCCTCCTCCTCTTCACCGCCAGCACCCCAACCCCCCTCCTGCTCCTCACCACCATCACCCCAACCTTACTCTCCCTCATATTCCTCCTTAACTTTCTTTCTAGTGCCTCATGGGATTTCACATGCTGGTGGAGGACAGGGATGATTTCCTGTACAAAGTAATGGTGGCTGGAGTATGGCCTTCTGGGCAAAATAATATTGACAAACTACCTGACATTGAGGTGTAGAACAGGGCACAAATAAAGCTTTAAAAGGGTGTTTGGCAATGCTGGCATCAAGACACTGGGCATTAGAGTGATTTGGGAAAATGTTTATTTTTCGCTTCTACCGCAGCACTGCAGAGGTCTGTGAATAGGCCCTGGGGATAGCACAACGATATCAGTTGACTCATAGCCAGTTGGGATTAGCTGAAGTGTA
Source organism: Lithobates clamitans (assembly GCA_037952925.1). NCBI lineage: Eukaryota > Metazoa > Chordata > Amphibia > Anura > Ranidae > Lithobates > Lithobates clamitans. The sequence goes on from JBBGZY010000248.1 coordinate 3,198,343, forward strand.
GGAGGATGAACAGCACTAAAATGGCACTGGGTGCACTGTGCTCTTGAAGAGGAGGAGGCGAAAGAAAAGGACGCATAGACAGCACAGAAAAAAAAAGTGACTTCTCTGTACCTTTGAGGAGGAGGAAAAGTGTGCATGAGCAGTTGAGTAAAAAAAGTGGCTGCTCTGAACCCTCAAGGAGAAGAAGGAAAAGGTGTATGAGCAGTACAGTAAAACCAAATGGCTGCTTTGCACCCTTGCAGGGGAGAAGGAGGAAAATATTCTGTTTTGTGGCCTTGAAGAGGAGGAGGAGGGTGCATTATCATCCCCCAACAAAAATAGCTGCTTTGTGGCCTTCAGGAGGAGTTATAAACACTCTAATTAAACAGCGGCTGTAATGGACTCTTAAGGATGCAGAGTACATGCCTTTTGTTGCCAACTTGTCTCATTGAGATATTTGTGTCACCAAGCTCTTTAGTGCATAATCGTGTGTTTTCTCATGCATGTGGTACCCAAATGGCAGGTACTTTTACCATGGCTGATATGCTACAGCAAGGAATGTGGGGCTGTGCTTACTAACTATACACTATACCAGTGGTCTCCAAACTGTAGGCCATGGGCTGGATGCAGCCCTTAGCTTGTCTTTATTTGGCCCTCAGAGCACTATTCCTCCCACTGGACACCAATGATGGGGGACTATTTCTTCCACTGACACCAATGATGGGGCACGATATCTCCTACTGACACCAATGATGAAGGACTATTCCTCCCACTGCCAATAATAATGAGAGGCAAATCCTCCTAACACTAATGACGAGGGGCAATTCCTCTCACTAAAACCAACAATCAGGCACTTAAAAGGGTATTGCCACAAGAGCTTGACAAGGGATATCATAGAGGGTACCATCATCCTATAATGGTATACTAGTAAGGATGAGGAGAGTATAACGAGGGCTACTCCAAAAAGAGCCCTACCTCCCCAAAAGAAAATAGTTGGACTATTGCGGTACCCAGGTAAGACATAGATAAAAATTACAATTTATTTTAATTACAAAAAAATATAATATACAATTTACAACAAGGACAACTTGAAGGTTATTACAAAGTAGACAATTAAGCGCACATTAAAATAACAATAAGTAAAACCCCCATGTGTAGGTGGAGGCACACTGATGTGAAGAAGGACGTTTAGCCTTAACAGTTTTGTGGCCAATGCCGCTTCCTGAGGAGGCGTCCAATCATAACATCTAGAAAAGTATATAATCAAGGTTACAATCATAAAGTGCAATAAAACAGTAATGCATTATAATACATGATAGTATTGGAGTATTTGCACATTGTATAGCCAGACTCACCAATAACTGCCCAAACAGGCAAAAAACGGCAATTCTGAGACACCCAGGATGGGTGTTCCCCCTGGGGGCGGACACGGGGGGCTAATGGGACGGACTATGGGTAAAAAATATAAAGAATGTATATTGGTTTGGGTACCAAGAGGGTTGAAATATATTGTTGAAACACAAAGACGCTGTGTATGGGAGTAGGGCTGGAGGAGAAAAGAGAAAAAGGGAAGGAAGAAAAGGGAGAAAAAAGGGGGAGAACAAAGAAAGAAGAAAGAAAAAAGAAAAAAGGAAAAAGGAAAAAGAAAAGAGAAAAAAGAGAAAGAAGAAAATGGGGGAAAGGGAAGAAGGGGAGGGAAAAGGGAAGGGAAGGTGAGGAAGGGAAGGAAGGGAGGAAAGAATGGGGAGGGGAGAGAGAGGGGAGAAAGGAGGGGAGGGGGAGACAAGGATAAGGGAAGTAGGGAAATTGGGGGGGAGGGGAGGGGGGGAGGAAAAGGTAGAAAAAAGAAAAGCAAAGAGGAAAAAAACCACCTGTTCATGTAGGGCACCCAGGGACAAGTGCACAGGCAAAAAGTATAACGTAATATAAAACCCACCCAACAATGAGAGGAGGGGAAGAATATTGTGACACCCGGGAGTAGCCAACACTGTTCAACAGTAATATAGGAAGGTCTAAAAAAAAGGAAGATAATAAGGCAAAATTTACACAGTAAAAATGAGTGCCTACGAACTCCCCTTGACCTGCCTGGAGTGTATGGTCATTGCGGAGCTCACTAGATAATGGAGCCCCGCTAGTGAACCAAACAAAACCGGCCTGGAGAAAGGGGAAGATGAGGCAGGGATTAACTTATTTTTCCAAATCCATAATCAATAACAAGGCTCACTTTGCGTAGCTGATTATAAGTGATCCCGGGTGTCCGCCATCTGTATAAAAGCGGCCGATAAGGCCGCCTTACATACCCCCAACCCGGATGTATGTACGGCGGTGCACAACGTCAGGCGCCGACGTCACCGAGTCCGACTTTCCCTGTTGCGCATGCGCGGGACCGACAATGCGCACCAGCCCTATGTTTAGGGACGCTGTACAGCGTCACCGCAGGGAAGCAGGGGGAGGTGCCAACCAATAGGGAAGCTCGCCCCTTGCTGGAGAGGCGCATGTCCGCCACCAGGAGGAGAATGAACTCCTCAAGCCGTCAATAATTGTTGGGAAGTGATGCTGGTAGAGAAGGACATAAATCTAGAATAAAACAAGCGAATAGTGTACCGAACTGGGGGAGAAGCAAAAGGGACCAATCCCCCAGAAGGGACACTAACGCGAAATCCAATTTGATACAGAATAAGGTTACAGAAAATTACAAAAGACTGTTCTTACAAAATAATTATCGCCAACTTAAATCTAACAACAATTGAAAAAATATAAAAAGTAATGTACAAAGAGCAATTACACATTAATGGGGCATTGAATTATACTAGCACATCTCAGGGGTATATATTAGTACCAGTAAACCAGAAGAAAATTAATAATTGAAGGGGGATATATTAATCAAATTAAGTGGGGAGCACAAAGAACACAAAACGAAAGAAACGAAGACCAGAGAAGAGAGAGGGATGTTGGAGGACATCATCAAAAGATTATGAAAAGGTTATAAAAAGTATTTGTATGTATGTGCCTCATTGAGGCCCAGAGGTGTAAGGGCATTGAGCCGTTCAATGCAAATGGACTCTCGTCTTAGGATATTACGGTCCCAGTCGCCTCCTCTAGGATCTTCTGGATTCACATCCAAAACAAAAAATTTTACACAATCAGAGTTGAATCTGTCATGAATCCCTATGTGGCGGCCCACCGTGGTGAGTTTGCCATTGGTAGAAGCTTACAAATGGTCACCCAACCTTTGTTGCAGTTCCCTGATGGTCTTGCCTACATAAAAGGCCTTGCAGGCACAGACCATCAGGTACACGACCCCTCTAGTGCCACAATTGGCATGATGCTGAGATACAAATGTCTCTCCATTTGGGAGGATACATTTCTGTCCTTCCTGGATCCATGGGCAGTGTGGACAGTTTCACACATTTAAAAGTGCCACTCCTCATCACTTTTCCCTTCAGTACACCCTCACTCCTATCACTTCATCATTGCGCCCACACATTTTTTCTCCTTCACATTGCTACACATAGTGTATGGTCCCTCATCACAATTTCTCACCCCACCCCTCATCACTTTTCCCTTCAGTCCACCCTCACTCCTATCACTTTATCATTGCACCCACACATGTTTTCTCCACATTGCTACACATAGTGTATGGTCTCTCATCACAATTTCTCACACCAGGTGAGCCCGGGAGTACTGGTTTGCCGTGTCCACTGTCTGTGGTGGTTGCCGCTTTTGGACGCACCCTCTCGGCTCCCGTTACTGATCTTTCGGCTGGCCTGCTGACCTGGACATCATGTGGTCTGGTGCTCATACCTCGTAAGTTTATATGCCCTACCCAGGTTTCTTGGGTGGAACTTTACCAATATTCCCCCAACTTTGATATTGAGTATCTACACATTTTCTATTGCAGACAATTCACATATCTGCTCCTGAAGAGCGGTTTTAAGCCGCGAAACGCGTCAAGATATTTGATGTTGTGAACCATTTATACATCTATTATGATATGAAAGCATTTGATAATTCTACCCATTAAGGATTCAAGAACTATTGACCGTGCAGTTGTTACCTTTATACAACTTATGAACACTGGTGGACCCCTAAAATTTTACCATTATTGTACATGATTGTAAACATGTTATTACTAGTTTTTGCCAGTGTAGATAGTGGCGCCTAGTTACAGATGCATCTTCATATTTGTGCAATTCTATGTTTGTTAAACATGTTCTTATGCAATATTAAAACATTTTTACTTCCCACCATTTTGTTCTTTTTGCCACCACGAGCTTTATATAAAGTCCCACCCTCCTTGCTACACTTTGCTGTCTTTGGCCGCTTTAGTGTTTGTTTTTCATCATAGTTGACAGGGATGGAGGCACATGGCTTTACCCAGCCATGGCCTCATTTAAAGTCCCATTCTCCCAATTTCCCCCCCTTCATTTCATGAACTACACAAATGATGTACGCACCCATGAATGATCACTTGTGGAGAATATTTTGTCTCAAAGCAGGTGATGGAATGGCCACTCTCAATGCTCGAAGGAGCCCAGTCATAAGTCTACTTGAGGGACATCAGGATGACACAGTAACCACCATTCTTGTCTAAATAAATATATTTCTGCCAAGAAAGGTTTTCTAGTAAGGATTTTTTCCAACGGAAACATAATATCATCGACAACCACCTCTGTGACAAACCAAAACCCTCAGGCTTTTTCCACCGTTATTAATTTAATTTAAAAAAATGTATATGGTAAATGATAATTATTTATAATAATGCTTTGGCAAACAAAATGTCATTCAGTTAGGGTTCACATCTACTCTAAATAGATCCCTATGCTTCTTGTCTTCAGGTTGACATATTTGGGAAACCTTATAGAGAACAGATCTTTCTTAACGGACAGCAAAGTTAATCATGTTCAAAAATGGCAGTAAAAGATAGTATAACTTCTCCAAAATGCATTTTAGCCTGATAGATGGCAGTAGTCCAACACAGAATGGCTTGTATAGTCATAAAGAAAGAGGCAACAATAGCAGCAGACAGCAAGGGTAGATGTGTATGAATCAGCCCTGAAAACAAAATGATCATTTTGGTAAAGGTGCTCAGAGTTTGCCTAGACATCAATTTATTCTGAAGAACAGATTTAAATGAAAATGTGCACTTTTGAGATAAGAATAAAAAAATGTTATGTGCTGTTCTTAATTAATCCATGTAGGGCCAGCAGTGATATACTGCTAAACTGATAAATCGTTCTCTTCGCTCCTCCCAAGACCTCCTGCTCTCAAGCTCCCTTGTCACCTCATCCCATGCTCGCCTTCAGCACTTCTCCAGAGCCTCCCCCATCCTCTGGAATGCTCTACCCCAATCCGTCCGATTTTCTCCTACTTTATCCACTTTCAGACGATCCCTGAAAACTCATCTCTTCAGAGAAGCCTATCTGGCCCCCACCTAACAACTGTACATTTATCTTCTCAATCAGCACATCACCCACAGTTTTTACCTCTTGTATCTCTTGACCTTCCCTCTTAGATTGTAAGCTCTAAGGAGCAGGGCCCTCTGATTCCTACTGTATCAAAGTGTATTGTATTTGTACTGTCCATCCTCAAGTTGTAAAGCGCTACATAAACTGTTGGCGCTATATAAATACTGTATGATAATAATAATAATATACTGTATATTGTAAATATATCACAAAGCCGTAACTAGTGGCCATGTCGTTTGAGAACCTTAGGGCAGCCATGACAGCTTGGCTAACAGTAATATTACAGAAAAATCTGAACACGCTCCATCCTCCCTTGTGTCGGGAATTCATAGTTTTATATTTCAAAGGAACGGTCAACAGAGAAAGCAGGACCAGGCTAGGTCTGTAAAAACAGCTCATGTCGGCCTGGCCGGATGTTCAGGCCTGTCGTAAAACTGTCACCCTCTCAATTCAGAGAACCAGCAAATACCTGAATGCACATAAAACTTAAACAGTGGAATAAGTATGAAATTTCAGCATGTTTCATAACTTCCAAAGTAATGATAGCACAGCCATAATATAGACATATTTAGTTTTCTCAGATAATTTGTAAGATTTCAAGTCCAGACACCCCTATGTCAGGTCATATGGGAATCCACATTCCTCCTATTCCTCCTATGTAAACTAGACATTAGAGACATGTTTATATTTGTTTTGAAGGAAATCTCACGCTGAACAATAATATGGATATTTGCAATCTATAAACAGCAGAGGTGCAGAGATATGAATATGTATCACAAAGTGTACCTGGGACATGGTCATGAGTGTAGACACCTCCCAGCAACCAACCCTTAAACAAGATGACCAGATGATTGGTCACTGGTTGCTGTCAACACCCCCTTTGATTTGACAGAAAAGAGGAGAAGCCAAGACAATGGTCAGTTCTGCTTTTACCATCCAAGCAGGAACATCTGCCAAGTTTGAGAACCCAGCTCATCCATCGAACTCTGATCAACCCTCGGACATTACTTGCAAGTATTCTTCCTCCCCAATTCTACCTTATTTCTTTGTGGCTGTATATTATCATCTCTTTGAAACATCTTTTTTCTGTAAATGTTTATTTGCATAAACTTTGACCTTTTCATAATAAACCCTTATGTTGAAAAGTGTGCAAGCTATAAAGGAACCTGCCTCTTAAAAGAGCGCTACTGTTGTAGAGTAAGGCCTCTGAGCAGACCTGTCTGTGGTGGCAGTATGTGTTGCAGATGCTTATTCTAAAATTATAATTGGTATTGCTAAAATTACGAGTCTCCCCCGGCTCTGTGTTTTAAAACGGGGGTGGTGGCAGTTAAAGGGTTAATTGCATAATTAGCCCAGTGACCATCGCTCTGAGGCTGCTCGCACCTAGATTGTAGTCCCACAAGCTGGAAAATCTTTGTGCTGGATGCAGCTGAGAGTGGCATTGTTACATAAGTGACAGCGTGGTGTGAGGTTGGCCGGTCCTTCGTCACAAGTTAGCAAGGAGGGCAGGGATCAGACACCCGCGTTCGTCACATATATGATCTCTATATAGCACCTCCTATGAAGAGTCAGCAGAGCTTCAGTAAGCTCTGGGGAAATTTCCCTTGCAAACTGCAACTTCCCTCTACCTTTAGCACATCAACCCCATTGTGTCCTGAAAGACCAGACTGATATGTCTTCCCTATTTAAAATATAGAACATGTTCTCTATCTAAGTCCATTTGAATTTTCGACGTAAAAAGTACGATGGGGCATACATACGGTCGGAGTATACGATGAAAAGCTCCCATCAGACTTTTTCTGTCGGAAATTTAGACCGTGTACGGGGCATTATAGCTTAAAAGTTAAGCCATCTTTTCCAGAAAATGGTCTATGCAGTGAAGAGGCTCAAGTAGGTATTAAAAACAGCTTGTGCAGTTTTTAAAATGTTCATTATTTTTATTGTCATACCTGTAGGCCATTCTGACTCCCTTTAACGCCTGGCCACAAAAAAAAGTTAAAAAAAATGGTGTTCATTCTTGCAAGTCAGTGTTCAATAGTTTCCATGTCCTTGCAACAAGGTGGGATGTAGGAATTGCTAACTGGGGTTTTTTTTTCAGATTCCAGATTTTTGGGATTCCAGTGCCCAATGGCCCAAAAGTATGCCAATAAAATGAATGAACATTTTACAAACCTGCACAATTTTTTCACCATTAGGTCCCCTTGACTGCATAGGCTATTTTCTGGAAAGGGTAAAGCCGCCTTTAGAGTGGTATTAAACCCATAACCAAAAATTTAATACATTCCAGCTTTCAATCATTAGATGTGATGGCTGCATTACTTTTATTTTTTTTAGGCTTTTTTCCCTGTTTTCACCTGGTGATCTAGCCAGTAACACACCTCCATTATTAGAACGTCCCTCGCGGGGGGTGGGGGTTGGGGGCACAAAAGACAGCAACATTGTCAGTCTGGGGAGGGGGGTAGTGTTTAACGTACCAGCAGATTTAAATACACTAATACATTGAAGCCGAACTCCAGCTAACACTTTATAAGTAGTTACAGCAGTTTTTCTTTCCATTTGGGATAAAGATTTTACATAAATAAATCAAACCGATCATTATAAGCACCCCTGTTAGTGTTGAATGGTTAGCCTTAACCCTGTAAATGGATACATCTGAAAGAGAGCTTGTTCTTTTGAAAAACAACAGACACAGTGGCCTCATTACCGGTTAAAAATAAAAGGAAAGAAAATTTAAAAATGAAAACGAAAGCAGACATCGCTTCTAAGAATTGATAAGCTGCAATATAATACATATTTGCTTTTGGGTTTAATGCTGCTTTAAGGTAAAGGGATATTTCAGGGGCAGTGATGTGCATGGTTTAGACCAGGGATCTCCAAACAATGGTCCTCCAGTTGTTCAGGAACTACAATTGCCACCATGCCTAGTCATGTCTGTGAATGTCAGAGTTTTACAATGCCACATAGGACATGTAGTCCTGCAACAGCTGGAGGGCCGTAGTTTGGAGATCCCTGGTTTAGACAAAGAGCTCAAATGGTTTGCAAGAAAGTGACCATCAACACCTTTGACACCACTGTCACCCTCATATAATGTCGTTTTAACATCTATACCCTGGCAACTTGTCAGTTCACACCTCCTGCCATGTAACTCAAACACTCAATACCCATATCAAGACTTCATGGTGCCATGGTGTTTGTACATTTCACAAACTTTCAGATCTTTGACTATGTTCTTGAACAATAAATAACTGCTTTAACACATTCAATAGTTATTGAAGTGATGTGACTGAGTTACCCATGTGATTTTTAATGCTGGGGTATGATCCTGACCCTCTGAAGAAGATACTTTGATGGAGTAGGGAACAAGCCAACTTAAATGTGCATAACTACCACTAGGTAGAGACCATGACCTGGGTAAAAAAGGAACCTTCACAGACATATTTCTTCTATCAATATTACCACACCCCTGCACACTCACTATAAACCATTTCATAACCAAAAAGAAATCAATATGAAAATTCCTGATGTTTTTATAAATTATTTTTCACTATTTTTATACTCAGCATTAAAAGTGTTTAGCACCAAGCACCTTTTTCTGAGGACTAACAGGCCAGGATGAAGCATTGTGCATATCATAGTATAAGTGATGGAGGCATGTACCGCAGCTTACAACTGCCATCTTTGACATGACCTTTATAAATGTCACTGCTCAGAAACATCCTAGCAAATATGGCATTTGCAAACGTCATGCAGAGAGAATAAGGTGAAAAAAAAGAAAGGCAAAATAATGAAAATACATTTTTAAAAACGTGCTGACACTGATAAGTGTGCACAGTTTGTTGTTTGCATATGCGCTGAACCATTTGATGGTGACAGTTTGGTGATGGTTTGTAAGCATGGATAATATAGGACATCATATATAGGTACCCAAATTTTTATTGAAAAAAAAAATGTGTTCTAAAAAAATATAGAGGCTTTTATTGCTGACCTATCCTCCTCAAAGTGCTAGTTGCAGGACCCTTGTGCTGATTTACCATACTGTATACAACAAGGTGGGAGCTCTAATCCTTCAATCCAATCTTGAAGAACAAAGATTGAGTGCTCATTTACATTTAGGCATTGCAGTAACACACAGTAAAATGCACATTTGTCACAACACACATTAACACACAAACCACAGTCGTTCTTGAAGTGACACTAAAGCTTCCGATTTTTTAATTTAAAATAACAAACATGTTATATTTACCTTTCCCTTGATCCCCTGCCAACGCTCCTGGCCCCCCCTCCCCCTGCTGAGTGCCCCCAGAGCAAGCTGCTTGCTCTGGGGGCACTTGTGCAAGCTTGCTCCCGAGCCACCTCTGTGTGTCTATGAGACACTACCCCCCGCTCCCTCCTCACTGGCTGGGATTGACAGCAGCAGGAGCCAATGGCTCCCACTACTCTGTCTCAACCAATTACGAGAGGGAGGGCCAAGGCTCCCATGCACAGCGCTGGATCAGGATCAATGGCGGTGCGTCCATAAAAGCGCATGGGGCGCCGCCCCCTCTCTCCAGCTACCCCCTCTATCATTAATAGATAGATTTATGCATTGCATGAATCTATCCATGGCCGCCGCTGCCACCCCCTATTCAGGCGCCCAGCCCCTTTTTGGGCACCGTGCACCTGACTTATAGCGGTGGGAGGTGTTTTTGAAGCACCTGATTAAAGCCATTGGTTCTAATAGACATCAAAAAAGGGTAAACAGCGAGCGCCATGCTTGGCACTCTCAGTTCACCCAGCTGTTAGAAAAGTGAATGAATATTCGCTTTCCTAACACTGAACCGCCTCTCTGCCAATCAGGTGCTCGGGTCTGTTACCTGTCACCTGATTGGCTGAAACGACAGGTGCTCTGATTGGACGCCTATCAGGCATCCAATCATAGGAGAGGACGGGAGAAGAAGACATCAATGACATTGTTCGCCGCCCGCCGCCCTCACCCACTGCTCCAACAAGACAGGGTAAGTGCCAGGCAGACGGCAGGCGGGGGGGGCACAGTGGAAGCATTCAATGGGCATAGTGGGAGCATTTGATGGCACAGTGGGAGCATTTGATAGGGCACAGTGGCAGCGTTTGATGGGCAAAGTGGCAGCGTTTGATGGGCACAGTGGCTGCATTTGATGAGCACAGTGGTGGCATTTTATGGCACAGTGGCTGCGTTTGATGGGCACAGTGGCTGTGTTTGATGGGCACAGTGGCAGCAATTGTTGGGCACAGTGGCAGCAATTTATAGGCTCAGTGGCTGCGTCTGATGGTACAGTGGCTGCATTTGATGGTACAGTGGCTGCGCTTGATGGCACAGTGGCAGCGTTTGATGGGCACAGTGAGGCTGCAATTTATGGGGTTTTTTTCCCCAAATTTTTCAGTTTGTTTTGCCCCTCAAAAATTTTGAGCACCAGCCGCCATTGATCAGGATCGGGTAAGTATTAGCGGAGGCTGTGGGGAGAGCAGCACACTGAAGATATTTTACCTTCATGCATGAGTGCATGAAGGTAAAAAATCTTGCGCTTTTGCATCCACTTTAACGCCCCCCCTCCCCCCATGCAGTACTACAGTAGGGGCCAATGACCACACTGCAGACACTGTTATTTCCAGAAGCCATAATCTAGCATTTGAGTAGACACGTGCACAGCCAAAAAATTTGTTCATTTTCATTTTCGTTTCATTAGTTTATTATTTTTTTCGTTTTTCGGGTCATTCGTTATGATCGCGATTCGTAAATTCGTTCATTCGTAAATTCGTAAATTCGTTCATTCGTAAATTCGAACATTCGTTCATTCGTACATTCGTACATTCGTTCATTTGTACATTCGTAAATTCGTACATTCGTAAATTCGTAAAATCGTACATTTGTAAATTCGAAAATTTGTAAATTTAAAGTTTGAAAATCCAAAAACTCGAAAATTCAAAAATCTGAAATAGTAACTAACTATTAAATTATAGGTATTGTAATTTCCTTTCAAATTCGACTGTCAGTGAACGTAACAAATACGAATTTATCCAAAGTTATGAATTATCCAAAACAAATGCTGCATCTAAACAAATGGAACGGAACAAATTAATAATAAAAAATAATAATAAAACGTTGTTATTATTATTATTATTATTTATTATTATTAATTCATTGCGTTCCATTACGTTTTTTCGGATCATTCATAACTTTGGATAAAATTTGTATGTGTTACGTTCACTAACTGGCAAAATTTTAAAGGAAATTACAATACCTATAATTTAAAAGTTACTAGTAATTACTAATAGTTAAGTTATTATTAGTTAACTATTATTTCAGATTTCCGAATTTTCGAATTTACAAATTTATGAATTCACGAATTTACTAATGTACGAATGTACAATCGTAAATTGCGAATGTACGAACTCGTTAAACGGGTTTTCGTTAATTCGGATATTCCCGAATTAACGAATTTGTCGAAATTTGTTAAAAAACTAATTCGGAACGAAACGAATTGCACATGCCTACATTCGAGCATAGACTATCCTAACTTGACACAGGGGCAAGCAAAATATAGATGTGTGTAAAGAGTGTGCTTCTCGCTCTGTCATGAGCGATTGCAGGAGCCTGGCGGTCATCACGCCCGCCGGGCACTTACGTGGGCTCCGGGCACACGTCGTTTCACCCAGCCGTGCCATTCCATTCAGCTGCAGTAAAACTGCAGCGGCTGGTCGGCAAGCGGTTAAAACAATAACAGGATTCCCTGTACTTTACATAATGCTAAGCTTGTGTAGCATGTACAGTTTATGGGGAATTTTTCCCGCAGAGACACAAACAAAAATATATTTTTAATTCTTTTTTTTCTGTCAGCACCTTACTGTTTCAGTGACACCAATACCCCCTATTTTTCATCACATAGTGATAGAAAGTTAGGTAAAAAGGTGGAACTACAGACAGAAACTGAATCCTACTATATATTTTAACTATTCCCCACTCTCCAAAATTTGAAAAGAACCTTTGCCTAGATTTGGGCTGTTTTGGGTGAATTGGCCTGATATGTTGTATAAGTAGACCTAGTTTTTTGGGTGTGTGGTAGAATTATACATCTTTCCATAATTTTGTTTTACATCACTTGTCTGTTTTACTTGTTTTTAGTTTCATGAGAATGTGAAGGCAATCTATAATGGCACAGATTGGATTACTGTAGGATTAGCATTAATACATTCATTTTTACTACAGTTGGCTTATTTAGGCAAAGAGTATGCAAATTGCAGTAGTCCATAAGCAATGAATAAGGTATCGTTCACTGATGAGACTGATGCCGCGTACACATGACTGGTTTATCCGTCGTAATAAATTCTGACAGTTTCTCCGAAGTAACTCCAACGGAATTCCATTCAAGCGGTCTTGCCTACACACGGTCAACCTAAAGTCCGACCAAAGTCCGACCGTCCAGAACGCGGTGACGTACAACACTTACGACGGGACTAGAAAAAGGAAGTTCAATAGCCAGTAGCCAATAGCTTCCATCTTGTACTTGCTTCAGAGTATACGTCTTTTTTGGTCCAACGGACCAGCATACAGACGATCGGTTTTCCCGATAGGAATTGTGTCCGTCGGAAATATTTAGAACATGTTCTATTTCTAGGTCCGTCAGATTTTTCGAAAAGGAAAGTCCGATGAGGCCTACACACGATCGGTATATACGATGAAAAGCTTCCGTCTGACTTTTTCTGTTGGACAGTCCGCTCATGTGTACGCGGCATGAAGCAAGTAGGAGACGGAAGCTATTGGCTACTGGCTATTGAATTTCCTTTTCCTAGTCCTGTCGTAAGTGTTGTACGTCACCGCATTCTGGACGGTCGGACTTTGGTCGGAACTGGGTTGACCATGTGTAGGCAAGACCGCTTGAATGGAATTCTTTCGGAGTTACGTCGGAGAAACCGTCGGAGTTTATTACCATGGCTAAACCGGTCGTGTGTATGCGGCATAATGCAACAAAGCATAAAACAAGATGACAGTTTATCCATATCATACATTTATATTACAAAATGTTGCACTGGGTGCAAGTTTGTAGTTCCTTCACATTATGCACAAAAGATTCCAAGTAATCTGCACTTCCAGGCCCAGACTGCTTAGTATAAATCAAGAATCCATTGTATTATATCAAGGGGTAAGATCTGTTTTAACCAACAACACCACACCACACAGGAAGAAGTACAACAGAGATGCACCATATAGTTGCATTTAAAGAAACATATATACCATAACATATCCCACTTTTAGTGTTAATAAATGAACATTGAGAAATTCAAAAGAGACACTGCAATAACACATTCTATAGGTTAAGTCTCATAGGTGGTTTTGAACATCTACCACTACAGGTGAAGACTGGCCCTTGTGCAAGGATTCCTTTAGCCCTCTTTGAAGTTACTAGGCTCCTCTCATCACATACTGGCATGCTCTGCGCTTGACAGCTGTTGGGTATACTTGTTTGTCCGGAACTGTCATTGCCGTTGGTAAGGCATTGCCTCTGTACATGCCTCACTGTCAATGGGTGAGTATATCGTTGTGATACTGGGTGAGTCTGATCTATCAACGGGATACTGAGATTCAGACTGCTCTGCCACTTTCAAATCCACTCAATTGCAGCGATAGAGAGGTCCTTCAACATCCACAAGATAAGAGCGTGGTGCAACCTTTTGCAGACAAGTACCTATTCTCCAACAGCCTGTTCGATCTCTGGGTAGTGGTTTAATATGGATTTGATTCCCAATATTCAATTCTGGCAAATCTCTGGCTGAAGTGTCATATCGTGCCTTTGACACTAATCCTTAACTTTTCTGTAACACCTTGTAAGACAGTGGGCTCAAGCAGCCTATTTGCTACTGATAAGGAGGGTCTTTAATCTCCTTGACATCAGTCTTTGTGCCAGACTACTATCCATGCCTTCAGTCAGAGTGTTTCTCCAATGTAAAATGGCCTTCCATGGGTCTTTACCATCACTTTGTGCTTTCTTACATACATTTTTACTAATCTTTACAGCTGATTCAGCTTTTCCATTAGCCTGTGGATGACGTGGTGAGGAAGTAACATGCTCAAACTCCCATTCAGTGGCAAATTTTCCGAATTGTAGGCTTGTAAACTGAGGGCCATTGTCGGAGATCACTGTATCTGGTTGGCCATGACATGCAAACTGAGCCTTGTGCCTCTTAATTGTAGTTTCAGTCGATAAGTCGGGAAGGTCTATTTCCCAGAAGTCTGAATAATGATCGACTAATAGCAGGTATTCCCTGCCTGTGTAGTTGAATACTGATATTCTGCCACGGACGTGTAGGTATCTCATGTAACATCATGGTTTCTTTTTGTTATAAATGGGCATATTCGTTGCAGGTAGGACAATTACTGACAAAGTCTTTGATTTCGCCATGCATGTTGGGCCAGTAAAGAGTATCACAAGCTTGTCTGTAGCATGCTTCACCACCAATATGGCTGGAGAGTATGCGTAATAACATCTCTGCTCTCAGTGACTTTGGCACGATGACCCTTGGACCTTTGTACAAGATACCGTTTGTATGCTGATCTCATCTCTAAAGGACCAGTATTACCTTATAATTCCAGGTACTGCCTCTTTTTCATCTGGCCACCCACTCAAAACAATAGACTTCAAAGCTTGTAAAGTTGCATCACTGTCAGTGTGCTCTATAAATTGATGTAGTTGCTGATCTGTGATATTAAGATAGTCTGATTGATATCAGCAAAGAAATTTTGTTCCTGTTGCAGCAAATTGTACGATGCTTATGCTCACCTCCAGGTGCCACATTATCTGATGTAGCTCTGCTCAGGGTATCGCTGATATACATTTCACATCCTGGCTTGTAGACAACATTGAGGTTGTAATGCTGCAACGTAAGTATCATGCTCTGCAAACTCTTGGGAGCACACAAAATGGACTTTTTGAATATGGCTATCAGAGGTTTGTGATCAGTTTCAGCTGTAATTGAATCCCGTCCATACAGATAATGATGGAAACGCTGACAAATACAATACCTAAACATTCCTTCTCAATTTGAGCATAATCTTGCTCAGCTGAGGAAAGAGCTCTGGACACATATGCAACTGGCTGACCTTTCTGCAAAAGGCAACAACCTAGACCATTTTTACTGGAGTCACTTTGTATCGTAACAGGCTTTGCAACATCATAGTATTTTAACACTGGGGCAGAGGTGACCAAGCGTTTTATATCCTCTACTGCCCAGTCATGCTTGGGAAGCCAGTGCCAAACTGCATCTTTGTCCAAAAGTCACCTTAATGGCCCACACACCTCAGATAAGTGTGGCAGGAATTTTGCTAGGTATGTAACAAAGCCAATAAATCTCTGTACCGCTTTGGCATCAGCAGGCTGTGGCATGTCCACAATGGCTTTTATCTTATTCGGGTTAGCTTTTAAGCCTTGTGAAGACAGGATACTTCCATGGAAATGGACTTATTCCACCTTGAACTGCAATTTCTTTACACTAAGCCCCAGCATCACCTGCCTACAATGATCCAGTAGCGCTATTAACTTTTCATCACAGTCATGCTCAGCCTCCTCATCTGTATTACCGCAGCCAACTATAATAATGTCATCAGCTATTGGCTTGATTCCGTGAAGACCACCTAATAGTTCATGCTGCTTTTGCTGGTATACCTCAGGTGCTACAGAAACTCCAAATGGTAGTATGGTCTCTTTCTGCCCCAAGGAGTCCAGAACGTGGTAATGTAGCTACACTTTTCATCCAGTTTGCGCTATAAAAAGGCATCTCTAGCATCAACAAGTGTGAAGACATGTGCTTTAGGTAGTTTGTGCAAAATATCACCGAGAGTTGGCATTAAGTAGTGTGACCGTTTCAGGGCCATATGCAGAAACTTGGGATCGGCGTGGCTTGGCAATGGCGCTGTGAGGCTGCTTTCCCTGGGAGCTCCGTGCCTCGTTTAGGCTGAGAACCGGACCTAGCGTACATACCGGCCTTTAAACTACATGTCCATGACGGACAGACCTCCGGGATCACCCGCAGCTAATAGAACCGCGGACATCGCTGCTTATTTCTTGCGGAATTCGGCAACTCCGTCACAGGCCTCGGAGTCCAAGATGGCGCCGCCACGCTCTGGCAATGCAGGCACAGCATCGCTCAAGAAGACAGGCAAGGGGCTCTCCAATGCTCCACAAGGTAACGGATCTCTCCCTAACAGAGCTGATTCCCCGATCCTGTCCCCAGAAATCCCAGGGGCTGATAGCTGCTCATCCATACAGCCTGCTAACACTCAGGAGCAGCCATTCCCTGAATGCTGGAAAGGGATACTCGCCCTCCTCCCCACTAAACAGGACATCACTGAATCTACAGCTACTATTGTGAATACCCTGTCTAAAGAGATTCATGATTTAAAGCAGAGAATAGATACTGTAGACTCCAGGGTATCAGAGGTGGAAACATCTGCTTCTCTGCTAGAGTCAAGAATGTCAGACATAGAAAAGGCTCATTTGGATTATAAAAGGCGCCTGATCCTGATGCAACTTTCAATCGATGATGGCGAAAATCGCAGCAGGAGAAACAATATCAGAGTGCGCGGCCTGCCTGAAGCCACTTCAGGAAGTGATCTCAGAGCAACGATTGTGGCCATATTCAATCGATTACTAGACAAGCCCCCTACAGCGGAACTAGAACTGGACCGTGTGCACCGTGTGCAGGGTCCCAGGGGAGGAGATGATCTCGCACCGAGAGACATATTGGCGAGAGTTCATTATTACACAATTAAGGAAGAGATCCTGAGAAGAGCATGGTCTCAGGGCCCCTTGGACTTTGATGGGGCGTCGGTGCAATTTTTCCCTGATATATCGCGGATGACCCTGCGTATGAGAAGCCAAATACGTCCACTGCTAGAAGCTATCAGAACGACAGGAGCCACTTACAGATGGGGCCACCCATTCCACTTGATCGTCCTGAAAGGAAATAACTCTTTTGCGCTGCGTTGGCCAGACCAATTGCCGGATTTGTTCAGGTTTCTGGAGATCCCCGGGTTCTCGATACCCAACTGGTTGGACTTTCCGATCACCTTCAATAACACGAGATCTATGTCACCAAGACCCCAACGACCCAGCAGACGACAATGGCGATCAAGATCCAGGACAACTCCAAGAGACAATCCTACCTCACCGGAGTCCTAACTGTCCGCGCTGGCTCAGAAGGCTACGTACTGAGAGGCAAGAAGGGGACTCCTGTGGTTGTTAGAACTCTAGACCACACTGATATCCTTTTTTTTTCACCGTACAGTAAACTCTAAGTTTTATGAGTAGAACGTAAAGTGATACAGGGGTATATTATATATATGCTGGAGGGACTTTTTGCTCCTCCGTGAAAAGATGACATGCCTTAGCTTGGCGTCTGGATTCGAATTTTGTTGGGGGTCTCGCCGCGCCTCCACCTCATCGTTTCACAGGTTCCTTAGGGGCAGTTTTCATGCTCTTTAGTTGTTTTTTTTTTTTTTTTTTTTTTTTCTTATTTCTACCCTTCTTTTTGTGGGGCATGAGGTGGAGGGGTAGGGGGGACTCTAATCCATAAAGACACGGAGTCATGTTTAGCATGTTTAGCTTGTTACCCTCTTGTTCCTTATCAAGAGGGTTGGTTGCAATACTTACACTGTATTAGAAATGTAGGCCCACATAGATCCCTTAGTGGATATACATTTCAATTGCGGTGGTCGCATACACATATTTGATGTTTCTACAGCATAGAATCAAGTTGTTTAGGGTTTTTTATTTTTGTCTGATGTTTAAAACGGTAATAGTCAGGCATTGTTCATCATGCCGGTTCTCTCCTGACGACACGTCTCCCGTTGTGACGCAGAGTCTAGTCTTCCACACCCACTAATAGGAAGCGCATATTTGCGCAAGGCTTTATATAGCAACAGCTGGATAATTAGTTTATCCTTCTTAGTATTTTTCTCTATATCTTTTCAACTCCAATTCCTACTTTTCTCTTCCTCTTCGTCCCTCCCTTATATCCGGTCTCCCCCTTCCCTTCTACCCCAACTCTACAACCCTCCCCTTCCCCTCCATATCCCCCCCCCTTTCTTTCCCTTCCCTGTTCCTTCTTGACTTATTCCTTTCCCTACCCTCCCACGATTGGCTGCCGGGGTGCGACATGGCCCCCCTGGGAGGGCCTCCGGGCTCACACTATGGTAATGAGATAAAATTCACCTCCCTCAATGTCAGAGGCCTAGCTACCCCGGAAAAACGCTCCAGACTCCTCACAGATTTAAAAAAAATGCGCACACAGGTGGTGCTCATTCAGGAAACACATTTCAAACAGTCGGCAGTCCCCAGACTCTGCAACAGGGACTTCCCCACTGTATATCACGCTCCCTCCCCTCTGTCAAAATCAAAGGGGGTCAGTATATTGATAGCCAGATCACTGCCGTGGACGCTATTAGAAGAGAGAGCTGACCCACTTGGCCGATTCTTGCTCTTAAAGGGCAAGATCAGAAATACCACAGTGACCCTAGTAAACGTCTATTTCCCTAATTCTGACCACCTGACCTTCTTGCGATCCCTCATTCCATTAATCTTAGATTTTCGGGAGGGTCTGTTCCTGATGGGCGGGGATTTCAATTTTGCTCCGGAGCCACTACTGGATGTATCAAGAGGGGCATCTCATCTGTCTTTCTCATACCTTAAAAAACTCAAGGTAGAATTAACCAATCTACAGTTGATCGACCCCTGGAGGATCATGCACCCCGGTGAGAGGGATTTTACCTATTTTTCTGCGGTGCATGGTACATACTCCAGGATAGACTTCTTCCAGATCCAACATAAAGACTTACCGTTTGTCACCGCATCCCAGATTGACTACATCTCCCTCTCTGACCATGCCCCTACGCATGTGACCCTATGCTGGGATACAGAACTCAGGTCCCCTCCAACCTGGAAACTAAATGAGTCATTATTACAATTCCCCGAGATACGTGAGGAGATAAGCAGGACACTGACTAATTACTTCTCAGAAAATATAGATCCCGCGCTGTCTCCAATGACAGTGTGGGAAGCCCATAAATGTGTAATAAGAGGGGAATTAATTAGGATTGGGGCAGCGAAAAAAAGAGAAAGGACTAAACAGATTGACCTCCTGATCTCCCGGGTGCGGTCTCTCGAGCTACTTCACAAGAAGTCCCTAGCGGAAACACACCTCCAGGCTTTACTGAAGACCAGGGGTGAATTGAAAGACCTCTTGTACCACAAAACGGTACAAAACCTGGCCTGGGCTAAAAGGTCCATGTTTGAATTCTCTAATGCCGCGTACACACGGTCGGACTTTGCAGCTACAAAAGTCGGACAGTCTGTCCGACATACTTCCGGCGTACCTTCGGCGGACTTGGGGCAGACTTTCTTACGAACGGACTTGCCCACACACGACCACACAAAAGTACGCCAGTTTAGTACGCTGTGACGTACACCAAGTCCGACGAGACTATAAAACGGAAGTTCAATAGCCCGTACGACACCCTTTGGGCTCCTTCTGCTAATCTCGTGTTTATCTCGTGTTAGTAGAAGTTTGGTGAGAGACGATTCGCGCTTGTGAGACTCGTATTTTTCAGTTCGTTTTAACTGGTGTTCAGTCTGTGCTTGTGAGGTTTGTATCTGCTTTTCAGTGCGTTTGGTCAGTTGGCATTGAGAAATCTTTGTTTTATTGGCCGCTCGTTCCTGATTTTCAGGTCGTTCTTCACAGGCCTTGCTGTTCTTCAGTGCGTTCTGTTTAGTGCGTTCTGACCAGCCGACCGTTTTGAAGCCATGTTACCTGTACGTACTCGTCGTAGAGCTCGTGCATTGTATGTGCTTGGTGCTGTAGTTTATTCTTCAGCCCAAGACCAGTCCATGAACAGGGCGAGGAGGAGTTCATGGACCAAGAATTGGTTGCTTCAGCGTGACCAGTTCTGTCACATGCCTTTGCTCCGTGAGATCCGTGAGAATAATCCTGAGGATTTCAGGAACTTTCTCCGGATGACGGACCCCGTTTTTGATCGTTTGGTGGCTTTGCTGACCCCCTATATCAGCAGGCAGGATACCTGCATGAGGCAAGCCATCACTCCGGAGCAGAGGGTGGTCGCTACCTTGCGGTATTTGGCCACAGGGAGAAGCCTGCAGGACCTTAAGTTCTCGACAGGCATCTCCCCCCAGGCTCTGGGGATCATTATCCCAGAGACCTGTTCTGCCATCATACAGGTCCTGCAGAAGGACTATATTAAGGTAAGCTATTTTTAGTTTATTAGCATCACATGTTCTTTTATGTAATCTTTGATAAAGTAATGTATTTCTTGCTTCAAACACTACTTCCCATCATTGCAATATAGTGTGAATGTCCCCTTTTTATCCTCACACATGCTGGGATTTTTTCCTGTTATTTTTTGTCATGCATGTATAGTTTCCTTCAATAACCTTCCCAGCATGAAGTGATGGGAACATATCCACCTAGTCTACTCATTTTGAATGTATTTTGTTGGAGTGTATTTAGTGTGCTTAGAATTAGCAATTAGCTAGATTTCACAACCCCCCCCCCCCCACCTGAACTCACTCCAAATAGTGTGCTGCTAATTAGCAATTAGCTAGATTTCACAACCCCCCCCCCCCCCCACCTGAACTCACTCCAAATAGTGTGCTGTTAATTAGCAATTAGCTAGATTTCACAACCCCCCCCCCCCACCTGAACTCACTCCAAATAGTGTGCTGCTAATTAGCAATTAGCTAGATTTCACAACCCCCCCACCCCCACCCTCGTTAAAATTTGCTTGAATGTTCTGTGGTGTTGATTTGTCTAAAGCAAATCTATGTTGCACTTTGCAAAATGCATGTGCACTCTACAAGTGCATTTGTTCCATTGCTTTAGTAAATGAGCAGAAGCTCTGCTGATTTCCATCATCAAATCATATGCAAGCCTCAAAGTGTTTTCATTAATTGCCCTTGCATGTGATTGTGTACTGTTTACAACATGAATGCCTTTTGACATTACCTCATTTACTGTAAGCTGGTTTGCAACTGCACCTGCAGAGTGCGACAACTGCAGTCTTGTAGCCTTTGTTATCCCTAAATTCCTGCGTGTTGTTAAAGTAATTTTTTTTGGGGATTTCACAACCCCCTAAAATGTAATCAATGTTCTATCAGAGGGGGTGAGCAATCTGATAAGTGTGCCTTTTTCCATATTAGTTATTCCAGAAGAATTAAATTATTGAATGTTATACTGATGCTGGGGAATAATGTTTTTAATTGTCTAATTTTCTTGCAATGTTAGCTTCCAAATTAATTGATTTTTGTTTTCTTGTTTGATTCCCCAGTTTCCTTCAACGCCACAGGAATGGCAGACTGTGGCATCCCATTTTGCAAGCCGTTGGGACTTTCCCAATTGTGGAGGGGCTATAGATGGGAAACATGTCCACATTGTGCCACCACCCCATTCGGGGTCATATTATTTTAATTATAAGGGGTTCCACAGTATTGTTTTAATGGCGGTGGTGTCGGCACACTATGATTTTTTATATGTGGACGTGGGGAAGAATGGCCGGATGTCGGATGGAGGAGTATTTGCCCAGACGGAGTTCTGCCAGCGTCTCCAGAGTGGTGGCCTGGGATTGCCACCTGATGAGGATAACGTGGAAGGACTCCCCTTTGTCTTCATTGCCGATGAAGCCTTCGCTCTGAGCAAGCACCTCATGAGGCCATTCCCCCAAAGAACCCTCACCCCGGAGAGGAGGGTTTTTAATTACCGGCTGGCCAGAGCTAGAAGAGTGGTTGAGAATGCGTTTGGAATTCTGGCCAGCCGGTTCCGCCTGTTTCAAACAGCCATTAATTTGGCGGAATACAAACTTAATTTTATAATTTTATCATGCTGCATTCTGCACAACTTTTTAAATAAGCATTCTGCCAATTATATAGGCACAGTTGGGCCTGAGGCCGGACAAATAGAAGCCAACCTTACAGGCCTGGATACTGTCCGTACTGGCTTGGCCCCCCAAAGTTCCCGTCAGGTTAGACAGCAATATGTTGATTATTTTATGGGTAGGGGGGCCATTGCAATGGGCCAGGATATATAATTTTTTTTACAATAAAAAAAATATTGCTGAAATCTGGCATTATATTTATTGCTTGCCTTTCTTTTGGGCTGTCTCCTAGGTTATGGTCGAGCAGTTGTAGTGCCAACTGTATTAGAATTTTCAAAATGTCTAAATAAGCTCCATTGCCACTGTAAACAACTTTTTGACAATTATAACCAAACTGATACTGAGCCTTGAAATAACAAACCACACATTTGTTAAAATCCTATAAAAGGAGATGTTTTTATTAATGGTTGGTATGCATTCAGTTCTGCATTTAGTATAAAATGTTCCGAGACAAAAATATAATGGTATCTTAATGATGTAGCAAAATATAATTATATTGAAATATTTCTACCTAATCCACAAAAAAATATTTTGGGCTTTTGGATTTTCAAAAACAGGCTTTGTTTTTGGAAAATCAAGTTTTGTTTTTTTTTAAAAGCAAGTTTTCTTTTTTTTTTTTTTTTTTTTTTTTTAAAATCATTTTTTTTGTTTTTTTTGGGGTTTTTTAACATTAATTTTCTGAATTTTTTTGGTGTTTTCAAATCAATTTTTTTTACTTTTTTTGGTTTTTGAAAATTAAATTTTTTTTTTTTTTTGGGTTATTTAAAATCACTTTTTTTATTTTTTTTTGGGTTTTTTAAAATCACTTTTTTTTATTTTTTTTTGGGTTTTTTAAAATCACTTTTTTTTATTTTTTTTTGGGTTTTTTAAAATCACTTTTTTTTATTTTTTTTTGGGTTTTTTAAAATCACTTTTTTTTATTTTTTTTTGGGTTTTTTAAAATCACTTTTTTTTATTTTTTTTTGGGTTTTTTAAAATCACTTTTTTTTATTTTTTTTTGGGTTTTTTAAAATCACTTTTTTTTATTTTTTTTTGGGTTTTTTAAAATCACTTTTTTTTATTTTTTTTTGGGTTTTTTAAAATCACTTTTTTTTATTTTTTTTTGGGTTTTTTAAAATCACTTTTTTTTATTTTTTTGGGTTTTTTAAAATCAATTTTTTTTTTTTTTTTGGTTGTTTTTTAGAAAATCAATTTTTATTTTTTTGTGGATTTTTGACAGCCCTCCTTTTTGACATTAGGTTAAACAGCCATTTATGTTAGGCCAAAAAAACAAAGAGAAGGCCCAGAATGGGGTCAGCAAAACAGGAAATGAAGGACATGATTGATGTTTTGGGGTTTAAAAAAGGGCATTTAGATTCGACCCAAAACATCAATCATGTCCTTCATTTCCTGCTGCATACGATCCAGCCTATTACGCATTTGATCCATGTCTTGATTCCAGCCCATTATTTGACCAATTAGACGTTGGGCACTTTCCGAGGTGAAATGGTCACTTCTTGTTGTTCCTAAAGTGGAATGAAACCAAAAAATGTCTTTACAAATATGCACACATACATAGTTTACCTTACCAGAACTAAAGCTGTTGTCTCAGACACTGACCTGGTGGGGTGGCCATGTAGCCTAATTCCTCCACATCCTCGGGGGTGTCACTGTTGCTTGAATGAAGCAGATCCCCTAAAATAGAGTAGACAAATTCAATTAAACAAAAGGCAGCCATGCATAGATTAACGTAAGCTGGTGTGTCAGACACTCACCTGGTGGGGTGCCCATGTCGCCCACCTCTCCTTCCTCCACATCGTCAATGGGACTTGGACTGATTGCCCAATCCTGTTTTGCTTGGGGTGGACTGTGTTCTTTTGGTTGGCTGAGTGATTTTTCCCCTATGTGAAACAAAAAATTAGTAATCTAATTAGCACACAGATATTTTAGGACATAATAATTTTCCAACATTTGTAGTGAAGTGGTTTGTGTAGAGTTCCTATTTTAGTTCAATATTTCAAATTATAAAGACATACCGGATAGATAGATATCAATATCTCAAAATATAGTTAATAATCTTTTGATCTCTCTCTATATCTGTAACAAAATCTCTAAATATCTAACTAAATGTAAATCCAAAAAATTAAGAGAATTTAAAATAGATATATAATATATATATATAGATATATATATATATAGATATATTATAGATATATATATATATATATATATAGATATATAATATATATATATATATAGATATATAATAGATATATATATATAGATATATTATAGATATATAGATATATATATATATATATATATATAGATATATATATATATATATATATATATATATATATATATATATATATATATATATTTATATATATATATATTTCTATATTTTTTTATATATTTATATTTTTATATTTTTATATATTTATATTGTTATCTATATAGATATAGAGAGAGAGATAGATATAGAGAGATAGATATAGAGAGATAGATAGAGAGATAGATAGAGAGATAGATAGAGATAGATAGAGAGATAGATATATAGATATGGATATGTAACGAGGTTTCTTCAAAGATCGTTTAGAACGATGAACAAAAATCGTATAGAAAGGAAAAGCACATGGAGCAGTATACAAGGTAATAAACACAAGAGAAAAACACGACAAGTACTTACTTTTTTTAAGAACTTTCCGGATACGTCGGTATTGATCCGGCTCCCTGATTTTCAGGTCAGACCATCTTTTGCGCAATTGATCCTTGGAGCGCTGGACCCCAAATGATGCCTGCAAAGTGTCCACGACCTTTGCCATGATTTTGGCCTTGCGCAAATTTGGCCGTGCGTACGGCCCATAATTGCCATCATAGTCGTCTTTGCGAAGAATGGCCACCATCTCCACCATCTCTTTGAAACTCATATTAGAGGCCTTAAATCTAGGCCTCACAGATTTGGTTGACGTTCCAGACGTTCCAGCCTGCGGGCTGTCTCCACTACCTGAGGTCGTCAACATTTCAGGTGTCTCCGCCATTCTTTAACTCCACTACGCGCCGTAACAAAAAAGGGGCGGAGAACATGAGTACATTTCGAACGTCAGGGGCGGGCGACGCAGGCGGAGTTTCACACATGCGTAGTGTATAAAGGAGGGCCTTTCGCGCGTGTCGTACGTACGTTCTGTGCGTCAAATTAGGGGGCGGAGAACATGAGTTCATTTCGAACGTCAGGGGCGGGCGACGCAGGCGGAGTTTCACACATGCGTAGTGTATAAAGGAGGGCCTTTCGCGCGTGTCGTACGTACGTTCTGTGCGTCAAATTAGGGGGCGGAGAACATGAGTTCATTTCGAACGTCAGGGGCGGGCGACGCAGGCGGAGTTTCACACATGCGTAGTGTATAAAGGAGGGCCTTTCGCGCGTGTCGTACGTACGTTCTGTGCGTCAAATTAGGGGGCGGAGAACATGAGTTCATTTCGAACGTCAGGGGCGGGCGACGCAGGCGGAGTTTCACACATGCGTAGTGTATAAAGGAGGGCCTTTCGCGCGTGTCGTACGTACGTTCTGTGCGTAGGTGATAGTGGACCAGGACGTTCCAAAACGAAGGTAATTTGAGATATATATTTTTTTTGGGGGGGGTTTATGGTCATGACTTTGTAGCAAGCGGCCTATATGGCTTGATAGATTGATGAGGCCTACATAGGGAGAAGATGATGAGGGGTTAGCAGAAACATATAATAAGTTTTTTTGGTCTTGTGACTTTCTCTTTTCCAGATATAATGAATCCCCTATTGAAGGATCCAGAGTTCCTTACTTCTTTTATTTCAAAGTATCGAGAGATGAGGAATTTGTGGGAGGTGAAACACCCTCAGTATTATAACAAGCATGTGAGGAAGTCAACGCTGGAGAGACTTCTGTCCTTTGTCCAGGAGACCATCCCTGGAGCAACAATGGAGACAGTGTACAAGAAAATTGGGGTCTTGAGGAACATGTATAAAAGGGAGCATAGGAAGATCCAGGAATCAAGGAGATCAGGAGCATCAGCAGATGATGTTTATGTACCCAGGCTGTGGTACTACAAACAACTCCGTTTTCTTGATGACCAGAATGAAGCCAGGGCATCACTTTCAACCCTTCCCTCCACCCTTCCCTCCACCCTTCCCTCCACCCCAGCAGAGGCTGATGAGGAGCAAGCTGGGTCTTCCATCCTGGATGAACCGGATATGACCATCTGGAGTCAGGTAAATTATTTTAACAAAGATTTACTGTACTAATATTAATGATGTTAACTGGATGTTATAATTGTCTCAAATAATTTAGCACTCCAAATTGTGTATACATATCAAATGATAGTAGTGACTAAATATGTTTGGCACCTGCTTGAAATAATTAGGGTGTCTGATTAGACTCTTTTATTAAAGAGATGTATTCACATTGAATTTGCTAGTCATGAGAAGCAAACTGTGTGTCATTGATGAACCCAAAAAAAGAAACTAAAACTATTGTCCTTTTTTTATACACAGGATGAGTCCATCCAGGAGGAATGTGGGGAAAGTGGCAGGCAGGAGGAGACCGGGCCCATGGACAGCCTGGAGGAGGCCGGATTCACCATCATCCTGGAGGAGGCTGGGCCCAGTGTCAGGCAGGAGGTGGCTGCTCCCAGTGAGGTGGCTGGGCCAAGTGAGGTGGCTGGGCCAAGTGAGGTGGCTGGGCCAAGTGAGGTGGCTGGGCCCAGTAGGAGCCTCACCCAATCCCAAGTGCCTCCCCTCCACCTTCCCAAAAAAAGGGCCAAGAAGGGGATGGTCACACAGGACGCATCCCTGCGCCTCATGCAACAGGCCACCCGTTTTTTAACAAGCCCCCCAGAAGCGGAAGAAGCCTATGGCTGCTACTTAGCCAGCAGGCTTCTTCAGATGGATTGGGAGCAGCGCCTCATTTGTGAGCGCCTATTTGGGGAAACAATCCATAAGGGGCTGCAGGGCACGCTAACCAAAAACACCCAACTACATGAGGCAGCCCCCCCCCCTCCTCCTCCTCCTCCTCCTCCTCCTCCTCCTCCTCCTGCCACAACTGAAACACCAGAGCCACAGCCTCAAAAGAAGGCTACAGGGAAGGCTACAGGGAAGGCTGCAGGGAAGGCTGCAGGGCAGCGTGGAGGAAAGGCTGCAGGGAAGAGAAGAAAGTGATGACCTGGGTTCAGTCTGGTCTGACAGAAGACGCAGGCTGTTGTAGGACCACAGTCTGGGGACATCTAGATCATCTGCTGGTGCTGTTGATCTCTGGGATTCTTGGACCAGATTGTGCTCCCTCTTATATGGACTCCTCAAGATCCCAATTTTCTTGTACACCGACTTTTTCCAGCGTTGACTTCCTCTTTATTTTATTTTGACCATGAATAAATGGATCTTTTTTGAGTTTAGCAAAAGACTTTTATGTGTTTTCTTTTAAATCATTGATTTTACACACAATGTTAAATTAACAAGGGACAACAATCTCATTGAGTTTTAAAAAAAAACACCAAAAATACATTACTAATGTTAAGAATGTTCAAGTGGTAAGTCTTGAAAAAAAAATATATACATAAACAAAAACGGTGCTTTGGGTTAACTTTATCTAAAAATTAAAAAATAATCACTAGAAAAAAAAAAAAAAAAGAATAATGGGTTCTTTGTGGTAACTTTACAAACATAAAAAAAAAAAAAAAGGGAAAAAGTATTATTAGTATGGAAACATTGTTTATAAAAAGCATACTATATCATTCATGAGATCAAAGAGAAAAAGAATTCAGAAATCAGTTTGGGAGAACTCTGATTATGAACAGCAAAACACCTTCGTTCTTTAGAGCATTCGTAAAGAAGAAATAAAATGCGCTGCATTCAACGATCACAGATTTTGCAGCGTGATGAATGTGCTACCTACAATACGAACACTAGTTTTACTAGACCGAGTGCTTCCGTTTAGTTTTTGCTTATGAGCATGCGTCGTTTTTTTGTCCGTAGGACTAGCATACAGACGAGCGGACTTCGGGGTCCGTCGTAGTTACGACGTAAAGATTTAAAGCATGTTTCAAATCTAAAGTACGTCGGATTTGAGGCTAAAAAAGTACGTTGAAAGTCCGAAGCAGCCCACACACGATCGGATTACCAGCCAACTTTAGTCCGTCAGCGTCCGTTGGACTTTTGTAGACGAAAAGTCCGACCGTGTGTACGCGGCATAACAAGCCGGGGACCATGCTAGCCAGACTACTTCGTGGCCCGAGACAACGTACCTACATTCCCTCTATAGTGACCTCACAGGGAACTACGGTCCACACCTCTAGGGATATAGCCAATGAATTTGCTGCATATTACCAACAACTATATAACTTACACAAGGGGGAACCTACTGATCTTTTAACAGAAAGAGAGGTGTCAGCGGGGGAATACATCCGGTCTTCGGGTATGCCTACTTTACCAGCTGATGTGGGAGACTCATTTGAGTCAGACATCACCCCTGAAGAACTCTCTCTAGCCTTGGCCCAAACGAAGCCAAGGAAGGCGCCCGGGCCGGATGGCTTCACCCTGACCTATTACCAGACCTTCGGGTCTCACTTATCGACACACTTCCTGAAAGCCTACAACGCACTAAAAGAAGGAGGCATTAACATGGTAGACTCCCTACGGGCATTTATATCTTTGATCCCAAAAGAGGGGAAGGATCCTAGCCACTGCAGTAATTACCGCCCGATTGCTCTACTAAACGTGGATCTTAAATTGTTTTCCAAAATCCTGGCTAACAGATTACTCCCCCATGTCCCACAATTAATACACTTTGACCAGGCGGGATTCGTGCCGCTGAGGGAGTCGAGAGACAACACCATAAGAGTCCTCAACCTTATCCACAAAGCGCAGACCGTCAAGAAGCCTTTTCTGCTACTTTCTACAGACGCGGAGAAGGCTTTTGACAGGGTGGCCTGGCATTTTATGCGGGCCACTCTGGAACATATTGGTGTTGGGCCAAACATGAGAGGCTGGATAGCGTCTCTCTACTCGGCTCCCTCGGCGGCGGTAAGAGTCAATGAGTGGCGATCGGATTTCTTTGACATCTCCAACGGGACGAGACAGGGGTGCCCCCTGTCCCCATTAGTTTTTATTTTGACTCTTGAGCCGTTCCTGTGTAGCGTCCGCAGGAATCCCAATATAACCGGGATCACGAAGCCCTCGGGGCATCACAAAATTGCGGCCTTCGCTGACGATCTGATTTTCTTCGTCTCCAACCCACGTATCTCACTACCTAACATCTTAGAAGCTCTACGGTTGTATGGCGAAGTCTCAAATTTCAAGGTCAACTGTGCCAAGTCCGCAGTGCTAAATGTCACACTACCAGTCACGGAAGCAGTAAATATGAGCAAATCCTTCCCGTTTCGTTGGGCGGAGAAATCTATCCGTTACCTGGGGGTGGACATCACTCCGGACTTGGCACACCTGTACACATGTAATTTTCAACCCTTACTCCAAAGACTTAAAATTGACCTCCAGACCTGGCACAAACTCACTTTGACCTGGTTTGGCCGATGCAATGCCCTGAAAATGACGGCCCTGCCCCGTGTTCTATATGTACTCCAAACATTACCGATAAATTTACCCATGACCTTCTTTAAGCAAATACAGTCCATTGTGAGGGAGTTCATCTGGGCTCATAAAGCCCCCAGAATAAACATGCAAACACTCTCCAGACCCAAGGAGAGGGGGGGCATCGGTCTACCAGACATCTCTCGTTATTACCGAGCGGTACACCTTGCCAGGATTGTCGATTGGCATTGCAACAAAGAGTCCAAACAATGGGTAGGAATGGAAATCGAGGACTCCTCGATCCCCCTACTCCCATCCCCGTGGCTCTTATCCCCACTTACAGAAGACCTGAAAAACCACCCGCTAATAGGAGCTACCCTTCGGGTGGCGAGGAAAATATTCCGTAATACGGATATATCACCGTTACCTTCCCCCCTGACCCCTATCATCGGTAACCCAGACTTTCCCCCCGGACTTACAAGTCGTAGACTGAGACAATTAATCACCTCTGAGAAACAATCCCTGGGGGAGGTTTGGCCCCAGGGGGAACTCCCATCTTCTTCCACAGTCTCTAGACTCACAGAACCTCCGTTAGACAGTCTCAGTACCATCCAGCTTAGACATTTCCTGCAGACTCTTCAGAAAGCTCCCTATGTCCCGCGGGGTCACACTCCCCTGGAATCTCTGTGTAAATCAGGGGAACCGATAAGGCACACACTCTCATTTTTATATAACCTCCTCACTACTCAGGGAGAGGACAAGGCACCAGAGTTTCTATTGAAGTGGGAAAGAGATCTAGAGACTCAGTTTACTACACAACAACAAGAGAAGATCTTGGCCTTGGCTCACAAGTCCTCGATGGCAAGTCACTATCAAGAATCGGGATACAAAATCCTGACCAGGTGGTATAGAGTCCCATATATGTTACACAAAATGAACCCTACGCTCTCGGATAGGTGTTGGAGGTGTGGCACAGAAGTGGGAAATATGCTCCATGTCTTTTGGTCGTGTCCGGTCCTGAGACCCTTTTGGGAGGCGGTGACTTCGACCATTCAAAGCTTGACCTCGGTCGAACTTAAAGACAACCCAGCTGCGTGCCTCCTACACCTAACCACTAGACCCATTAGTAAATACAAGAAAACTTTGACAATGCAACTCCTGAACGCAGCGAGAGCCTGTATCCCCGTACTATGGCGAGATCCCCACCCACCTACTAAGATCCTGTGGTATTCGAAAGTAAACTGTATTCTACAGATGGAGGAACTGACTGCAACTCTACAAAACAAGGAGGAACAATTTATGGACAAGTGGAGACCCTGGAGATATCTTGTTGGTACTGACACATATCTACAGGAGTTGGTACAAGCACAAACCCAATCTACTTGAAGGGGCGTCCCCGTGGTTACTGCTAAAACAGGCACCTGTATATGCCCCTCTGGGGTCCGGCAGGTGGATCTGGTGGGGGGGCGGTGTCGCAGCCATACCCGTCTATCTCCCTTTCTTTGACCTCATCTCCCCCCTCTCCCCTGTCCTCCTGTCTCTTCTTCCCCGCTTTCCCCCTGATTCCCTACTGTTCCCCTCTTTCTCTGTTACTTTGTTCTGATAAGCTCACCAAGTAGCCGTGGTGACGGCGTTAACGAATTATTGAAAACATATTATTCACGGTGAGCTGGAAACATTTGTTCGTTTAGCACTAAACATATCTGTAGTAAAATATTTTAAGTATTATATTATATACCAATACTGTTAAAGATATGTTCACAGCTCATGCAAGGAGGCCCTTATGTAGGCTACCTTGATTTATTACATTCAGAAATAATACATAGTTGGCTGGAACACACATGTATTACCCCACTTGTTTGGTGGTCAACCTGATTTAGGTCTATGGTTTCAATCTACTGTATCCTTAACATGTTAATGTATGAAAATGTACGACCTGTCATACTAGACATTGTATCCATGCCTTCTGTACAACAAAATAAAGGAATTTAAAAAAAGAAACTTGGGATCAATGCATATTCTGATCTTCTCAGGCTTTCTGATAACAACCATGTTACTAATCTAATCTGTAGGCTCTGATACTGAAGTTAGATGTCCTTCAGCTTCATATTTAACTAGTTGAGCTTTACCTGTGGTTTAATGGTGATAGGCACATTGCATGGGGCACATTGTACAGGTTGAATGGTAGGATCAAGTTCAAAATGAACCTCTCCTGGAACTATCAGGCCCTTAAACACATCACTGTAGGCGTGAAGAATTCGCTATTTTGTCAGTGGCCTAGTCAGAGATTTTGCTGGCTGATTTCAACATTATGTAGCTCAGCAGGAATGATGAACAGCATTTTTTTTTTTTTTTTTTTGCCACATCAGCCAAGTACTATTCATGAGAGGATGTTGTTTCGACTTTTCAGTCAAGCTTGTCCCTCAATACTTACACATCATTGTAGCGTTTTCTGTTTGTGAATATGTTTTACATTCCATGAGTGCCTTATAAAATGTTTGCCCTCTACCATTTCTGGTTCTTTATTATCATACTACTATATCCCCCCCTCCCTGCCCCCCACCCCACACTACCCCCCTATTTGGGAGAGAGAGACCCAACGCAACCTCAGACTGTTGTTAATCCATTTCTGCTGTTTCTGGTTTTTCCAGGGCCTGTCAAGGTACATGGCTCATTTCTTTGTTTATATATTTTATTTAGGGCGTGTTTTCTGCCTTGTCCTCCCATACTTCAGCTGCCTGGTTTGAGGCCTTGAACCTAACCCAGTCTCTCCATGTCTCCTCATATTCCTCCATCTCCACTCCTTCACTATATCTTAAGTACTCCATGCAAAAGATTTCGTCTATTTTGTCGAACCACTCCCGCATTGATGGTCTCCTACTGTTCCTCCAGTGCCTAGGGATGAGACTCTTAGCTGCATTAAGGAGATGCGGCAGCAAGATTTTCCGGTAGTTTTTGGAAGGTATATTGCTGCCGTGATGCAGACACACCCAGGGGTCATCTGGCACTTTCTTGTTGGTTATCATGTATATAATCTCCCTTACCTCCTCCCAGAATTTTCTTATTTCTGGGCACGCCCACCAAATATACGCAGCAGTCCCTATTTCTCTGCACCCTCTCCAGCAGAACTGCGACGTCTCATCCTGTATTTTATGTGCTAAGTCCGGGGTGATATACATTCTAGCCAAAACTCTAAAATTCATTTCTGCGATCCTATAATTTACTGATGTGCCATTAGCTCTACTCAGGATTCTCCTCGCCTCATTGTCACTAATCTTGTTTCCTATTTCCTCCTCCCATTTCCCAAGAAATCCTGGTCGCTCAGTCTCTCCCATTTCTATCAGGGTTTTATAGATCCTTGACATTCCTCCCCTCCTACTTTTCTTTATGAGTACTTTCTTAAGTGGGTAGAGGTCTTCTATTGATCTTATTGGCTGCGGGAGGGATTCTACAAAATGTTTGAGCTGCCTATATTTCCAGCTATCCATGGCAAAACAGGTGTCTCTTGCCTTGAGTTTCTGGTAGGTACACAGTGTTCCCTGGCTGGTGATGTCCTTAAGCTGAACATCATCACTCAGGATCCATCTTCCAGCCACATCTTCCCTCCCCGGCGGGAAATAATCTGTGCCCCTAAGAGGGACTAGCGGCGAGTTATATTTCCACTTCTCTCTAATGTATATCTTATCCCAAGTGTTTAAAACGTGTTTCGTGATATCAAATATTTTTATATTTAATTTTCTAAATTGTGGTGGTATCCAAACATTTTTTCCCAAATCTACTCCACTCCTTGTGTTCTCTATTTTCACCCATTGTTTATCCTTATTGTTATTAACCCATTCTAAAATATGTGACAATATCACAGCTGTGTAGTATTTTTTAATATCTGGTGCTCCCCAACCCCCTCTCTTCTTGCCGTTCACTAATTGTGCGTACTTTACTCGTGGCTTCTTCCCCCTCCATATAAATTTTAGAAACAGTGTGTGTATTTTATTCAGATAACTCTGTGTGACTGCCAGTGGTAGCATTTGAAATGTATATGTGATTTTGGGAAGGATTGACATTTTGAGTAAGTTTATTCTGCCGCCCCATGACAGTCGATTCCGCGGAAATCTATTTAGCTCTACTCCGATTTCATTGAGGAGGGTCATGTAGTTGGCTTGGAACATTGTTTCTCTTGTTAATGTTATTTTTACTCCCAGATAATTCAATTCCCTTACCACCCATTTGAAAGGTAGACTCTTTTGGTAGGCCTTGTCTCCTCCTTTATCTTCTACCACTTACATTATTTCCGACTTGGTCGCGTTTACCCGGAAATTTGATAATTGACCATAATTTCTAAGGGTCGCTAGTAAGTTAGGGAGGGTGATCCTTGGACGGGTGACAAACAACAAAACGTCGTCTGCGAAGGCTGCTATTTTATATTCATCTTCCCCAATTTTTATCCCGCTGATATCCGGGCTGAGTCTGATCTTGGCCAGCAACGGTTCTAGCATCAGCACGAACAGCAGCGGGGAGAGTGGGCATCCCTGTCTGGTACCATTTTGCATTTCAATGGGTCCAGACAGGGTGCCATTAATTTTGACTCTTGCGGTGGGGTGTGTATATAGTGCCTTGATCTTTTTAATCATTTTGTCGCCAATCCCAAACTCCTCCAAGGTGTTCCACATAAAGCCCCAGTCTACCCTGTCGAACGCTTTTTCAGCATCTATCGACAGGAGTAGGCCTGGGGCTCCCCTGTCCTTCATTATCTGGGTCACCATTAGCGTTTTAATGCTATTATCCCTTCCCTCCCTGGTATAAATCCCACTTGGTCTGAGTGGATCACTTCTTTTATGACCCTTTTCAATCTATCTGCAAGGATCTTTGCGTAGATCTTTGTATCTATATTCAGAAGGGAGATGGGTCTGTAGCCAGAACACAAGGTGCTATCCTTTCCCTCCTTCTTTATAACGGCAATGTTTGCTTCTAAAGCTTCCTTTCTCATCTCCCAACTTACCCCAATCCCATTGATGTAGGAGCACAGTATGGGAAGTAGTGGTTCTTGCAACTTTTTGTAATAAAGGGCGGTCAGTCCATCAGGCCCTGGGCTTTTCCCGTTTGGAATATCCTGAATAGCTCTTTTGACTTCCTGAAGGGTCACGGGGGCATCTAACATGTTGCTGTCCTCTTCCGTGATTTTTTTTAAGTTTGCCTCTTTTAGGAACGTTTTGGTGGCCTCGTGCCTATGTTTATCCTGTTCCTGAGAGTGACCCGCTTTTATTGCATATAGTGCCTCATAGAACGTTTGAAAGGCTCTAGCTATATCCTGCGTTCTATGTTTGATTTCCCCCGAACTGGTCCTAATGCTTTCTATATAGTTATTTGTTTTCTTCTTTTTTAGGGCCCTTGCCAGGTGTCTACCGGGTTTGTTACTATTCTTGTATCTCTCTTTTTTGACCAGATAATACATTTTGCGTGTTTCCTGCTCTAGGGTTACCCTCTTCCCTCTTTTTGAGTAGGTTCGTCCAGACCACCCTCCCGCCTGATGCTTTATGTTGTTGTTCTAATTTATGGATCTCTTTGGTCAGGGCTAGCCTTTGATTTTTCAATCTCTTATTTTTTTCCCCTCCTATCATCATAATGATCCCCCTAATATAAGTTTTATGGGCTTCCCAAATTGTAGCCTAATTTACCTCCCCTGGAGTATTGATTTTAAAGAACCATTCTAATTCCTCCTTTATTCTCTTTAGGGTATCGCTATCTGCTAAGAGATCTTCGTTTAATCTCCACCCTGTGCTCTGTGTCTCAGTTTCTCCTACCCTTAGGTATAAACTCACAGGTGCATGATCCGAGAAGGTCATATTACCAATGGTGACCCCTGCAGTTTCTTCCAGCATCCTATGCTCTATCAAAAAAAAATTGAGTCTTGAATATGTCCCGTGCACGGGGGAGTAGAAAGTGTAGTCCCTGGTGTCTCCCTGTTGTATCCTCCAGACATCTACCAGCTGGAGCTGGTGTAGTTTTTTCTTAAGTTTCCCCGGCCACACTCCCCCTCTCCCCCGCGCACGGGACGTACAGTCTCTCTCTGGGTCCATACATAGGTTGAAGTCTCCTCCCACTATTACTCTCCCCATCTTGAATGTCTCAAATTTACTCAGTATAGTCATTACTGTTCTGTAAGTGTTTTTATTTGGCCCATAGATGTTCGCCAGAGAATACTTCCTTCCGTTAATTTTCCCTTTCAGGAAGAGATATCTCCCCTCCGGGTCTGACAGTCTCTCCTCTAGTTCGAACCTCGTATCCCTGGCGAACCCTATGGCTACTCCTCTAGCACCCCTTATTGGTGAGTCACTGTAATACCACTCTGGAAGGTCCCTGGAGTAAATAATTTGATTCCTCTTGGTACTGAGGTGTGTCTCTTGCAACATAGCGACCTCGGCCTTCAAAAACTTCAATTCCCCCAGGATGTTAGCTCGTTTAATACAGGCACTCAGACCCCTTACATTATAAGAAATAATTTTTAAGTTGGGTGACATCCCTTTCCCCTATTTAGATTTTACTTTCCAAGAAACAAGCTCCTAGTATTATTGGTTGCGTTGGGCTCTCTCTTGCTCCCCCCCTCCCCCGTCCCCCCCCTCCCCGTCACCCTCCCCTCCCCCACCCTCTGAACACCCCACATTTCCCACACCCCCTCCCTCCCCAACCCTTTGGGGGTATAGCGGGCCCAGACTCGGCCCAAAGGTATAACTGTGGCCCTCCTCTACCACCCGGCCCCCCGGTTGTCCCCCAGAGGTTGAGCTCGGTGCGGGGTTTGGTCGAGGACGCAGGATTTTCGTTTGTTGTACGGGAGCTGTCCGTCCCAGGTTCCCTCCCTCGTGCCTCTCACCCCCCCATCCCGGTCCCCCCCCTCCACCCCCCCCACCAACCCCGTGATCATACTACATCATTGCTAACCAGACTACTTATGTGTCTATACTGGAGCTTCTCTAGGACCACCATTTCTTTTTTTTTTTTTTTCCTTCCTTTTTTCCGTATTTGATTTACTACAGGTTCACTACAGGTTTCTAACCGGTCTCCAGGTGGGTGTTTCCCCTATTGAGTCATTTTTGGTATTTTTTTTCCACCAACCCGGAATTTCCGCAAGAGGTATTTCTAGATGTTCGCAGAATTTTTGCGTGTCTTCCGGGAATCTTAGCACGGCCTTTCGGCCTTCTTTGCATCCAATCAGGCAGGCTGGGAAGCCCCAGGAGTACTGAACTCCATGCGCTTTCAAGGTTGCTAGGAGGGGTTTCTGAATTCTTCTCCTATTGAGGGTCTCTGCTGCAAGGTCTTGGAATATTTGCAGGTTTGTGTCTTTGTATTTAGCCTGGAGGTTTCTCTTTAAGTTGGAGGTTATTTGTTCTTTGTCCACAAAATTGTGGAATCGCACAATAACGTCTCGTGGTGAGTCTCCCCTGATGTCTGATGGTTTTCTTATTCTGTGTACCCTGTCCAATTTGAGCTTTCGGCCAGCTTCCATTGGGTGATGAACAGCATCAGTCCAAGGTGCTCACATGTTGAACCCGATAATAGAGGTTTCTGATCGGCGTCAACAATCTCAAAGTTCAGTTTGTGTATACAATCACGTATGCTGCATTCTGTTTGGAATAGCCCCAATGATTTCATTAGTTCCCCTGAATACAACTTTAGTTTGGTGCTACTAGGCTGAAGGTGTGCTCTGGGTGCCAGTTTAAGTTTTTCCTTTATTCTCATGACATCACAGGTTGCACCCGAGTCCAGCTGGCAGGGTTGGAATATATTGTTTAATCTGAGGTTTACAAACCATTTTTTGCCCTTTGTGTTTACAGCACCAATGCATTCTGAGGAGTAAACTATATCAGTGCTAAGCAGGTGTGCGTCATCCGGATCTGACATTTGCTCAATTGTGTGCAGCTTCCTTGCTTCCATTTTACTGGAGAGACACACTCTTGCAAAGTGATTTAGTTTACCACATGCAGTACGGATTTTCCCATATGCAGGACACTTTTCTTTCTCTCGTACATGCACATTTCCCCAATACTTGCATGATGCAGGCTTCCTCCCAGGTGAGTTGTGTAGGTGACCCTTGTGCTGAAACTTATGCTAGTAGTTTTTGAAGCTTTGTTGTTTAGAGGCTGCATTGATATTGCCAATCAGTTTATCCTGCCCCATAGCTTTCATATGTTTGTCAGTAAGTTCTGCAGTGCGACATATCTCAGTTGCTGTTTGTAGATATAAATCATGTTTCCGCAATATGTGGCGGCGTGTGCTTTCACTGGTGATACCCAAAAGTATTTTATCAGGAATAAGTTTATCTCTCAGAGAGCCATACTCACAGCTTGCAGCTTTTTCTCTTAGCCATGTGACAATCCTATTGATTCACAGACTTCTTGCTTACAGCAGCCAAATATATATCTTTCATATATGACATTTTTAGAGGGTCTGAAGAAAGCTTCTAATGCATTCAGAATGGTTCTGGTGTCACTCTTTTGCTCCTCTGTGAGGTTCAGATTATGCTTGTAAACATGGAGGCATTCACTGCCCATCACCCTTCTCAATGTGACTGCTTGCACTGATGCAGGCTTCTCATTTAACCCTGTGGCTAGGGAGTAGTCCTCAAACCCAGCCCTGAAATTGTCCCAGTTACTGCTGACATCTCCACTCACCCTCCTTGCCTCAGGCAGTGGAATGCTGTTAGCTGCCATGATGTTGTTTTCCTTGCTGCAAATACTCAGCATCCAGGACAGGACTGCAATTGTTAGGAGGCACAATCAGTTCTAAGAACTCTCACATCAAGGCTAGCAGGCTCTCAGCATCAAGTGTGTAGAAAGAGCACAGATCCAGAAATCTTCTGACATCATGTTTGATGTGATATATGTAAAGAGACAGCACAAGCCATTACTGTACAGAAGCCATGTTTACTGAATGACCCAGCAGGAACAGGAAACACCACACAGGAAGAAGTACAACAGAGATGCACCACAGAGTTGCATTTACAAAAACATATAATCCATAACAACTTCCTGTCTTTTGTCTGGTCATTAGCCTAGTCTTATGACATCATGCACAACTCTCTTTCTCTCACACTGGTGAAAGTTTGCCAGGAAGGGAGGGGGGATGAGTCATAAGAGGGCCAATGAGAGCTGCAGAGCTTGAGGTGTGCCTCTGTGTGTCTGTGTAAATCCAGGAAGTGAACAGGCAGCAGCTTCCATTGCCCACAGTTAAAATGGATGCAGCCAGACTCAGTGGAGGGAGATTTTTGCAGCATATGGCAAGTACAGACTCACAGTATATATAAAATATTATGCAGAGTGGTTGGAGGGAAGCTACGGAATAGTAAAGATGTTTTTATTACAAATTATGTGAGCAGACTGCAGTTCCTCTTTAATCATAGCCTCTGAAACCTATATTAAGTTATGATCTTGGATGGCACCAAAGCAAGGAATAGAATTCACAGAGCAATAAAATTATCATCTAGTTTAGTGCCAAAAATAGGCATCTGGAGTAGAGCTAAATCTTTTAGGGGAGGGAAGTAAAACTAAAAAAACTAAAATAATGTGGTTGCATAAGTGTGCACACCAGTGGAGGCTGGTGCTCAAAATTTTTGGGGGGCACAAACAAACTGAAAAATTCAGAAAAATACTGAAAAAAACATCAATTGCAGCCTCACTGTGCCTATCAAATGCAGTCACTGTGCCATCAATTGCAGCCACTGTACCCATCAATAGCAGCCACTGTGCCCATCTAATGCAGCCACTGTGCCATCAATTGCAGAAACTGTGCCCATCAAATGCATACCTTGGTGGCGGGTCAGGCAGCGGGTAACAGCTGCGAGCTGTGGGACCTTGCAGCAGGTCAGACAGTGGTGAGCTGTGTCCTCCATGTGTCTCTCTCCCTCCCCCTGATAGACGTCCAATAGCAGCGCCTGTCCTTTCAGCCAGTCAGGTGACGGGTAACAGACCCGCGCTTCTTGATTGGTGGAGAAGGGGTTCAGTGTTAGAAAAAGGGAATATTCATTTGCTTTTCTAATACACCTTGGTGGACTCCGATGCTTTGCGCTCCGGGTCCACCTTATTTGAAGCCTATTAGAGCCTATGGCTTTAATCAGGTGCTTCAAAAATACACCCCCGCCACTGTAATTCAGGCGCCCGGCGTCTGAAAATATGAATAGGGGGCGGCGGCGGCAGCCATGGATAGATTCATGCTATTCATGAATTTATCCAATATTCATACAGGGGGTGGCTGGAGAGAGGGGGCGGCGCCCTTGAGCCCTTAATGGACAGGCTAACCCTGTTGCACACCCTTTTATTACTGGGGATGTAGATGTGTTCAGAATTAAGCAATCACATGCAAACTCATGTTAAATAGGAGCCAGTACACACCTGCTATCATTTAAAGTTCCTCTGATTAACCCCAAATAAAGTTCAGCTGTTCTGGTAGGTCTTTTCTGACATTTTCTCAGTCGCATCCTACAGCAAAAACCATGGTCCGCAGACAGCTTCCAAAGCATCAGAGGAATCTCATTGTCAAAAGGTATCAGTCAGGAGAAGGGTTACAAAGAATTTCCAAGGCATTAGATATACCATGGAACACAGTGAAGACAGTCATCATCAAGTGGAAAATATGGCACAACAGTTACATTACCAAGAACTGGACGTCCCTCCAAAATTGATGAAAAGACAAGAAGAAAACTGGTCATGGAGACTGCCAAGAGGCCTACAGCAAGAATAAAGGAGCTGCAGGAATATCTGGCAAGTACTGGCTGTGTGGTATATGTGACAACAATCTCCCATATTTTTCATATGTCTGGTCTATGGGGTAGAGTGGCAAGACGGAAGCCTTTTCTTACCAAAAAAATCATCCAAGCCCATCTAAATTTTTCAAAAACACATTTGAAGTCTCCCAAAAGCATGTGGGAAAATGTGTTATGGTCTAATGAATAAAGGGGGAACTTTTTGGCCATAATTCTGAAAGATATGTTTGACACAAAAACAACATTACACATGACCAAAAGAACACCATACCCACAGTGAAGCATGGTGGTGGCAGCATCATGCTTTGGGGCTGTTTTCTTCAGCTGGAACGGGGCCTTAGTCAAGGTAAAGGGAATTATGAACAGTTCCAAATACCAGTCAATATTGGCACAAAACCTTCAGGCTTCTGCTAGAAAGCTGAACATGAAGAGAAACTTCATCTTGCAGCATGACTAGTGCCATCTTAAGAGCATTATAGGCCCCCGGCAATACAGTGCACTGGGGCCCTGTCTACACAATCACAGACGATTGCCCATCAAATGCAGCTTTACTGTGCCTGTGAATTCAGCCTCCCTGTGCCTGTGAATGCAGCCTCACTGTGCCCATGAATGCAGCCTCACTGTGTCCATGAATGCTGCCTCACTGTGCCCACCATTGCAGCCTCACTGTGCCCATGAATGCAGCCTCACTGTACCCACAATTGCAGCCTCATTGTGCCCATGAATGCAGCCTCACTGTGCCCACCATTGCAGCCTCACTGTGCCCACCATTGCAGCCTCACTGTGCCCATGAATGCAGCCTCATTGTGCCCACCATTGCAGCCTCACTGTGCCTGTGAATGCAGCCTCACTGTGGATGGGGGGATCACAGGATGCCTGGGATGGAGGGTGGATGGGGGGATCACAGGATGGGATGGGGGGGTGGATGGGGAGATTGCAGGATTCAGGATGAATGGGGGTGGACAGAGAGCTCAGGAGAGAAAGCATAAACAGTACAATTCAGATTGAGACACAGAACACTTCCCCATTCTCAGCGCAAACTATCTCCTGCAGAGTCCTGTACAG
Source organism: Lithobates clamitans (assembly GCA_037952925.1). NCBI lineage: Eukaryota > Metazoa > Chordata > Amphibia > Anura > Ranidae > Lithobates > Lithobates clamitans. Next base: position 3,240,086 of record JBBGZY010000248.1, read on the forward strand.
ATGAAGCAGACAGAACAAGTGGTGCTCTGTGTCTGCAGCCTGAGCCCAGCTTCTGTCTTCCAGTAATCTGATAAGATTCTGGGCACAGGCTTCACCAGAAATCCATCTGTCATCTGTTAGCACGGGTGTGCCTTAGGCTGGCCACAATAAAATGCCACTCTACAGTAAAATGTGCAGTTTTATCACACAGGACAATGCCACAGATGTCGCAAGTTTTGAGGGAGCGTGCAATTGGCATGCTGACTGCAGGAATGTCCACCAGAGCTGTTGCCCTTGAATTGAATGTTCATTTCTCTACCATAAGCCATCTCCAAAGGCATTTCAGAGAATTTGGCAGTACATCCAACTGGCCTCACAACCACAGACGACGTGTAACCACACCAGCCCAGGACCTCCACATCCAGAATCTTCACCTCCAATATCGTCTAAGACCAGCCACCCGGACAGCTGCTGCAACAATCGGTTTACATAACCAAAGAATTTCTGCAAATTGTCAGAACCCGTCTCAGGGAAGCTCATCTGCATGCTCGTCGTCCTCAACGGGGTCTCGATCTCACTGCAGTTCATCGTTGTAACTGACTTGAGTGGAGAGGTGCTCTCTTCACGGAGGAATCCCAGCTTTCACTGTACAGGGCAGATGGCAGACAGCATGTATGGCATCGTGTGGGTGATGTCAATGTTGTGGATCGAGTGGCCCAAGGTGGCGGTGGGGTTATGGTACGGACAGGCATATGCTATGGACAATGAACACAGGTGCATTTTATTGATGGCATGAGGAGATCCTGAGGCCCATTGTTGTGCCATTCATCCACGACCATCACCTCATGTTGCAGCATGATAACGCACGGCCCCATGTTGCAAGGATCTGTACACAATTCCTGGAAGCTGAAAACATCCTAGTTCTTGCATGGCCAGCATACTCACCGGACATGTCACCCATTGAGCATGTTTGGGATGCTCTGGATTGGTGTATATGTCAGCGTGTTCCAGTTCCTGCCAATATTCAGCAATTTCGCACAGCCATTGAAGAGGAATGGACCAACATTCCACAGGCCACAATCAACAACCTGATCAACTCTATGCGAAGGAGATGTGCTGCACTGCGTGAGGCAAATGGTGGTCACACCAGATACTGACTGGCTTTCGGACCCCCCCCCCCCCGAACTCCCCAATTCAGTAAAACTGCACATTTTAGAGCGGACCTTTATTGGGGCCAGCCTAAGGGACACCTGTGCAATAATCATGCTGTCTAATCAGCATCTTGATATGCCACACCTTTGAGGTGGATGGATTATCTCGGCAAACAAGAAGTGCTCACTAACACAGATTTAGACAGATTTGTGAACAATATTTGAGACAAATAGGCCTTTTGTGTACATAGAAAAAGTCATATATCTTTGAGTTCAGCTCATGATAAATAGGGGCAAACAAAAGTGTTGCGTTTATAATTTTGCTCAGTGTAATAAAATAAAAAAATAGCATTAAAGCAGAGGGAGGAATGGCGTTGCCAGATGCTTGCTTCTACCACCTAGCCACACACTTGAAAAGGGCACTAGATTGGAGCAAGCACTGAAAATTCAAACAGTGGGTTAATATGGAACAGACTCTCATCTGCACCACTGGGAGTGCTCTTCTGGAGCCCTTCTTTACCCTCAGTGTCACTACGGGATCAACCAACACTATTGTCACAAGACATGTTTGCCACATATCATTACCATCAATTGACTTGACTAGATGCTCCTCAAATGTCTCAGGACCAACGATTTGCTGTGTGTTGTTTGATCCTATTTTTGTTTTCATTGTTTCCCCCTGTGCAGTTATATTCTCTTTTGTTTCTGTCCATTGTATTCCTTTATTTCCTGTTGCTGTGTGTGTCTTTGTCAGCATTTTTTCTTGTTGTTTGCCTGTAGCCCTTTCCAGCTTGTTGAGTCTCTCTCTGCACAGTTGCTCAGCATCCCCCTCTCTCCTGCGTTTTACGCTTGCTCCCAGGGTCCTCTTCCCTGGTGTCCCTTCCTAGTTAGCTGCAACAATTTTCCTTGGTTCCTTGTCTCCTGTGTGTACCCCGTGTCCTTCCAGTGTGCTATTTGGTTGAACTGTGCCTGCATGGGTGTGCTAGAGAGCTGCAACCTGGGGGCTGCTTAACAGTGCAACATCCACACCTCCTGGTGCTTTGGTGAAGGCCAGGTGGATTCTTATATCCTGGGACTCTGGCACCCCTCCACTTGCATGCGGTCACACTGCTCCCGCATCTGTGAGGACCGGTACCCGGGTACACCTGTTTAATTGTTCCATTGGCCCGCTAGATCTTGAGTTTACAGTCCCAGGTGATTCTACCCGCTGATCGTGACAGAACCCCTAGAAACAGTGGGGTTCAGCTTCAAGCAGAGAGCGCACGGAGAAGTATTCAGACCTGCAGACATGTTTCATCACAGCCTGCTTGCATTCTTTCCTGGCAACAACTGAATAACCCAGGGAAAAGACAAATATATAGTAATAAATAGAGCTGCACTAAGCTCTATTTATTACAATATCCATTTACTGCGTATATATCTTGCAGGAGGGTTGCTGCTTTGTTAGGATTTATTTTTAGCATGGTTTCATTTTATAATCAAAAGACAAATTATACCCCAGGTGGAGAACAAGGTGTAGCCAGTGCTTAACCCCCTGCATCATGCTACAGATTTTTCAGTGCCCCCCATTTATCCGATAAACGGCAAAATCCTATGTGGCAGATACACTCCATCCACAACTGACAGGGGCTGTTTGTCACACAATCTACAGAGAAACCCTAGGGTTCTAAAAAACCTTGGTTGAGAAAGTCTGACTTAGATTATCATGTATAGAGATTCAAAACACACCTAGACTCTATGTGGGATTCTTCGTTTCATAAAATTAATTAATCATTTAGGGCAAAGTGACAGTGTCTGCACATAGCCCACCCATCCACACATGTATAGTTACCCTCTCTTGCCACATCTAAGCACGGCTGGAGCCCTTGCTAACAGAGTGAGGGGTTCTGGGTAAGAGAGGGCACAAAACCTTCTTTATGTGAGAGGCTGAGCAGACAATCCCCAGGCTCGAACACTGTTACGTGGGGAGTGCCAAGATATTATTACCTTGTCTAAGCTCTGACACTAGTCGGCACAAACATTTAGGCAGATAGTGGGAAGGAAGGAGAACACCTTGACTGGGTACATATACATATCTGATGGGGTAGGCTATGTGCAAATACTATCATAAATATTCAAAATTACAAACATACAGGGCTTCCATTGCTGGATTCCTCCTGAAAATGGTAGATGATTGTTTTATGCTGGCCCAATAGCTTTAATACTTACTAAGTCAATGACCCATAACAAGTATAGAGATTGAGAATGTCAGTGATTTAAAGTACTGCGGCAAGAAAGTCAGAATGACAGTCAGCTATTTCAGAGCAGCTGCCATTGTTGCTTTTTTAGCATTTTCAGAAGGTCAACAATAAGAGCTTCTATATACAGGTTTACATCACCCAGTGGACCAATAGGAAATGTTTTGAAGCATGAGAGAGATGCAGAATATTTACATGAGTGGCATAGGGTATGTGCATGGCAGCCTACCCTTTAACAAACTATGATTAAGTCAATAGTTTTGCAAAAACAAGTAAGAAGAGTTCATGTTATACCCCTTGGTGTATATATAATGACTATAATTTTATTCTAGGCAGTCTAGGCCTACAAGTGATGATCAATCAGGCTCCTTATAGTTCTCTACTAAAATTGAGGACCCATAATACAAACTTTGTACAACATATCTCAGTGTTTGTGATTTTCTTTTTTTTTTATTAAACTTTACTAAACCTGACAACCTGACATTTCTCAATGCACAGCAGAGCTGGTGATGCAATATAATGATTCACAATGTGCTGTGTAAAAATGCAACATGTCCTACTTTTTTTTTTCAGCGTAGAAGAACCAAAGAAATAGAACATAAGGCAAACTGACGTATCTATACTTTGGGGCTTTGTTAGGCAATGCTGCTCTGAGCAGAGCAGCTCAATGGGGCTTGTGCATATGAGCCTCTGACAGAAGCATGGGCATTCAACCTAATATCTCTGAATAATGACAATAACTAATGTAAGGTACTAGTTACAAGTGACTATAGAAACAACACAACATTCTATTAAGGCACTGAGAAACAAGATAATTATTTCATAGTACAGTATAGTATATCTTTAGCGATTTACCTAAAGTATATCAGGATTGTTAGTCGGGCACCCTCTGTTTGATGGAGCTCATGTCGGAGGCTATGGACTCTGGTGTACATTTGTTTACATTAATTAATGATTGGGGTTAAAGTGAACTGAGGGTTCATATGAGCGAAGGAGATATAGTAAAGGATGAACAGGGGGTGTAGAAGAAGGAGTAGGCTACAGCTCTCAGAAACTTTAAGAACTGTCAGTGGGTACAGGATCAAAGTGGCTCTAAATGCAAAACCTTTTTTACTGTAATGCCTGGCTGCCTCTGGTCTCTATGACTCTCACAAGAGGAGCCATTGGCTCCTGCTGCTGGAGCCACATTGTGTGTGTCTATGGACACACACATCCAGGCTCAGGAGCGCACTCACACATGTGCCCCATAGCACACAGCTTGCTATGGGAGCACACATAGAAAAGGAGAAGCTGAAAGCACTGGCAGGGGGTGCCAGAAAAGTAGGACAGGGGCACTCTGTGCAATACCATACTTTAAGTGGACAGCTGGGGGTGAAATGTAGGATTTGGAAGAGGGGGGTGAGTGGAAATGGCGGGAGGATTCCGCAATGGAGGAGGGGATGCAATATTTTAAATATCACAGAGGGATTTCCTCTCTTCCAAAAAGTCATTCCAATAAAATCATGTTTTTTGTTATATTTCTTGCTTGTTTTTGAAGAAAAGGATAAGGTCTTTCAAACTTCTCATCTCCTCTTTCTTGAGCCACATGGGGATTGTGGGAGGGGAGGTTGTCTTCAATTTTGCCAGTATGCGGGTCTTAGCTGCATTCAATAGGTTTCAAGATTGATCTATGGTCCTCTGAAATCAGATAATCTGTGAATTTTTTACATTATCGTCCTAACCCCTTTCCAGAAGGTTTCCAATACACATTATAATTTTCAATGAAGAAACGACTTTGTTCCTTTACATGGTGTTTCCATAATTTTGTCCAACCCCTGTATATTTGGGACCAGTTTGATAGCCCATCTTAGTTCCATTCAGGCTGCACTTAGTGTGAATTCACACCTGCGAATGCATTCTGCCTGCGATTTAAGAATCCCCATGGGATAGTACTCTTTGTACGAACGTGATAAATGACATGCTTTTTGTATAAACCTATTTCATTGTTGACTGTATGCATTTATTGTCATACTTGAGGCGGTGGAAAAAGAGAAAGAATGAGTTCTTTCCACATACACTTCAATTTAAGTGCACCAGCTGTAGGATATACTGTAGACTTTGCAATACCCATTTAATCTGCTAGATGTCCAGCAGGCCTGATTTCCTGTGTGCTTGAGTAACATCTGGCAGTGAACAAGTTAACCTAATTCACTTCACTGAAGATTCAGCTGAAAGGCTAGAAAGGATTTTGTTAATCAGGATTTAGAAAAACTCCGGCTATATGCATATTAACATTTCTGTGAAAATAGAATGAATTTGTGTTGATAAAGTAGAGGATTCACAGTGTTATATCTCAAAGCCAGCTTTGCATGACACAGAACTGGGGTTGTGAACGTGAAGCTGAAATATCATTTTCACTCCATCAAGAAGATAAAGCCCGGAGGTGACAATTTCCTCTACATTTTCAGAGACAACAAAGCGACATCGAATGTTTCCCTTGGTTGCTTAGCAACTAGCATCTAAACGTAACACGGTACTAGCTGTTAAGACAATGCGCAAGAGCAAAATTATGTTTTCTATTGACCCCTTTAACTGTTGTTTCTAGAAGAAATAAAGAAAAAACTGGATAGTTAAGGTTTCTGGTAAAAGTCAATACTTGATATGAAATATAATTAAAGATCAATGACCCTTCTAGGTAGGCTTTAGAGCTCGTATTTAAAATGTCCCCAGAAAGCACAAATAATACTAAATAAATATGTTCCACCAAAATTATATACTGTAGCATTAGTCACTTTCCTTGATCCTTTCAATTTTTTCAATGCATCATCCATTCTCTAAATGTCAATGTCTACAAAGACATTTGTTACATTAGTAGAGCTTCGGTCTCTATAGTGTTATGGATGCCTTTATAGTCCGAGGTGCTCACAAAGCAGAAAAGAACACCTGAGAGTAGAAAGGGAAAAAAAAACTGCTGGTATGAATGGCTGGAGATAAATTATAGTCTATTCCCAACTGTAATCACAGAAAATCATTATAATGAAAAAGATCTGGGTCTAAGGGATCATCAGCCTACCTTGGCATATGAGCATATTGTATTCTGGTAACTGGCTGTCAACATTATTGTCAAGTGATTGTAAGGGCTCCTTCACATGGACGTGTCCGTGTACGGAGCCCGCTCTGCTCAGCGGGGGATCGCTCCGCCGATCCCCGCTGAGCAGGTATTGACAGGACCTGTCAGAGCGCCGCTCTCCCCCATGGGGGATCGGATGATGAGTCCGTCGTCACCCAATCCGATCCGAAAATGGATGGAAAAGTAGGTTTTTCCTCCGTTACACTTTTTCGGATTGGAGCGGGTCAGATTTCAGCGGACATGTCACCGCAGACATCCGACGCTCCATAGAGATCTATGGGGGGTCCGTTCAGGTCCACCTAAAAAACTGACAGGCGGACCTGAATGGATCGTCAGTGTGAAAGAGGCCTAAGGGTTTTTTTTTAAATAACAAACATATCATACTTACCTCCACTGTGCAGCTTGTTGTGCACAGAGTGGCCCCAAACCTGGTCTTCTGGGAACCCCTGAAGGCTCTCGCGGCTCTTCCCCACATGAGATAACCCCCTAGGAGACGCGCTCTCCCGGGCGATTACCTTGCGGGTGCGCTCCCTAGTCCAGCATTCGGCGTCCATAGACGCCGAATGTATGACTCGGCCCCACCCCCCGGCGCCCACGTCATTGAATTTGATTGACAGCAGCAGGAGCAGGAACAAATGGCTGCGCTGCTATCAATCTATCCAATCAAGAGCCGAGAACCCCCTGAAGAGAGACAGCGCGTCCCCAAACGGGGCAAGTTCCAGGGCTCAGGTAAATAAAACAGGGGGGGCTGGGGGGCCGGTCACTGCCAGATGTTTTTTTACCTTAATGCATGGGATAGGATGCATTAAGGTGAAAAAACACGAAGGCTTACAACACCTGTAATGTGATGATCTAGAATCTTTTTTTCTATGCCATTAATAGGCACAGCCATATTTTTAAATATAAGCCAGGAAAGAGTAGTAACATTTCAGAGAACTTTATTTCATTTGTGGTGAAATTTTAACAAAACTCACCTTCAATTGACATTTTGATGAAAATGACCTGAGCACTGAGGTATAAGGGAGACATGTCACAGATATTTCACAGTTCATCCATACAAGCCACACATTCTATTCACTGCAGAAAGAAACAGATGTTCAGAAATATACTTCTAATCTCAATGCAAAGTGCTAATCTAAATTGCTTTATGCTGTTTTTCTGTATCCCACTGTGGCCAACATGGGATATGTTTTCACAAACTTTTCCTCTATTTAGCTGTTAAAACTAAAATCTAATATAGAAGAAAAGTGAATTAAAAGTAATCTTTTATGTGTTTAATAGTTGTAAATTGTAGTTTGTGCCAACATATGCTGTTCTAATGTTGAGCTCTGTAACTTTAGTTTGCCTTTCTTTTGTAGCACAATCTCATTAGCACTATGGCGTGCAACTCATTAGTTAAAAGACTATTTGGGATCAAACGAAATGTCTGGGGAATCACACATCTCATTCCTTACCTCGTTAACAGTATTGTCTTTTAGGCCAATTGTTGGTGGCACAGTCTATACCCTAGCCTAGGGAAAGAATATGATTTGAAACCTTCTTACAGAATGTTCAAAGAGAACACTTTTGGATCCACCACCATGTTCAATTCGGAACTCACATGTCACATCAAATATCACATGACATGAGACATTTATGTCTAGGAATGTGTTTTGCAGTTAATGTAGGTCTATAGAACAGTTGAGAACCATTGTTAATAGACATGTTTTATAAGTTTTAGGGAATAATTTATTTCAAAGTTAAAATCAGGAAAGAAACAACAACATAATGCAGGACTTCTGTTTTTGTTTGTTCACAAAAGCTTTAATTCCGCATTTTCATTTTAAAAATAGAGCTCGCTGCAGTCTCGGTGCTACTGATCTTATTTACTGGTTCACATGAACCCAGATTTGCAACAAATGACTGGGTTAAGGGATCATTTGGATCCCCCACCCATCCAAGAAAGGACTTAGTAAAGTCAAAACAAGGGCATCTACATGATAACACAGCAAATCCATAGAGTCATGTGCTGCTTCATCAGTAAAGGTGACCTATTAATATACAGAGTCCAGAAAGGACTTCCTGATAAGAAAGTGGACTGAAAAGGGGTCTATAGAAAGCCTTTGCCAGTACACTAATGCAACCAGTAGCAAACCATTGAAGTGAAGTGTATTGCAGGTTTTGAATTGCCACTGAAGGATTGCTAATCAATGACTGAAGTTGTAGTCAATGCAAAGTTAATTAAAAATACAATCCAATTTATATACCCCTTTTGAATTAAAAAAATGTGTAATTTGAGACACATTTCTGTCGGTATGTATGTCATATTAAGCTTTGCACCATTTATGAAAACACTGCAACATTTTCATTTTTCATACCAATGTGTGCAACAAATTCAAGTAGTTCTTATTTGCAACACATCTACTGTATGGCACTATTGTTGAAACAAATTCATAAGGAAATACCACCATATTGGTGATAAGAAAAGTGGAAATTAATAAGACCTGTTTCATGTTGGAGTAAATTGTTGATTGTGCTATGTGTCTTTGAGACAGTTCCTTTGGAACTGATATTTGATATATTTCCATTACTCTCCCAACATCTCCAAACAGCTTTTCTGCCTGTGGAACTACTTTGCACAAGAGATGTCTGTGACAGATCTATACACATTGCCACATTGCCATTTGTCACACAAGCAAAAGACAAATTTCTTGAGCTGGGGTCTCAAACTGGCGGCCCTCCAGCTTTTCCCATGAGGCATTGCAAGGCTGATAGTTACAAGCATGGCTCCCACAGGCAGAGGTATAATGGTACTTGTAGTATCGCAACAGCTGGAGGGCCGCCAGTTTGAGACCCCCATTCTAGAGTATCTACAATGTTCTTTAAGAATTCTGGGGATTTTTTTGCCTAGCTTTTTTTGGGCTTTCAATGTTCAAGCACATATGTTCGCTAATTGTTCAGTACTACCCCAATCTGCTTTTCTTTTTTTTTGCATGGAATTCACCTGTGACCCAAAAACAGCTGTTAAAATACCTTCTTCAGAAATCCAGCATTGGGTGTCTTCTCCTGATTGGTGCTCACTTTTGAAGTTCCCAATGACTGACACACAGCTAATATTGTATCTATCCACAAGAAGGGCAGCAAGGTAGAAGCTGGAAACTACAGGCCAGTGAGTTTAACGTCAGTTGTAGTGAAGTTAATGGAGTCATTCCTGAAAAGAAGGATCATTGATCAATAAAAACACACAACTTGCTGGACCCAAAGCAGCATGGCTTCACTAGGGGCAGATCATGTCAAACTAATCTGATTTAATTTTTGACTACATTACCAATGTTTTGGACCAAGATGGTGCTGTGGACATAACATATCTTGATTTTAGCAAGGCATTTGATACCGTTCCACATAATGATCTAATACAAAAGTTGTACAAGCTAGGACTTAACCCTTGGGTGGTTCAGTGAATATGCAGTTAGCTAAAGGATAGATACCAGAGTGTGGTTGTAAATGGAGTTCACACAGCAGAGAACAGTCACTAGTGGTGTACCACAAGACTCTTTACTAGGTCCTGTTCTATTTAATCTCTTTATAAGATATAACTAAACGGTTTGTTGGGCAAAGTATGTCTTTTTGCTGATGATACAAAGGTGTGTAATAAGGTTGATATCCCTGGAGGTTTTTGTAACATCAAACATGATTTGGCATTGCTGGAAGATTGGTCAAAGCAGTGGAGACTGCAGTTCAATGTTTCTAAATGTAAAATAATGCACTTAGGTAAAAGAACATTGGGGGTACAGTGTTGGCAAGCACTACAGAAGAAAAAGTTTTGGGGGTACTTATTTCAGATGATTGCAAAATGAGCAAACAGTGTGACCAGGCAGTGGGAAAAGTGAAAAGAATTCTCGGATGCATCACTAGAGGAATCACCAGCAGGAGGAAGGAGGTCCTGATTCCCCTATATAGATCTTTAGTGAGACCTTACTTAGAATATTATGTCCAGTTCTGGAGACCTCACTTACAGAAAGATATTGATAAAATAGAACAAGTCCAGAGACAGGTAACAAAAATAGTGAAAGGTTTGGAGGATAAAACATATCGAGAGCGACTTCAGGAACTTAATATGTACAGTCTGGAGGAAAGATGTGGAAGGGGAGACATGATTGAAACCTTTAAATACATCAAGGGGGTGAATAAGGTTCAGGAAGACAGTTTTTTCAATATGAAACCAAAATCAAGAACACAGGAACCTGAAATCAAACTAACTGGAGGAAAGTTCAAAACTAATCTTAGAAAGTATTATTTTACTGAAAGTAGTGAGACAGTCAACAGTAAATGGCTTCAAACATGCATGGGACAAACACAGATCTTTACTCAAAGTTAATAAAAAAAATTCAAAGAAATTGAAAAAAAATGGGCAGACTACTGTGTCTTTTTCTTCTATCACTTTTCTATGTTTCACTTAGAAGGCCGGTGGCATGCTGCTTGGTGTTGGAGCAATACATCATCACTACACCCCCTTGATATAGGTCTCAATTAGGCTTCCTGTGTCCAGCCTTCCCTAGTGCCATTGTGCCTCCTGTATCTAAAGTTCCCCAATAGGGATGAGCCGAACACCCCACGGTTCGGTTCGCAGCAGAACTTGCAAACAGGCAAAAAAAATTTTCTAACACGCGAACACCGTTAAAGTTTATGGGACACTAACATGAATAATCAAAAGTGCTCATTTTAAAGGCTTATATGCAATTTATTGTCATAAAGAGTGTTTGGGGACCTAGGTCCTGCCCCAGGGGACATGTATCAATGCAAAAAGAAGTTTTAAAAACGGCCGTTTTTTTGGGAGCAGTGATTTTAATAATGCTTAAAGTGAAACAATAAAAGTGTAATATTTCTTTAAATTTCGTACTTGGGGGTGTCTATATTATGCCTGTAAAGGGGAGCATGTTTCCCGTGTTTAGAACAGTCTGACAGCAAAATGACATTTTAAAGGAAAAAAAGTCATTTAAAACTACCCGCGGCTATTAATAAATTGTCGGTCATAATACACATAAAAGTTCATCGATAAAAACGGCATGGGATTTCCCCACAGGGGAACCCCGAACCAAAATAAAAAAAATGTGTGGGGGTCTCCCTAAATTCCATACCAGGCCCTTCAGGTCTGGTATGGATATTAAGGGGAACCCCGCTCCAAAATTTAAAAAGAATGGCATGGGGGTTCCCCTCAAAATCCATACCGATTTTAAGGGGAACCCCATGCCATAGTTAAAAAAAAAATGGCGTGGGTCCCCCCAAAAATCCATACCAGACCCTTATCCGAGTACGCAACCTGGCGGGCCGCAGGAAAAGAGGGGGGGATGAGAGAGCGCCCCCCCTCCTGAACCGTACCAGGCCACATGCCCTCAACATTGGGAGGGTGCTTTGAGGTAGCCCCACAAAAAAGTGTCAAAAAGGTTAAAAAACACAAGACACGGTTTTTGACAAGTCCTTTATTAATTTCTTCTTCTTTCTTCTGGTCTTCCTTTGGTGTTCTTCTTCTTCCTCCAATGTTGTGGGAGAGGTAATAAATTGTATATTTTGATAGTATAAGCCTTAAAACCATAATTTTACAATGGCATCTGTAGTAGGGAAATGTCCTTGTAGGATAGAGATTTAGTTTACTTGTGCTAAGAATATTACAGTGCAACAACATAACATAAGCTTTATCCTGAACAAGTACAATTGTGGTACAGCTGTTTGCATTAGCTGTGTCACACTTCCTTCAAAGGGTGGGGCTTAGTTAAAGGGGTGAAGCTTAGTTGGGAGGGGCAAAAATGTCAAGACACAGGACTGTTGAAGCATAGCCTTGTGGAGAATAGGGAGCATAGAATGCCAGAGACACTGAAACACAAACATTTTGACAAGGCAGAAGCCACATGGCTCAGAGTTTAGGGACTGTAAAAGTCACAGGGAATCAGACTGTATCACACTAAATGCAGCAGATGGCAGTGAAAAGAAAGATCAGGGTACACATTCGATGTGAATGAGGGAATGTCCTAGCTGTGCCTTTGTATTCTGACAGCAGGGAGACTTCCCTGCTGTCAGAGTACACTGATCAGCTCCTCCAGAATACAAAGGCATAGTGGGTAAAATCCCCCATCAACATTGACTCAAGCATCAAAAATCCAACAGAGTGGTTGTACAGAAGCCCATCAGTAGATCAACTTCTGTACAACCAGCTTGTACAGCAAACCACTTTTTTTTTTTAAATATTAGATGCCTCGAGATTGTGCATAATCTAATTTCATGCCTAGACTTGGTGCTGTCCTTACAAATCATGGAGGTCATACAAAATACTAGATGTAGTAGTTTTTGTTATGGGGTGTATTCATTTTTGCATCAACTAATTTAAGTAAAACTGAAGATTTTGTAATCTAAGTTTATTATTAACCTTACTTTCATGTAATGAGCTAAACAAATGTTCTATAAAACTCAGTTTTGTCAAAATCTTGATATTGATATTGATCTTTCAAAAGAGGTGTACTCATTTACAGTGCATACGGAAAAAAATTCACAGCACTTCACTTTTTCTACATTTTGTTATGTTACAGCCTTATTCCAAAATGGATTAAATTCATTATTTTCCTCAATATTCTACAAACAATACCCCATAATGACAATGTGAAAGAAGTTTGTTTGAAATCTTTGAAAATCTCTTAAAACTAAAAAACTAAAAATAATATCACATGTACAGTGCCTTGCAAAAGTATTTACCCCCTTGGCATTTTTCATGTTTTGTTGCCTCACAACCCGGAATTAATTGTTTGAGGATTTGCATAATTTAATTTACAGAACATGCCCACAACTTTGAAGATGTTTTTTTTTTATTGTGAAGCAAATAGGACAAAATAACAGAAAAAGTGCATAAGTATTCACCCCCCTAAAGTCAATACTTCCTAGAGATACCTTTTGCGGCTATCACAGCTCCAAGTCGCTTTGGATAAGCCTCCATGAGCTTGCCACATCTTACCACTGGGATTTTTGCCCATTCCTCCTTGCAAAACTGCTTCAGCTCCTTCAAGTTGGATGGTTTGCACTTGTGAACAGCAATCTTTAAGTCTGACCACAGATTTTCTATTGGATTGAGGTCTGGGCTTTGACTAGGCCATTCCAACACATTTACATGTTTCCCCTTAAACCACTCAAGTGTTGCTTTAGCAGTGTGTTTGGGGTCATTGTCCTGCTGGAAGGTGAACCTCCGTCCTAGCCTCAAATCACACACAGAGTAGTACAGGTTTTGCTCAAGAATATCCCTGCATTTAGCACCATCCATCTTTCCCTCAACTCTGACCAGTTTCCCAGTCCCAACTGCTAAAAAACATCTCCACAGCATGAAGCTGCCACCACCATGTTTCACTGTGGGGATGGTGTTCTTTGGATGATGTGATGTGTTGGGTTTGTGCCAGACATAGCGTTTTCTTTGATGGCCAAAAAGTTACATTTTAGTCTCATCAGACCAGAGCACCTTTCTCCATACATTTTGGGAGTCTCCCACATGCCTTTAAGCAAACTCAAAACGTGCCATTTTATTTATTGCTGAAAGAAATGGCTTTCTTCTGGCCACTCTGCCATAAAGCCCAACTCTATGGAGCGTACGGCTTATTGCTGTCCTATGTACAGATACTCCAGTCTCTGCTGTGGAACTCTGCAGCTACTCCAGGGTTACCTTAAGTCTCTGTGCTGCCTCTCTGATTAATGCCCTCCTTGCCCGGTCCGTGAGTTTTGGTGTGCGGCCGTCTCTTGGCAGGTTTGCTGTTGTGACATGTTCTTTCCATTTGGGTATGATAGATTTGATGGTGCACCTAGGGATTGTCAAAGATTTGTATATTTTTTTTTTTAACCTAACCCTGACTTGTACTTCTCAACAACATTGTCCCTTACTTGTTTGGAGAGTTCCTTGGTCTTCATGACAGTGTTCGGTTAGTGGTGCCTCTTGCTTAGGTGTTGCAGCCTCTGGGGCCTTTCAAAAAGGTGTGTATATGCAGGTGGACATCATTTTACTAATTATGTGACTTCTGAAGGTAATTGGTTGCACCAGAGCTTTTTATGGGCTTCATAACAAAGGGGGTGAATACATACACACATGCCAATTATCAGTTTTTTATTTCTGAAAAATAGTATTATGTATAAATTTTTCTAATTTTACTTCACCAACTTAAACTATTATGTTCGGATCCATCACATATAATTCAGATTAAAAAAACATTGAACTAAAGGCTGTAATGTAACAAAATAGGTAGAAAGCCAAAGGGTGAATACTTTTGCAAGGCACTGTACAGAAGTATTCACAGCCTTTGCCATGACACTCAAAATTGAGCTCAGGTGCATCCTGTTTTCCACTGATAATCCTTGAGATGTTTCTACAACTTGATTGGAGTTCACCTGTGGTAAATTCAGTTGATTGGACATGATTTAGAAAGGCACACACCTGTCTATTTAAGGTCTCATAGTTAACAGAGCATGTCAGAGCACAAACCAAGCCATGAAGTCCAAGGAATTGTCTGTAGCCTTCTTCGGCAGGATTGTATCGAGGCACAGATCTGGGGAAGGGTACAGAAAAATTTCTGCAGAATTGAAAGACCCAATGAGCACAGTGGCCTCCATTATCTGTAAACGCAAGGAGGTTGGAACCACCAGGACTCTTCCTAGAGCGTGCGGTCCGGACAAACTGAGTGATCGGGGGAGAAGGGCCTTAGTCAGGGAGGTGACCAAGAACCCGATGATCACTCTGACAAAGCTCCAGCATTTCTCTATGGAGAGAGGAGAACCTTTCAGAAGAACAACCATCTCTGCAGCACTCCACCAATCAGGCTTGTATGGTAGCGTGGCCAGACAGAAGCCACTCCTCAGTAAAAGGCATATGACAGCCCATCTGGAGTTTGCCAAAAGGCACCTGAAGGACTCTCAGTCCATGAGAAACACAATTCTATGGTCTGATGAAACAGATTGAGCTATTTGGCCTGAATGGCTAGTGTCATGTCTGGAGGGAAATAGATCACCTGGCCAATACCATTCCTACAGTGAAGTATGGTTTTGGCAGCATCATGCTGTGGGGATGTTTTTCAGTGGCAGGAACTGGGAGACTAGACAGGATCGAGGGAAAGATAAATGCAGCAATGTACAGAGACCTCCTTGATGAAAACTTGCTCTATAGCCCTCTAGACCTCAGACTGGGGGAAGGTTCATCTTCCAACAGAAGAATGACCCTAAGCACACAGTCATGATAATAAAGGAGTGGCTACAGGACAACTCTGTAAATGTCCTTGACTGGCCCAGCCAGAGCCCAGACTTAAACATCTCTGGAGAGATCTGAAAATGGCTGTGCACCAATGCTCCCCATCCAATCTGATGGAGCTTGAAAGGTCCTGCAAAGAAGAATGGGAGAAAATGCCCAAATATAGGTGTGCCAAGCTTGTAGCATCATACTTAAAAAGACTTGAGGCTGTAATTGGTGCCAAACGTGCTTCAACAAAGTATTGAGTCAAGGCTGTGAATACTTACAGTATCTCACAAAAGTGAGTACAGCCCTCACATTTTTGTAAATATTTTATTATATCATTTCATGTGACAACACTGAAGAAATGACACTTTCTACAATGTAAAGTAGTGAGTGTATAACTTGTATAACACTGTATATTTGCTGTCCCCTCAAAACAACTCAACACACAGCTATTAATGTCTAAACCACTGGCAACAAAAGCGAATTCATCCCTAAGTAAAAATGTCCAAATTGGGCCCAATTAGTCATTTTCCCTCCCTGATGTCATGTGACTCTTGGTGTTACAAGGTCTCAGGTGTGAATAGGGAGCAGCTGTGTTAAATTTGGTGTCATCGCTCTCACTCACTCATACTGGTCACTGGAAGTTCAACATGGCACCTCATGGCAAAGAACTCTCTGAGGATCTGAAAAAAAGAATTGTTGCTCTACATAAAGATGGCCTAGGCTATAAGAAGATTGCTAAGACCCTGAAACTGAGCTGCAGCACGGTGGCCAAGACCATACAGGGGTTTAACAAGACAGGTTCCACTCACAACAGGCCTCACCGTGGTCGACCAAAGAAGTAGAGTGCATATACTCAGCGTCATATCCAGAGGTTGTCTTTGGTAAACAGACGTATTAGAGAGCTGCCAGTATTGCTGCAGAGATTGAAGGGGTGGGGGTCAGACTGTCAGATCATACGCTGCACACTGCATCAAATTCGTCTGCATGGCTGTCATCCCAGAAGGAAGCCTCTTCTTGCCTACAGTCAAGCATGGTGGTGGGAGTGTCATGGTCTGG
The DNA here is from genome assembly GCA_037952925.1 of Lithobates clamitans. Taxonomy (NCBI): domain Eukaryota; kingdom Metazoa; phylum Chordata; class Amphibia; order Anura; family Ranidae; genus Lithobates; species Lithobates clamitans. The sequence continues at coordinate 3,256,850 of JBBGZY010000248.1, forward strand.
GGCTGCATGAGTACTGCTAGCACTGGGGAGCTACAGTTCATTGAGGGAACCATGAATGCCAACATGTACTGTGACATACTGCAGCAGAGCATGATCCCCTTCCTTTTGGAGACTGGGCCGCAGGGCAGTGTTCCAACATGATAATGACACCAAACACACCTCCAAGACGACCACTGCCTTGCTAAAGAATCTGAGGGTAAAGGGGATGGACTGGCCAAGCATGTCTCCAGACCTAAACCCTTTTGAGCATCTATGGGGCATCCTCAAAGGAAAGGTGGAGGAGCGCAAGGTCTCTAAAATCCACCAGCCCTGATATGTCATCAGGGAAGAGTGTAAGAGGACTCCAGTGACAACCTGTGAAGCTCTGGTGAAATCCATGCCCAAGAGGGTTAAGTCAGTGCTGGAAAATAATGATGGTCACACAAAATATTGACACTTTGGGCCCAATTTGGACATTTTCACTTAGGGGCGTACTCACTTTTGTTGCCAGCGATTTAGACATTAATGGCTGTGTGTTGAGTTATTTTGAGGGGACAGCAAATGTACACTGTTATACAAGCTGTACACTCACTACTTTACATTGTAGCAAAGTGTAATTTATTCAGTGTTGTCGCAAGCTGGGTTGCATTTTCAGGTTCTTTTTGGGGGCTTTTCCTTGTAGCTTTTTAACACCTTTTTCTGGCACTTTTTAAACAGCTTTTTTTTTCTTTGCTTCCTTCAGCCTACTAATTAAGGGGGTGGTTAATTGGTCACAGGTGCTTGAGGCCTATATATCCCTGTGTAGAACTCATTGTGAGCCAAGACCAAGTTTAATTGGACTAAGTTGTGAGTTAAAAACCAGAGTTAGTGGAACTGGACTAAGTGGCGAGTTAGAAACCAGAGTTTAAACCAGGAGCTTATAACAGGGGTCATAGTACCTGTGTAGTGTAAGTACCTGAGTGTTTGAGTAGTGTGTGTGGATCATTAGTACTTGTGTACTGTGTACTTGTGTATTGTGAGTGCACCTGTGTATTGTCTTGTTGAGTATTAGTGTCAGGAAGCTAGTTATTAGGTAATTTGGACAGGGTATAATCCCCAATCCTCCTTAAATTTAATAGGTACGATACCTGGCGGGTGTTGAGAGGTGACTCGTTGTACATCTTGTGGCATGTATGCTATTTTTTAAACAGATATGAAGGCCATTTATGATGTTTGCGTGGGGAGACAAGCACCCCAGGCTGGCATATGAGGTTTTGAGGAGACCTAAACGGGAGGGGGAAGTGGGGCTTCCAGACCTAGCAATGTACTATAGAAACATGGCCCTGGTGCGTATTATAAACTGGTGTCATGACTCTATCAGCAAACTTTGGGTGCCTTTGGAGAAGACACTAGCAGGTAGGAACCTGATGGGAGCCCCATGGATCCCGGCCTCTTATAGGGGTTTATCGGAATGGGTATCACCACTAAAAAGAACACTATCCATATAGGATAGAATGAATACTACTGGAACGTTTGCCCCTCCCCCATATCCCCTATGACACCATTGGAAGGATTCCCCTGGTTCCCCCGGGGGAAGAGAAGGGAAGTTTAGATTAATGGGGAATGAACAGAAATGGTAATTGTGCTAGAGTGGCCCCACAGGGCAAATTGTTACCCCTCGCAGAGTTAATTTTGACTCTAGGGGAAATACCAATGGCCATATGGAGGTACCGTCAAATGACGGATTTGTTTAGTAAATGGAAGCATCAGATAAGGCCAGCGAACCTGCTTACAACTTTCGAATTATGGTGTGCTAACAAACCAGAGATGGGCCACATGTTGTCCTGAATGTATAAATTAGTTCTGAGTGCCCAGTGTACAATTCCCTATGTTATTAGAGAATGGGAAAGCGATAAGTCATAATTTCACACCTGAACAAATTCAAATGTTGATCAGGGCAACACACCATACTTCAATAAGCTCCCATATACAGGAAGTGTCATATAAACTTTTGACAACATGGTACCGTACACCGGTTCGGTTGGCACAGATGTACCCAGCAGCAGATGTCAATCTTTGGAGGAGATGTAACCAAAGGGGTTCATTTCTTCATTGATGGTGGTTTTGCTCAAAGATTAAAGCTTTTTGGGAGGCAATATCACTATGGATTAAAAGAATGACACTTAGACCTATAAAACTCTCCCCATTACATTTCCTCTTTCCTGGGATGCCATCATCTGCTAAGTTCTATAAGAGAAGCGTTAATCCACACTTGCTAAATGCAGATAAAATACTGATACCCAGATTTTGGAATCAGTCCAGATCAGTCCACTATGATGGATTGGAAAAGGGAGGTGGAAAAAATAATGGAAGCATAGAGATGGGTACATATGGTTAAAGACCAACATAATACATTTAAAGACACATGGGCAGGATGGCTGTATTACTCTTCAGAAATAGGGGCGAATTAAACAACCCTAAGGGGGGGTATTGTTGCGCTATGGAGCGGATAGTCTGAGGGATGTGTCTGGTGAGAAGAAACTGGGTTTTTTTTTGGTTTTGGGAAATACAGTGGAGAGATGATTAATGTCATTAAAAAGGAGGAGAATAATTTATAATAATGAATTAGGCACGGGATAGGTAACACTTATTTAAAACACACAAAGGAGGGTGGATTAAGACATTGATATGAAATGAAGAGAGGAATAAATGTTTAATGAAGTAGGAGGGCGAGGTTATATCTAATAAAAGCATTAAATATCGTTGAGGATGATGATATTGATTAAAAAATCCATTTTTTTTCCTTTTTTTTTGTATTAGGTTTGACTATTCTCCTCTGAATAGGATATGATCATGGATCCTGTTTGTTTCCCTGGGGGGGGGAGTAAGTGGAAATATTTGTATAAACATTTTTGTAGCGTGTATTTGTGTGTTGTACGATGAGATTTGTCTTGAAAAAAAAAAAAGTGGTTATGAAAAAAAAAAAAAAAAAAAAAAAAAAAAATTGGTATAAACTGATCTTTCACGAGAAACATTCCAGAGAAATTAGGACGTTCCCATTCCCTTCAATTCAATTTTAATTCTATAAAGGAGAAATAGGATGTGAATACTTTTACATTTCTAGTTGTGAATGTCACTAATAACAGTTACACATGAAGGAACTCTTAATAAATGGTAATTGGATTTTTAGGCTTTCAAATTCATTAAGTTCCAGTGCTGTGTTTAGAGGGTATGCCACCATGGACACCTTTGAGCGTTAAGACCCTTTTGGATAATCACAAAAGCTACCTGCGTGATGAGAAAATAAAAATATATATTGTAAAAAAAAAATAAATAAAAAAAAAGTAATAGTTGCAAAATTGTTTTAATGCTGCATACGCTTAACAGATTGCCCTTGGCGCCGGCCCATAAGTGCAGTCTATCAGATCATGGACTGGTTTTAAATGACCATAAAACATTGTACTCATAAAAAAATAAATATCCATCAATTGCTGAGTAATACATGAATATGATTGCTTTGATTCTCATCTTCAATAAAAACGCATGATCTTTTTTTCTATATTCTAGCAGACTAAAGACTGTCTGCCAGGGGGAATCAAAAGAGGATGACGAAGCCTTTCTGTAGTTGATTCAGAGCATTAAAAGAGAATGGTACGCAAAAACACATATATAAAATATAACTTTTAATGACATACAAGTAAAAAAGTACGTCTGTACAAAGCTGTAATTAAGCATTTAACACATTTATGTAGTTGGATGGTGCGATTTCTAGCACAGCAGAAGCTTTTTTGTGGTCAGTACATCCTGAATACAAGGTATAACTCCACTAATCTTTCAGGGTAAGTTCAAATGAAATCTAATAGTTCACTCATAAAAAGGAGTACATAAATAATGAGCTTCCTTTCCTTTCCTCTGCCATACTAGTATTTATTTCCAAGTGCTAAACTATAAACTAGTTGAAGAAAGTTATTACAACCACAAGGCAATGCTCACAATTTCCAGTAATAACGGCTGACTTAAAAAAAAATTACTAGCCATCAATGAAGCTGAACAATATCCATAACAAGAATGGCTTTTATTTAATAAGGCAAAGAGCAATGTACAACGTGTAGCAATTAATCTGTAACAATCATAATTGCCTGCTGTAAATATACGAATATATATATATATATATATATATATATATATATTCTGTCATACAATATTATTTTGGTCATGTTCCTCTCAACTGGTTACCACCATTTTTAAAAATGTTCCAATTCATTTTCAAAAACCATTATACATTATCAAATAGCCTGGTTTTGTACACAAGGGCTTTTGTGGTCTTGTACTTGGATGGTACATCGATATTCAGTTTTTTTTGTTATACAAGGACAATATGACAGATATTACACTGATGTTATATGCAATTGAATGATGCAAGACTACATTAAAAATGATTAAACAAAATATGTCTCTTTTCTGTACAAAACAGCAGTATGAAAATGCCTTTTTAAATTGCAATACAGTAAACACATTTTTAATAGTTACCGTAACCATGTTGAATGTAAAAGTCAGGTTTTTTAAAAAATATTTAGCGAACATAATAATTGACAGTTCCCCTATAATGTTTTGAGACTGGGACAGTCAAAGGGAGTGGATCCCATGAAAATGCTTGTACAGATTACTTAGCTGATGTTTCAAGAGGCAGCTTTCCTGGAAGCTAAGGCTTCTTACAAAAAATCCTTGATCCTATTAAAAATGACCTACAGGCAGATAAAAAAAGCAATGGGGTCGATTTACTAAAGGCAAATAGGCTGTGTATTTTGCAAGTACAGTTACTTCAGCTTGATAAATGAGGTCAAGCTTTTACACATTGCAAATAATACCCAATCACATACAATGGAAAAAATTGATAAAAACACAGCTTGTTCGCTTGCACATGATTGGATGATGGAAGTCAGTAGAGCTTTCCATCATTTACAAAACTCTGGAGCCACTGGAAAGTGCACAGTCTATTTGTCTTAGTAAATCAACCCCACTGTAATGCAGTTGTGTATTCCTTTATACATAAGTAAATGTAAGTTTACATACAGCCAGAGGGGGTTTGATGTGACACAGGCTGCATTTGATGGGACATAGGCTGCATGTAAGAAGGGAGTCCACTGGAGGCACCTGATGTATGGAGGGAGTCCGCTGGGAGCACCTGATGTATGGAGGGACTCCACTGGGGCACCTGATGTATGCAGGGACTCCGCTGGGGGCACCTGATGTATGGAGGGACTCCGCTGGGGGCACCTGATGTATGGAGGGACTCCACTAGGGGCACCTGATGTAAGGAGGGACTCCGCTGGGGGCACCTGATGTAAGGAGGGACTCCGCTGGGGGCACCTGATGGCATCTGGTGGCAGGGGACATGGCTAGTGACACGCTCAGGGCTCCCACCGATTCTGCATTATGGTGAGTTGAATGATTTCATTTTATATTACAATGTAATAATAGAAATAATGCGCTTCAATCATCTTGACACCATAACAACCATTGTGACGGGATGATTGAAGTGCTAACACCAGGCGTTTGGAGTATCTTTCTCTGCTGATAAACTTTATAGAATACACACATTTCTATTGTTGTGTAGGATCTGGGCCTGCTGTCCCTCCATCTCTCTCCCTCCATCTCAGACGCCAACCACACCACCTTAGAGCCACGCCCACTATTTCACTGAAACCACGCCCATTTTACCAAATAGGAGGGGTCAAAAAGGAAGGACGGGTCTGGCGCCCCCCATCCTAAAACTTCACCAGCCACCACTGCATACAGGTAGTATAATTTCTTGAGACTGTCTTGATATGAACCTCTTTTTCACTTTGTGCAGCAGCAACCACGCTTGGAGCACTGGCAGCTAATCAGGTTCTGTTGTATTCACATTTGCTGACAACAAACATGCTGACAACAGGTGAGAGTAGAGCAAGGTGTTATTTTTTTTGTAAGTACTGAATATCATAGACAATTGGCATGGTTCATAAAATGTAGTTTTAACCTACTTTTCATGTTTTGTTTTTATTTTTAATGTCAGTGCTACTGATGTCCTCCAGCCTCTCAGCCACTTCCTGTCTATATGCACTTACTCCAGCACACTTCTCGATAGTGACAACATTGGACAATGCGTGTGCAATGTGTGATGGCATGGCCGCTTGTATTCCCCACCAGGGACAAATGTAATAAAATGACAATAAGCACAATTGGGAGACAGTAGTCTGATGTGCCTGAACAAGGATCTTCATGTCAGGAACACAAAATACTATTTTAATGAAAGCTGCATATTTAAAAAGACTGAAAACAATAACATTACCATGTTAAAGCTAACATGAGAGGTAGTATTTTGAATAGTGATTAATCACTAGGAGTAACTACATTATGCACTGCCTCATTAAAGCGGAGTTCCACCCAAAAATGGAACTTCCGCTTTAAGGGAAGGTGACTCCCCTGACATGCCCCATTTGGCATGTCATTTTTTTTGGGGGGGGGGGGGGAGTGGAAACCCTCTTTTTAGAGGGTTCCAGCTCCCACTCCCCCCCAGAGCAAGTTAACCTCCCCCCCTCCCTCTTGGCAATCATCTAGGACACATCACAGATGATTGCCCGGCCAGTAACAGCGCGCCACGCGGCTCACGCATGTGCAGTGCATGCCCAGCTGTGAAGCCACAGCCGGGCGTCCACAGTGACAATGCCGGCGCTGCAGAGAGGAGGGGGAGACAAGCGGGGCTTCGTTCCCCTGCATCGCTGGACCCTGGGATAGGCGAGTGTCCGATTATTAAAAATCAGCAGCTGGAGTATTTGTAGCTGCTGACTTTTAAAGTCACATGCTATGTTGTTTTAAATTACACATGTTATGTGTTCCTATTCACACAGCATACCTGAACAGTTTTTATATTTCTTACCTTTAAAATGTTTCTCAGAAGATGTCATGGCTGACTGCAACGTTTTTTGAACAATATTTCAATGATCAAAAAAAATAAATAAAAATGTATTTCCCCATTCACACATTCAAGGTGGAAGAAGGAATCCTCCTTGAGGAGAGTGGACTCCTCTGCTGTCAAAATACAGTTCAAGAGAAGCCAATTCCTGAATCGATTTCTCGCTAGCAGGAACAGCCATAGATGGATTGAAATTTGTCTGGTCCCTACTCAACTGGCAATATTTCGATCCATCTATTGCCAGCTTTAAGCCCCATACACACAATCAGAATATTATACAAAAAATACCGCTTTCGAAGTAATCGTATGATAATATGACCGTTCATACACAGCTTTCGTCTGAAATTTTCAGAAGGGACAAACACGAACATTTTTCTTGCATGATATCAGATCATACGATTTGTGTTTAGTCAGTACAGTTTTCATCTGAAAATACAATACAAATACATTATATCACTTCTGAATTGTTATTCTGTCGTACCAGAATTTTCGTACTTTAGTAACTTATTCGTTTTCGATATGGAGACTAGCATGAAAAAAAAAAAGACTATCATTCATCTGATAATTTCATTATGTGTACTAGGCTTTAGAGTGTGCTTGTCCCAAGTTTCTTCACCAGTGGTCTCCAAAGTTCAGCCCTCTGCTTACCTTTATGAGGGCCCTTGGGACACTATTCCTCCCACTGACACTAATGATGAGACACCAATGATCCCAATGATGAAACACTAATGATGAGGCACTATTCCTCCAATGACCCCAATGATGAGACACTAATGAGGAGGGACTATTCCTCCAATGACCTCAATGATGAGGCACTATCCCTCCACTGACACCAAAGATGGGACATTATTCTTCTCATGGACACCATTGATGGGACATTATTTTTTTTTTACTGTTTTCTTCTCCCATGGCCACAGTCCGGTCCCCTAAGGTCTAAAAGGTCAGGAAACTGGTAATTCGTTTAGAAAGTTTGAAGACCTCTGCTCTACACCTTTAACCCTTTGTTAGGACAGACAGTTCAAATTTAGTTACAACCGATAATGAAGATCTGCCTGCACAGTACAGACAGGGTTAACTATGGCAAGCACAGCTATCCAGCCCCTTTATAAAAAAAGATAATTACCTAGGGTTTTTCCTTGTCAGGGGGGTGGGGTTCCAGAATAAAGATTCTAAAAACGTTAAACAGCTATTTTTAAGTATTGTTTTAAGTAATGCTACGTTAATGTGAACATGTAACAAATATAAAGTAGACAAGAAACCAGGTTTAGAATATAAAAAATGGGGACATGCATTTGCTGATCTTGCCATGAATACACAAGCTGTCCATTCACAATATTGATTAGTATGTTCAGCCACGTACATACCTCATAGTGAGTGCTCTTGACCTGATCTGTGGGAGTTTGGACACTAAATAGTCCCTGTGTTCATGATCAGTCATTCTCTCAGAACTATGAATTGGAAACTGGGCAGACAGATCACCTGATGACATTATTCAAACAACTCTGATTCATTTTTTTCTCTTGAGAGTCAGAGAGACAGAGCACATTTCTCTATATAAAACGATTAAAAAAATTAAATACCAGAACTCAAGTATTTCTAAGTGAGAAAATTAATGTGACCATTAGGATGCCCCTCAAGGCAAGGGGTTGGAGATACACATGAAGGTAAATCTAAAAATGTCAAGAACAAAGCAAATATCTTAACAGCCTAGTTGAGTTGGACAGAAATCTCATTAAAGCACAATAACAGCAGAATATATATCATGTATGTAGGCGTCTCAAGAAACAAGTCTGGCCATCTGTTGCTAGTAGATTCTGATTTTTGCTCTTCTTTTATGCCATATATTATATAAAAAGTTTATTAGATCATGTTTACTTAACCAAACCGGCTATAGCTGTCTTTCTCTATAAATGGTACAATGAACTGTCCTGTTGATAGTGGAGAAAAAATTATGTTGATTGAATTAGCCTCCCTCATTTAAAAGACAATGAATTACCATTAGAGTATAGCCTTTTTTCATGAAGATAAATTAATATACAATTGTTAAAATTCATTTTCCCAATAATATGGATATGTGTATCCTACGATTTTCAGTTTTCGCACTGGTTGCACGGTTCACATCTCCCTAATAATAATTCTACATATAACAAATATATATTTACTTGTGTAACAGGTGCAAAGTCTACTGGCATAAATTTTAAATTGTGCTATAAAAAGCGTAACCTATATACCGTAATATAGTAATAAATACACTATAGAATGAGTACTATTACTGTTTCCTTGGCAAATGTGAAATATTTGGCATTTTTAGTTAAAGAAAACCAGTTTAAGTTTTAAGTTGAGAAGGATGTTGCAAAGAGGACGTGTTTATTTTCATACAATTTTTTGCCCGCAATCCACCTTTCTAAAGTGCCGTTCAATATAACAAAGAGAGATTTGTCATAAGTTTCTATAGGCACAACAAATACCACAGAAGTATTTTCATGAATACAACAGATCAGGAGATGTGAGGCACAAAGGTGTTTGGTATTAATACACCAGCTACATGCCCCTGTCCCTCACTCAGAACATTGCAGGCATTCCTTATAGGGTGCAAAAAAAAAATATATATTTTTTTTAATATTGATCATTGGAAAGACAAGAACTTAAAATTTGTTGAAAGAGATTACATATTTCTCCGTGACTTCAGACTTATAAAATCAATAAATATCAAAGTGGAGAAAATCAAAGATAAAAAAACAACAAAGCTAGAACATAAAAAAGCACACTTTAATATTTGAGAATTACATGGTACAAAATAAACCAAAATCTTCTGACTGAGACTTTACATACCAAATAAAAAATATTTTATCGCAAAGGTGAAATGAAAGTTTCAGCCTGCTTCACTTTACATTTGGCCAAATATGAGTCATTACATTATTCCTTGTATATCTGCGTCTGTTGTGAGCCTTTCTGGGCATTCATCCCACAGGAAACAGCAGTCTAGAAAAAGTCTGAATAAATATCCTGCCTTTAGCTCGAATCCTCAAATATTAAGTTCAGAAAATAGAGATGAAGAGGCAACAAGAGGACTATAGGTAAATGGGGTTTTGGTTTCGACTGAAGCTTCCATTTTTATTTTTCCTTCAATCTATGAAAATTTTCTTTTCTGTATAGCCTCTGCTTTAACAGCTAGACTTCTTGCACATATGGTGAGAAGCACGATCAGTACACCCACGAGGAAAGTTACTAGTGGCCACAAGAAGCAATGCAGTAGGACATTTGCATCATGAGATCGTTTCAGCAGCACATCTTCAGGCCTGAAAGAGAGTAATCACACACACATGACTTCAGATGTAAATAAACCTCTACAATAAGCAAAATTTGTAAGTAGCTCACTTATAAAAGGCAAATATTGATTTTATCAAAAGCCAAAAAATGTTTTTGGTTGGGTGGTACATTCAAAACACACACAAATACATATATACACACATACACCCCTCACATTTTTTAAAATATTTTAATATATCTTTTCATGTGACAACACTGAAGAAACGACACTTTGCTACAATGTAAAGTAGTGAGTGTACAGCTTGTATAACAGTGTAAATTTGCTGTCCCCTCAAAATAACTCAACACACAGCTGGCAACAAAAGTGAGTACACCCCTAAGTGAAAATGTCCAAATTGGGCCCAAAGTGTCAATATTTTGTGTGGCCACCATTATTTTCCAGCACTGCCTTAACCCTCTTGGGCATGGAGTTCACCAGAGCTTCACAGGTTGCCACTGGAGTCTTCTTCCACTCCTCCGTGACAACATCACGGAGCTGGTGGATGTTAGAGACCTTGCGCTTCTACACCTTCCGATTGAGGATGCCCCACTTATGCTCAATAGGGTTTAGATCTGGAGACATGCTTGGCCAGTCCATCACCTTTACCCTCAGCTTCTTTAGCGAGGCAGTGGTTGTCTTGGAGGTGCGTTTGGTGTCATTATGTTGGAATACTGCCCTGCGGCCCAGTGTCTGAAGGGAGGGGATCATGCTCTGCTTCAGTATGTCACAGTACATGTTGGCATTTATGGTTCCCTCAATGAACTGTAGCTCCCCAGTGCCGGCAGCACTCATGCAGCCCCAGACCATGACGCTCCTACCACCATGCTTGACCGTAGGCAAGACACCCTTGTCTTTGTACTCCTCACCTGGTTGCCGCCACACATGCTTGACACCATCTGAACAAAATAAGTTTATCTTGGTCTCATCAGACCACAGGACATGATTCCAGTAATCTATGTCCTTAGTCTGCTTGTCTTCAGTAAACTGTTTGCGGGCTTTCTTGTGCATCATCTTTAGAAGAGGCTTGCTTCTGGGACGACAGCCATGCAGACCAATTTGATGCAGTTTGTGGCGTATGGTCTGAGCACTGACAGGCTGCCCACCCCTTCAACCTCTGCAGCAATGCTGGCAGCACTCATACCTCTATTTCCCAAAGACAACCTCTGGATATGACGCTGAGCACGTGCACTCGGCTTCTTTGATCGACCATGGTGAGGCCTGTTCTGAGTGGAAACTGTCCTGTTAAACTGATGAATGGTCTTGGCCACCGTGCTGCAGCTCAGTTTCTGGGTCTTGGCAATCTTCTTATAGCCTAGGCCATATTTATGTAGAGCAACAATTCTTATTTTAAGATCCTCAGAGAGTTCTTTACCATGAGGTGCCATGTTGAACTTCCAGTGACCAGTATGAGAGAGAGCGATAACACCAAATTTAACACACCTGCTCCCCATTCACACCTGAGACCTGACACTAACAAGTCACATGACCCTGGGGAGGAAAAATGGATAATTGGGCCCAATTTGGATATTTTCACTTAGGGGTGTACTCGCTTTTCTTGCCAGTAATTAATGGATGTGTGTGGAGTTATTTTGAGGGGACAGATAATTTACACAGTTATACAAACTGTACGGTCACTACTTTACATTGTAGCAAAGTGTCATTTATTCAGTGTTGTCACATGAAAAATATTTACAAAAATGTGAGGGGTCTACTCACTTTTGTGAGATACTGTGTATGTATGTATGTATATATATATATATATATATATATATATATATATATATATATATATATATATATATATATTCACAAAGGATTCCCAGAGCACTATCATGCTAAGGACAACAATAATAAACTAATTTTATACAGAGATGAGACACTGCAATGATTCCTTCAGTTTAGTTGAATTTCACCTTGAGCTGTTGATCTCTGTAAAATGACCAGCTTCATTCAAACATGTACTGGAGCAAACAGGAGCTCCTCCTGTTGGCTGAATAAAAGGCTACATCATTTTCAAATGCAATATTACCTTAAGAAAAACACTTTAATTTTTAAGTCTTTCCATAAAAAGTATTTGTATAAAACCACTACACATTCCTTTTAATGGGGTACAGCTGTTGTGGAAACCCTCAGCTGTATAAATCTGCCCTGCTTCTTAATTCCTGCTATTACAATTGCTTTGTACATTAAAATTACACAGATAAAGCTGTTTATACATTACAATATACATATAAATGTTCTGAGCATTACAATCTTGCAGATAGATAGGTTAGACCCTCATACATCATTAAATTGAATAAATGGTTTGAAGAGATGTTATGTCTACAGCTTATGGAACACATTCATTTTTTTAGTAAAAGGTAGACAAAAGGAACAAATATGGGATCCGATGGCCCATCATCATCATCATCAATAGCTACAAGGACTTATTCAAGCACCAAGCATACTTATCCGACACAGAAAAAAAAAAAAAAAAAGACAAAACCCCAAAAAAAGAAAAAGAAAAATGTTTCAAAGGAATTTGCCAGGAATGCAATAACACTATGGACAAAAAGTCAACTGCCTCAAGTCCAAGAAGCCCACCAAAAGCACTATATGGATACAGCCCTATGCCATGAGCACAGTCGAACCCTTAGCTGGAACCCAAACAATGGGTTGTGAACCAGCACAGCAATCTCCTTCCATCTTGGCCTATATGTGAAAAGTCAAGATGGAAGGAGATTGCTGTGCTGTGTAATGTACAGTAGTGGTATGTCCGCAGCCCTTAGTTGTAGCTATAACTAAAGCTGTTGGAGGCTGAAATGCATCAGCATAATTGTTGGAAGATCTTTTCCTTTATTTGAAAAACAAGTAATATGGGAGGAATTTGCAGTGTGTCAATGTATTACTTCATTTTTTGGGCCCACCAGGGAAACTTCTGGCATGACCCATAGCATGTAAGCATTGCAGTCTGAGACCCAGGTCAGTGAAGCTTCCGGTACACGTTTTTAAACAATACCAGACTAGATCTCCTGAGACTAGGTGCACTCGCTGGAAAGTGAAAACACCCTCTACTCATTTTCATGTGCTTTGCTCTTTTGGTCATATTAGATGTCACATGACCAAGACAATGGAAGATGGGAGGATTTTCTAAACCCCAGCAAGCATCCAATCTGAGGAGAGGTCTAGTTTCTTATTAATCTTTATAAATCTGTGCACCTGCTGCTTTACTTGCTTGGGACCCAAGGTGCAGTTCTTGGACAGCAGGGAACACGTACTGCTACCAACAGTATAACCAAGGGCTTAATTAGAAATTACAGGCTCCCATAAAGTTTTAATAGTCCCCACCCCATTAACCAAAATAAAAATGTAAACACATCCACCATACTTACCACAATTTAAAACTGCTAAAACTGTTTTTATTTTCCGATTCCTCCCTTTGGACATTATTGACTCATTTATAAAGCTGTGAATAACTGTAATCACACAATCTTATTGAAAACGTTTTTTCTCCAGGGAAATTTTTCAAAACCCCATTTTCCCGTTAATTATTTATTTTTCCAGCCATTTTTATTTTTTTTCAGTTTAATTGCAGCTTACCACATTTATAAAGATAGAACATAGACTTTGGAGAAAAAATTAACATGGTTAGTTTGGTGCTATAATGTAATTACTTATAATATGAGCCTCCAGTTTTCCTGGTCTAAAATTTAACAGATTTGTTCCAACTCACCAAATGTTCTCCAGTTAGCTAGATGTGTTAAGGGCAAGGCCATTACAGAGGCAGGAGGGACACTGCAGTGTTTGGGGGGGCTGTGGACATACTATTGTATATTACACAGGCGGGCTCTCCCAGACAGGTTTTACTCTATGACGTACAGTGCATCCGGAAAGTATTCACAGCGCTTAATTTTTCCACAGTTATAGCCTTATTCCAAAATGGATTACATTTATTATTTACCCTAAATTCTACAAACAATACCCCATAATGACAACATGAAAAGAAGTTTGTTTTAAAATCTTTGCAAATGTATTAAAAAAAAAAAAATCACATGTACATAAGTATTCACAGACTTGCTCAATACTTTGTTGAATCACCTTTGGCACCAATTACAGCCTCAAGTCTTTTTGAGTATGATGCTACTAGCTTGGCACACCTATTTTTGCCAGTTTCTCCCATTCTTTGCAATACCTCTCAAGCGCCATCAGGCTGAATGGGGAGTGTCGGTGCACAGCTATTTTTAGTTCTCTCCAGAGATGTTCAATTGGGTTCAAGTCTGGACTCTAGCTGGGCCATTCAAAGACATTCACAGAGCTGTGCCTAAGCCACTGGGTCGTTGCTCTGTTGAAAGATCAACGTTAACCCCAGTCTAAAAGGCCCAGATTTCTCTGGAGCAGGTTTTCATCAAGGATGCCTCTGTACATTGCTGCATTCATCTTTCCCTCGATCCTGACTAGTCTCCCAGTTCCTACCACTGAAAAACATCCCCACAGCATAATGCTGCCACCACCATGCTTCACTGTAGGGATGGTATTGGCCAGGTGATGAGCGGTGCCTGGTTTCCTCCAGACATGACGCTTGCCATTCAGGCCTAAGAGTTCAATCCTTGTTTCTCATGGTCTGAGAGTCCTTCAGGTGCCTTTTGGCAAACTCCAGGAGGGCTGTCATGTGCCTTTTACTGAGGAGTGGCTTCTGTCTGGCCACTCTACTATACAGGCCTGATTGGTGGAGTGCTCCAGTTCTTCTGGAAGGTTTTCCCCTCTCCACAGAGACATGCTGGAGCTCTGTCAGAGTGACCATCGGGTTCTTAGTCACCTCCCTGACTAAGGCGTTTCTCCACCAATTGCTCAGTTTGGCCAGGCAGGCCGGTTCTAGGAAGAGTCATGGTGGTTCCAAACTTCTTCCATGTACGGATGATGGAGGCCACTGTGATTATTGGGACCTTCAATGCTGCAGAAATGTTTCTGTACCCTTCCCCAAATCTGTGCCCTGATACAATCCTGTTTCGGAGGTCTACAGACAATTCCTTGGACTTCATGGCTTGGTTTTTTGCCCTGACATAGAGCTGCACGATTCTGGCTAAAATGAGAATCGCAATTTTTTTGCTTAGAAGATAGATCACGATTCTCGCGGCATAACATCTTTCACAATAAAATTAAAAAAAAAAACTGGGCTAACTTTACGGTTTTGTTTTTTTTTTATTCATTGAAGTGTATTTTTTCCCAAAAAATTGCGTTTGAAAGACCGCTGGGCAAATACAGTGTGACATAAAATATTGCAGCAATTGACATTTTATTTCCTAGGGTCTCTGCTAAAATATGATGTTTGGGGGTTCCAAGAAATTTCCTAGCAAAAAAATATTGATTTTTATTTAAAAAACAAGTGTCAGAAAAAGATTTAGACTGTAAGTGGTTAAACGTCCTGCATTTACACGTTGTTTAAAAACTTGGCAGACTGCCTGGATTTTTTTTTCACACAGAAGTTTATCCCTTTGATCTAAGAAGGAAGAGTTAGTTACAATGTTTCATGTTAAAAACTTGGCAGACTGCCCGGATGTTTTCTTTTGACAGCTGAGCGAGCAGATAAGTCTCTACACTTATATGAAAGAATCGGCAAACTCTGCAATAGAGATCATCAGGGAGGTTGAATCGAAAGCATGATTTTTTGTGTGTGCTTTTCCAAATCATGTCCAAGCAACAGAATTTACCACAGGTGGACTCCAATCAAGTTGTAGAAAAATCTCAAGGCTGAGCAGTGGAAACAGGATGCACCTGAGCTCAATTTTGAGTATCATGGCAAAGGCTGTGAATACTTATGTACATGTGTTTTCATTTTTTATCTTCAATAAATTTTGCAAAGATTTCAAAATTCTTGCACGTTGTCAGTATGGGGTATTGTTTGTAGAATTTTGAGGAAAATAATGAATTTAATCAATTTTGGAATAAGGCTGTAACATAACAAAATGTGGAAAAAGTGAAGCACTGTGAATACTTTCCAGATGCACTGCAACAGTGTCCCTTTAAACATTAGACAACAGATGTTGCAAAATCTAATATCTTTGGAGCACTGCAAAAGAACACCAATGGTGAGTTCTTGGGAACATGATCCGGCAGATTAGAAAAGCTTGTCCAAATGCTGATGCGTTTCTTGGTACTGGAACGGCACATGGATTCTCCTCCTTCCTCTATTGTCCTACATAGGGAGGTTAATGGGACTAGAACTTTCCTGTTAGTGGGGGGAATTGGTCCAGAAGACAATGTGCAATTTACATCTGACTGTTCACTATCATCACAGATCTGCTCCAGGCTCTGGAAGGATCCCTATTGAAATGTCAGGATCCACCCAGATGCCTGACCAGGAGCTGAGCCAGCCTCTAAGAGCCAGATGCTCCTGCCCCCTCCCTATCCTGGCGCTTTAGCGAGAACTGGATGGGCAGTGTGGAGAACGGTGACTGACAGTCACTGCTCTCTGTTCAGAGCGGACTAGGAACTTATCAGCACTCATGTGATCAGTTCTCGGTGTTAGAGTCTGCAGGTTTGTTTTTTAATGTAGCCCACACTTCTCCTTTAAATCTTGTCCTTGGCTGACTTTTGTCTACAAAAAAATTGACACAAAAGATCACTTGATAACATGATTGGTGAACATTTGGTATCCATTTCTGTATTTATAGAACAAAAATCATTACCTATAAATGTCATATTGCACTACAGCAGTTAAATAGCTTGAAAAGCTCATATTCACATTAGTCAAATGACAGATAGCAGGTATTTAAATACAACATTACCATACATTTACTCTTTTTTGTAGTAACAAAAGCATGAACACCGTTTTAAAGGGGAAACCATAAACGTTCACAGTTTAATGTATTTTCTTTTCCTTTCAAAGTAAGCGTGTTGTAATGGCATGAACATTTCTTTGACTAAAACTCAGAAATGTACAGATATTTGCAAGTGACTTTTTTTTTAAACTTCTAACATTTCAAAGAGACATCCCACACAAGTGATATTTCGGTTATAGTCAGTGTGAAATTATCTGTTGGCTTCTTATAGCTCTCATCTCCAGATTATAATTGAAGTTGGTAAATCAGCTAAATGTACAGTTGAATACAGTAAATGCACAGTTGAATATGTATATATTAATTATATTGTTTGTCAAAAGACAAGTCCAGCAGTGACATTTTAGTACTCCTTCCTGCTTATTGAACAAAGGAGCAGCAAGACACTAGTGAAAGCATGTATGTGTTCTGCCCTCCTGTAAACATGTGTACAGTGTTAGACTGACAGCAATATATAATGCAGTAAAATACCCTACTGGCTGACCAGTATGGCTCTTCCATTTCCCTGTACAAGTTCTCTTTGGCATTGGAATCAAGGGCTTGTACACATGGGCAACAGCCTCTGCCCCACCTCTGAAAAGCAATCCATGGTGGATCTCAGAGAGTGGTATAGAAGTGGCTGCAAGGCATTCAGAAGGCAAAACTGCTGCATCCTGAATGGCTTTTTTTATGGCAGTTGAACAGGAAATTCTGAATGTGAATACTGTGCCGCAACTACGACCCTAGAGCCTGGATCTCTATTGTGGCATGGCCTATTTTACTTGAATGAGTCACATTGGGCAGCAGGCCTTGCCAAACACAACATGGAGTATAATTTTTGCCACAGCCTCAAGGCAAAGGATCACAGCATATCTGTATGTGCAACCCCCATCCAGTTGCCCCCAAGCCACACCCATCTGAAAAAACCCCTAAAGGAAACCATTGTTAATTTAGGCTTAGGCATTTTTGTTCGAAGACTTTTAATGATTTGTTAACCACTTCCGGACTGCCATATAGCAGATTTACTGCTACAGGGTGGGCCTCCTGTGCAGGATCACTTATATAGGCGATTCTGCACTTCCACCTACAGGGGGCGTGCACATACCCCTTTTCGGGCTGCTTCTACTGCGATTATTCACAGCAGAAACCAATCTGCATATGCCGGGCACTGGATGTCCGCTGGCCCCTCTGACCCTCAGTAAAACACACAGAACGGAGATCTACCAATGTAAACCAGGCAGATCACCGTTCCACAGGGAGGGGATGGATTTTGTGTTGCTGTAAAGGGAATAAAATCCATCTCTTCCCCTACTAAAAGCAGCACATACAGTACACAAAAACACTGGCTAGGGATGTATAAGTCCTAACAGAGCTCATGGAAAAAGTATTAAATGTGTATACACAATAAAGTGCAAAGTGCAATAAAACAAATACTCAATGGTAAATAATAATACAGTGAAAATATGTGTAAGTGCCAGGTGCTTCCAACGGCAACTCAAGTATCAAGGTTAAAACTTTTACATCCCTTTTCAAGGTCTAGCACCTTTGCAACAGCTGCTGTGGTCTTTACCAATTATAATTTTGCACTAGATATAGTTGTCCATTGGCGCGGGTTTTAGTTTGTTTTATAAAAACACTGCCTAGGCACACAGCTAATCCTTTGATCGCCCTAGATGTTAAACCCCTTCCCAGCCAGTGTCCCTAGTACAGTGACAGTGCTTTTAGTAACCAATGACTGTATTAGTATCACTGGTTCCTGCAAAGTGTCAGTTAGGTGTCCGATTGTCCACCGCAATATCGCAGTCCCGCTATAAGTCGCTGATCGTCATTACTAGTATGTAAAAAAAAATAAAACAAAATATTACATAAATATATGCCAGTTTGTAGACGCTATAACACTCACGTAAACCAATCAATATACGCTCTTTGGGATTTTTTTTACCAAAAACATGTAGCAGAATACATATTGGTCTAAATTTATAAAGAAATGTGATTTTATTTTTTTTTTTTTTATTGAATAGGTTTCATAGCAAAAATTGTTGGTCTTTTTTTTTTATAGTACAAAAAATAAACGCAGTGGTGATCAAACACCAAAAGAAAGCTCTATTTGTGGGAAAAAATTCCAAATTTTATTTGGGTACAGTGTTGCATGATCATGCAATTGTCAGTTAACCACTTGCCAGCAAACCGACAAACATATTTTCAAACGGAGGCCCTATAGAATAAAACGGAGCCCACCCAGGTGTTTCAATAGCGAATATTCATTCACTGTTGTAACACTGATCCTCAATCGGGCCAATCAGAAGCAGATCTGAGACCCGTTTTCCGAATAGCCGAAAAGAGAAGAGTCCCAATTGGCCGCCGAGTAGGAGGAAGGAAACGGAAGCCGTGGCGATGCCCGTGGAGAGCAGGGGAAGGGAAAGCCACCGCCGAGCAAGGAAAGCTGGCGATTAAGCCCGGGGGGGGGGGGGGGGTTTACTGCTTCCCGCCCCCCAATAAAAATTGGGGCTGAAAAAAGCCGAGACGCAAGGAAGCAATTTCTAGTCACCATGGCGACGTGGCGCCTTGGATTTGTCAAATCCTGGTTTATGACAAGCCCCTAAACAATGCTATAAAATATCCTTTCAGAATGTGGTTATGGTTCTAGCCTCTAAAGCAGAGTAATTTTAACTGCATTTTGTTCATATTACCATAAAACGCCCATAGCAACAATTTGTTTTATCTCGAACTCACTTTGTTCACGCATAAAAAAACCACTGAAACACTTGCTAAAATTCCAACTTTACAACAAAATGAATAAAGCTCATGTCAGCATTACCAAACCAATTTATTGTGAATAAGCTCTTGCAATTCTAGGTGCCTGCATTTCATAACTGTAGAAATTGGCATCCCCTACCCTCAGTGACAGAGGCTCTGTAAGATTATTTAGTCTCACTTCAGCTAAAAATGTATACATTTTGGAAAAAAACAGGGGCAAATTTAAAACGTTAGCAATTCTCTATGGCTATCTTTGTTCCCATTGAGTGATTTTGGTTTTGATTATTAGTACTGTGTTCCAGTCCTGATTTTCCCTTACTTCCCATTTTGACACCAGTCTCCTGAGCAGGAAGTGAGAAGAATCCTGCCTAATGGAGGACACAGACATCAATAAAATCACACCGCGATCCTAACCTTTTATGAAGAATTACAGTGCCTTGAAAAAGTATTCATACCCCTTGAAATTTTCCACGTTTTGTCATGTTACAACCAAGAACGTAAATGTATTTTATTGGGATTTTAAGTGATAGACCAACACAAAGTGGCACATAATTGTGAAGTGGAAGGAAAATGATAAAATGGCTTTCAATTTTTTTTACAAATAAATAATGTGGCGTGCATTTGTATTCAGCCCCCTTTACTCTGATACCCCCAACTAAAATCACAGCTAGAAAACAGCCATAGTAAAATTAGAATCACTTGCAGAATTGAGCGATAGCAATTTGTGGGGAAAATCGTCATCGAACGCTGAAAGTGACAACAGCAACTGAGCAAATTTCAGTGTTTTTGCTTTGATTACATAATTGAATAAATGTTATATTATTTGTTAGAATTCATTTATAGTTATATTATAATTTATGATTTTGTGTTTCAAACTTTATCATACCCGAGATGACTACTAGAGACTCTTGTTTGGACAGATTTTAGTGAGTTATTCCTAAGAATTACAGGCCTACAATATAAAACGCCAAATTTCCATGCAAAACTATGTATCGCTTTAAGCATCAAAAATAATATTATTATTATTATAAGACATAATCAAACCGCCAGGGAGGATAAAAAAATAAAAAATAAAAAGTTACACTTACCAGTAACGTCTTTTCCAAGAGTCTTTGAGGACAGCCACCTTTGAGAGATCTCGCCTCCTCCCTTCTCATGAAACACCTCCCCCACCAGCCCTTCAGTTTTCCACGAGAACCTCCGGCCAGTCTATGGAGATAACCATCACTTTCCTGATGTTCTTACGTCCCAGTGGCGCACTGTTATGTGAGTGGGTACCGGTGCTATCCTGAAAGACTCTTGGAAAAGACGTTACCGGTAAGTGTAACTTCGATTTTACCCCTTTCGTCTTTCAGGACAGCCACCTTTGAGAGGATAAACGAGCACTTACCCTAGGGTGAGACTACCACTTGAAGAACTTTACGACTGAAGGCCTGGTCTTTGGCAGATAACAAATCCAGCCTGTAGTGCTCAACGAAGGTGGTAAAGCTTGACCACGTCGCCGCTCTACAGATTTGCTCCGGTGTACCAGCCCACTCTGCCTGCGATGTCACCATAGCCCTAGTGGAATTGGCCCCAATACCTTCCGGGACCTCCACCCCCCCTTGACTACATGAGCCTGACATATGGCTAACTTGAGCCATCTAGCTATCATAGGCCTAGAGCCTTTTTTTTTTGTATAATCTTTATTTTGAAAACATTTCAGTGAAAACAGAAACATTACATAGAGTAAGCATTAATAGTGTGGCCCAAGGAAGGTTTACAGCGATACAAGCTTTTGCAACTAACCCTGTCACAAGTAATATTAAATCACAATTTTTGTGGCTTTTAGATATCTTATTGCTTCCTTACATCCCCGGGGCGCGAGCCCCATCCGGTGACGGCCCTCCCCCGCCCAGGGTGCAAGTTGTTCAAGTGGGTATGTGGAGCGCCCACCCCGATGACAGCCCGGGGAGAGGGGGGCCTTCTGCCTCCAACAACCTCCCCCGGGCCGCCACCCCGGCGCGAGCACCCCCCCAACTTCTATCTTCTGGGGTGCGAGATACGGCCCCCCCGTCCCAACAGGGCCTAGAGGGGCCGGGCCCACACCCCCGTGATTGGCCACTATTGCTTTGTTGCTCGCTGTTGCAGAGTGTTTACACTGTTAGTATCCCGTCCATGGGTATAGAAAGATTGCATATTCTATAAATCATAGTTAGTGATAGAAAATAGGTGAAAGAGGGGGAGAAAGTATAGATAAGGAGTTGGGGTAAGGGATGGGTATAGGTAGGTGGGTAGAGTGGGGAAGGTAGGAGAGGAGCATACCTTGTGTTTAAAGAAGTCACAGGAATCCGCGCCGAACGGGCCCCGACCACCGCACGTCTTTTCAACATTTAATGTGGGTCTTATTCTTTATGAGGTATTGTTGACATTTAGGCGAGATCTTAGGGAAGGTTCTGCTAACTCTAGTAGGGCTATGTCTAAGCTGGAGTTTTCATGGTCAGGTTCTGTCATGTATTCACTCCAGGGGGTCCATATAATTTCAAATCTTTCTACTTTCCCCTTACAGGTCGCTACCCAGTGTTCAGCTTCCCTAATGTCATTCACTTTCTTTATCCAGTCTGTTTTTGATGGGGTCTTGGTTTGTTTCCAGTATATCGGGATGAGGCGTCTGGCTGCGTTTAGGAGATGTGGCAATATACATTTTCTGTATTTACTGATTGGCATTTGTGGAATGTGTAGGAGGAAGTGTGCAGGTGACATAGGGATGTCGAGATCTAAAATCTCTTTTATTAGGTTTTTAATTTCACTCCAGTATGGCTGTATCAGTGGGCACTCCCACCAAATGTGGAGGAGTGTACCCTTTTGTCCACACCCTCTCCAACACAGGTCCAATGCCATGGGGTAGATGCGAGCTAAGTCAGCCGGGACCCGGTACCAACGCGATAAAATTTTATAATTAGTTTCTTGAGATTTGGATTCTATGGAGCTCGAGTGGGTTAGATGGTAGAGGTGTGTTAGTTGAGTTGGGGGGAGATCCATCTTTAAGTCCCTTTCCCATGCCCTTATATAAGTTGGCCTAAGATTGTCAGTAGTATTACTTAATAGGCGATACATTTCCGAGACCATGTGGGGGATTGGGTCTTCTTCTATGAAAATTTTTTCAAAGCTTGTGAGAGTGGAAAGGTCTCTAATTGAATTCCCGTTTGTCTGGAAGAAGTGGTGGAGCTGTCTGTATCTCCAGAAGTTCATTCTGGAGCCTTCGTGTCTCTTTTGTAAAGATTCAAAGTCCATTAATTTGCCTTTATGCATTAGTTTCCCACAGCTGGCATTTCCATCATCCAACCAAGGGCCGAAAAAGCCCATCCGTTCTCCTGGTGGGAACCAGAGAAATCCCCCTAGTGGAGCTAGTGGTGACATAGGAGGAGACAAATTTAAATTTGAGTTTAATTTGTCCCAAGTGGAGAGTGCATGGAGTGTCAGCGGGGAAGTATCTTCCGACAATCCCCTGTGCTCTCTAGGTAGCCATGGCGCATAAGCCAGATTCCTACCCGCTAGCCATTTTTCCAAGGAGACCCATAGCTTGGACTGGGTGTGGAAGCGCCAACTGAGGATTCTTTGAAGGACTATAGCTCTATGGTATTGCAAAATGTCAGGAATTCCTAGCCCTCCCGCCAATTTGGATCGTTTCAGCACTCTCAAGGCTATTCTAGGTTTCTGCGAGTTCCATACAAAACCCGATAGTATACTATTAATCTGGGAGAAAAACTTGTTCGGTATGGGTATGGGGATCATTTGTAAGTAAAAAAGGATGCGGGGTAAAATATTCATTTTGATTATGTTGACACGTCCTGTCCATGTGAAAGCAGTCTTAGTCCATTGTGAGAGATCTTTTTTAATTATATTAAGAAGTGGGGGGAAATTTGTGGTGTACAGGGTATCATATCTGTCTGTCAGTTGTATTCCTAGATATTTAATTGAAGATTTGGCCCAAGCAAAGGGGAATGCATTTTGCAAGTTACTCTTCAGGGAGGGAGGCAAGTGGACAGGTAAAATTTCTGATTTAGAGAAATTAATTTTAAAGTTTGATAATGATCCGAATTCGTTCAGTTCCTTCATCAAATTTGGCAACGAGATCAGGGGCTCCGATAGATGAAATAAAACATCATCCGCGTAGGCAGACAGTTTGTGTTCAGTCGTTCCAATCTTCAAGCCCTTTATATTTATGTTCGCTCTGACAGTGCATAACAACTGTTCAAGAACTAGGGCGAAAAGGAGAGGGGAAAGTGGGCACCCCTGTCTCGTGCCATTCCGAATCGGGAACTGTGGGGATAGTACTCCGTTCACTTTAACTTGTGCACAAGGAGTAGAATAAAGAGCTAGGATCGAGGCTAGCATGCGTGGTTTGAGTCCTAGTGTCTCTAATACCATTTTAAGAAATGTCCAATCGACCCGGTCGAAAGCCTTCTCGGCGTCAGTAGAAAGAATTACGTAAGGTTTTAAGTTTGGGCGGGTGCGCGCCCAATGTATGAGTTGGATGGCTCTAATTGAGTTATCTCTTGCCTCTCTCCCTTTAATGAACCCTGTTTGATCTGGGTGGACTATGTTAGGTATAAGATTTCCAAGTCTGTTTGCTAATACCTTCGCCATAATCTTAATGTCGACATTAAGGAGGGATATGGGTCGGTAGCTTTGGGGTAGCATCGGGTCTTTGCCCTCTTTGGGTAGCACTGTTATGTGTGCTAGAAGTGCCTCCGTGGGGATAGGATTCCCATTTGCAATGGAATTGAAATATCTGCACATGTGGGGGCTTAAAAGATGTAGGAACATTTTATAATATGTCCCTGTAAAGCCGTCTGGGCCTGGGCTTTTGCCTTTGGGCAGGGATTTCACTGTTAACTCTATCTCTTCTGGTGATATTGGTAGTTCTAGTTCAGTACATTGATTTTCGTTTAGGGGTGGAACACCGGCTGAAGCCAGGTAGTCTCGTATGGCTGTAATCCTATTTGCCTGAGCATCTAAAGGGTGATCAGTGGTCAAATTGTAAAGTTGAGTATAGTATTCTTGGAACCCTGCGGCAATTCCAGAGGACTGGACCGAAACATCTCCATTTGGGGAGCGCAACCTGTGGACACAAGTCTGGGCTTGTTTCTTACGAAGAGCTCTAGCGAGCATGCGCCCACATTTATTGCCATGTTCATAATATTTGTGTGATAGGCGTCTGGCTTGTTTCCGAGTCTGTCTATCTAGTAGACGTGACAACAAGTTTCGTAGTTCAGTCAACCTCTGTAATGCCTCAGGGCTCTCATTTTGTTTATGTTTTAGTTCTGCTTCTTGAAGGGCAGTCAGTACTCTTGTGAAGTCAGCTTGGAGCATCTTTTTGAGTTTGGCCCCTAAAGATATTAACTCTCCTCTTATTACAGCCTTATGACCTTCCCATACTGTGCTTTCTTTCAGATCGTTAGTGATATTCTCTCTAAAATAATTTGTGATGGCTTCCGACACTCCAGCTCCCACAGCCGCATCATCCAGCAAGTTTTCATTTAATCTCCACGTCCATGCCCCACGAGAGCCGGACGGTAGCTTAAGAGTCACACCTACCGGTGCATGATCCGATATGGTGATGTTCCCGATGGATGCTGACTGTAGGAGCTCCAGCGCCCGCCGATCAACATATATTTGATCTATTCGGGTATAGACATTGTGTATTGCCGAATAATAGCTGAAGTCCCTCTCCGTAGGGTGTAGGGCCCTCCAGCCATCAACGAGCATGTGTGATTGAAAGGACTTACGGAAGTGTTTAAGAAAGGCGTAAGAGTGGGTGTGACTAGAGTTGGAGGTGTCAATGGAAGGGTCTGGGCTGACGTTAAAGTCTCCTCCAAGGACTACAAAACCCTCCTTAAACTCTGTCAGGAGTTCAAGAGCCTTGTCTATGAAGGAAATTTGATTTGAGTTGGGGGCGTATATCGAGGCGAACGTGTATTTACGTTCTGCTATGGTGCCTTTCAGGAAAACGTATCGACCTAATGGGTCTATTTTGCTGTTTGAAAGTTGAAAGGGGCATGTTTTGTGGATCGCTATTGAAGTTCCCTTAGATTTGGCGGTTGGGGAAGTGCTGTGAAACCACTGGTTATATAAATGGGTCGGAAGTCTAGGTAAGGAGAGATGGGTAAAATGGGTTTCTTGTAGAAAAACTATTTGTGCCTTCAGTTTTTTGAGTTCCCACCATAATTTGCTTCTCTTCCCAGGGGAGCATATGCCTCTTATGTTATAGGATATTACCTTTAATGTAGACATGATGGGTCAGGTGATTGGACGCATGTCGCGCGGTCGAGCCCGTCCGGCACGGAGCCCCTAGTGAAGTATAGCTCCTGTGAAAAAAGGGGCGGGGTAGGGAGGGGGTGGGAGAAGCCAGAAAGGTAGAGGAAAAAAGAGCACAAAGAGAGTATTGTTAAAACATACAAAACAGTACAACTTATGAGTAACAGTGATAAAGAGCAGAGGTTCTGCTTGTGAGGTGTGAGGTCTGCCCTAATAGCAGGGGAGGCCTCAGACCTTGGACTAATGTCCCAACTAGGGACAATACCCAACAAGGGGTGGCCTACGTGGGGAAACATGAACCTAAACACGGGGGGAGACATGGGGTGCCGTCTCCGTCCACCGCATAAGTAGAACATAGTATTAAACAGGGGGGATCATTCTAGGGAGGCGTATGCAGCCTGACATTGTATGGGGCCTAAGTAAAAATGGGTGAGACAATAAGATCAGGAAGGTGGTTTTCGCATGAGGTCAACTGGTTCTTGGGCTTTGTCAGCGAGTGTCCCTCATTTATTGATTGTAGCTAGTGATCGTAGATAATCTGAGGATTTGCTCGCGGGTATCTTGCTTTGCATATCCAATTGGGGAAAAAGAAAAAGGGGGGCAAAGTCCCGGAGTGTGAGTGTGGACCTTTTTAGTAGTTCACCCATAGTCCTCAGGGTATCACACATGGGCTGCGTATGAATTGTATAAGCCATCCATATCTATCAAGGTATCACATGAGGACTGCGGTGTTAATCTCTTGTGGTGGAGGGTCCTATTTCAGTGTCTTGATTCTGGTGCTGTCTGTCTCTTCTGCGGTTCTTGCGGGAGACTGTTGACCATTGAGATGGGGTTTGAGTCCCGGGAGCATTAAATGTGCTTCTCCAATCTGGAAAGTCTACTGGAGCCAGGTCAAGAGTGGAAAGGAAGTTCGGTAAGTCATCCTTATTGCGCAGTGTGGCTTGGCGTCCGTTTTTTGTCACTTGTAAGAAGAAAGGGAAGCCCCAGCGGTACGGCAGACCCGCCTCTTGAACGGCATTCAGGAGTGGACGCAGAGCCCTGCGTTGCATGAGGGTGCGTCTAGAGATATCTTGGTAGAAAAATAAGTGCGCGCCGTCAAAATCATAGAATGGTTTACCACGCATTTTTTGCATAATGCGGTCTTTCAGATTATACTTGTGAAGTTTGCAAATTATGTCCCTAGGATTGTCCATATCTTGGGATGGAGGTCTCAGGGCTCTATGTGCTCTGTCAATTTCTATCGGTGTAGTTGCAGGTAGGCCTAGTATATCCCTGAAGATGTCTGTCAGTGTGGGGATAATATCCCTTGAAGCTGTGGCTTCAGGCAAGCCTCTGATCCTTATGTTGGCTCTCCTGCTGCGATTTTCAGCGTCATCCAGCTGGCAAAGCAAGCTTTCAATCTGCTGGCTTTGTATTTGGCATTGTGATTGCAGTAGAGCAATAGTGGGGAGAGCCTCCTCCAATTTTTCTTCAATAGATTCTATTCTGTTACCCAAGTGAGTGGTGTCAGTTTTCAATTGGGCTATGTCTTCAGTGAAGGCTTTCTCCACTCTGTTTGTGAAGCGCTCTAAGTCCTCTTTGGTAGGCAGGGACATAATATGGCGCCGAATGTCCCCATCACTGAGATAGTCAGAGATCTCAGAGCGGCCTCCTAGAGAAGCTGGGGAAGCACAGGGGGCAGAATCACTCACCGACCCTGGAGATGGAACCGGAGATGCTGGGGAGTTTGTTCCTTTCAGTGCCCGTGTTGTGGCTGCAGCTGGCTGGGAGGATTTGCTCGCCTTCTGGGCCTTCCCGGGCGGCGCCATCTTGGATGGTTCGCGGCCTTGTCCTCGGGTCCCTGTGAAGTAGAAATCCAGCTGTCCCTGCCTGGAACTATCAGTCCTTGCCGGCTGTGTAGGTTGCCTGAGCCTCTGTGACATGTGGGGAATCTGTAGCGGCGATTTACCCCCCGTTTTTAGCTGATTAGTGCGGCGGTGGAGCGGAGCTGAGGCAAGACACAACCTCACTCCTCCATGGTCAGGACACGCCCCCCAGGCCTAGAGCCTTTTAAACACTACTCGATCCGGAAAAATTGGAAGAAAAAGTGCCCTAATGGAGATGGCTTCCAGCTCACTAACCCTCCTTGCGGTAGTGATCACTACTAAAATAGTTCCCTAAGAAGGAAGGAGCCGAGGTCTCTCAAAGGTGGCTGTCCTGAAAAATATTCCAAGCTTTGAACATGTCGCGGAACACTGTTCAATCCATCATCTGAAAACAGAAAGAGTATGGCACAACTACAAACCTACCAAGACATGGCCGTCCACCTAAACTGACAGGCTGCGCAAGGAAAGCATTAATCAGAAGCATCCAAGAGGACCAAGGTAACTCTGGAGGAGCTGCAGAGATCCACAGCTCAAGTGGGAGAACCTGTCTACAAGACAACTACCGGTATTAGTCGTGCACTCCACAAATCTCGCCTTTATGGAAGAGTGGCAAGAAGAAAGCCATTGTTAAAAGAAAACCATAAGAAGTCCCATTTGCAGTTTGTGAGAAGCCATGTGGGGGACACAGTAAACATGTGGAAGAAGGTGCTCTCTGGTCAGATGAGACCAAAATTGAAAACATCACCCTGAACACCCTGAACTATCCCCACCGTGAAAAATGGTGGTAGCAGCATCATGTTGTGGGGATGCTTTTCTTCAGCAGGGATAGGGAGGCTGGTCAGAGTTGATGGGAAGATGGATGGAGCCAAATACAGGGCAATCTTAGAAGAAAACCTGTTAGAGTCTGCAACAGACTTGAGACTGGGGCGGAGGTTCACCTTCCAGCAGGACAAACATACAAACATACAGCCAGAGCTACAATGAAATGGTTTAGATCAAAGCATATTCATGTGTTAAAATGGCCCAGTCAATGTTCAGACCTAAATTCAATTGAGAATCTGTGACAAGACTTGGAAATTGCTGTTCACAGATGCTCTCCATCCAATCTGACAGAGCTTGAGCTTTTTGCAAAGAAGAATGGGCAAACATTTTACTCTCTAGTCGTGCAAAGCTGGTAGAGACATCCCCAAAATGACTTGTAGCTGTAATTGCAGAAAAAGGTGGTTCTACAAAGTATTGACTCAGGGGGCTGAATACAAATGCACGTCACACTTTTCACATATTTGTAAATACATTTGAAAACCATTTATCATTTTTCTTCTTGTTCACAATTATGTGCACTTTGTATTGGTCTATCACATAAAATACATTTATGTTTTTGGTTGTAACATGACAAAATGTGGAAAATATCAAGGGGTGTGAAAAATTTTTCAAGGCACTATAAAATTACAATCTAGATATGAAACAGACTTTAAAACTCTTTAGTACACATAGATATGCAGATATATTTCATATTTATGCAATTCGTTTAAAAAACTACAGTTCCATTATATGTATGCATTTTATTTATTTTCATGAAGTATCTTTTTTTGCACGGTTAAGAAATTAGGCAGGTGCTCAGGAAGGCTGTCATCGAGGGTTCATTTCATCCAGCTGGAGAGTATGCCTTGTGTCCTGTATTTCATACCAATGAACATTCTTGCATATAACTTTGTACAAAGGTTAGAATCTGTTCCTTTGCCTAGACGCCTGCATGCGTGCTACTGCTGACAAGCCCATGCATTTTTTAAACCGATAGCAGATTTCTAGGACTGTCTGGTGACCTGAGATCTCATTTTCCTCTGCTGGGAAAAAAGCTTTGTCCCTACAACCAAGTGGATAATGTGCACACTGGCCAGCATTGCACAATCTCATTATCACAGCCAAAGTTTCACTTTCACAACACCGTTAGTGCTCAGGCATTAAAAATGTCTAATAATTCTTGGTGGATGGTGGTTATGAAACATATACAAAGAGAAGCTCTTCTTTTTTTAAAGCAACTCGGCCACTAGAAAAAAAATGAAAAAGGTTTCCCTGCAAAGAATCTTCAGAACAACTTCCGAAGTGTCCAGTTCTAGTCTCCTGCTGCATTTCGTAGTTCCTGTAGTGACGTAGGATCCTACAGGAGAAGCCGTAGAGTGCAGGACACGACAAGCCATCTGACACTCTTAAGGCAGGGACACCTCTTCCAGACAACAAATATTGGCAGTGCAGGTAAAATTCAAGCAACAGAGCTGTCTTAACCACCTCCCGCCTGCTGTATTGTCAACCGACGGGTGGGCGGCGCCTTTCTCATTCTGGGACGACATCATATGACGTCATCCCACTCTCGCCTCACTTGCATGCCCGCGGGGGGGGCAAAGTGCAGCGACCGGTGGTGTACTCTGTTCTTGGGACACACCACATCACCAATCTCGGTAAAGAGCCAATGACGAGGCTCTTTACCCATGTGATCAGCTGTGTCCAATCACAGCAGATCACATGTAAACAAGGAAATGCCGGTTTTCAGCATTCCTCTCCTTACATTGACCACATGTGAGGAGAGGAGAGCCGATCAGTGGAATCTCACAGGGGAGAGCTGCACACATAATTAAGTCACTGATTATCAGTGCCCCAATTATCAGTGCAGCCCTAACAGTGCCCAGCAGTGATGCTAGTTAATGCCCATCAGTGATGCCATTCAGTGCTCATCAGTGCCTGCTCAGCAGTGCTGCATATTAGTGCCCTTCAGTGCCATGTCATCAGTGCAGCCGAACAATTTTATAACAAACTTAAAAAAAAAACCTCTCTATTTTAATTTCGTTTTTTTTTTTTTTTTTTAGCAAAAAATCAAAAACCCAGTGAAGGTTAAATATCATCAAAGGAAAGCTCTATCTCTCTCCAAAAAATGCAATAAATGTAGTTTGGGTACAGCGTTGCATGACTGTGCAATTGTCATTTAAAGTGCGACAGAGCTGAAAAATGAAAATTGGCCTGGGTAGGAACAGGGTAAAAGTGCCCAGTAAGCAAGTAGTTAATGAAGTCCAGTAACCTAATATTGGGGAGCTTCTGTTTGCATTCTACAAAACAGAAGATAAGGGTATATAAATCCTTGATAGGACACTAATAAAACAAACAATACAGATAAAAGAGAATAGCAACAACTTTAAAAGATGGCCATATGTTCCCTAGAAAACCATTAGGTACAGTAAAGTCTTTATCGGTTTTTAAAAGGTTAATCTGTACTGAGATACACTAATGTATTGATTTTATACATCACGCCTTAAATAGATCACTGATATTAGGGGTATGAGGCAGTTATCCTCAAACGCAGAAATCACTTTAGTGTCCTGCAAGTCAATTAATGCAAAATATAAAAAATACCCTTCTCTTAAAAAAGCAGTTGCATAAGCATAAGAGAAAATGCCAGTAATGTGACATGTTAGCAGTTCTATTTATCTGCTGCCAAATGTTATAATTAAATAACATCGTATAATCGCCTTGTGCTTTCCAGTCAAGAAAAATCCATTAAACCAGTATTGCTGTAAATAGATTTTCTTCTGCGTTTTCATTCACAAGGAAATTATCAGTTGGTATGAAAAAGTCAGTAATAAAAATCAGCCTTTAGAGTACAGCCCGGGTATTCAAAGTTCTGGTCTGCACACGACCCCATACATTACAGATACTATAGTTCATAGGCAGCTTTATCAGTGTCATTTATGAAAGATACCATCTATGTGAAACTTTTTTTAAGTTCATTAAATACGGTAAATGTGCAAGGTAGGACAATTCTAAAATGTGAAAATATAAGGAATACCTTTTATAAGTTTAATGAATATTTGTGCAACAGTGGACAGTCCTCTTTATGCCAACATCAATACATCATATACAGTATGTGTGTACATTTTTGTGAACATATACAGTACATTCATAAAGAATTCAGACCCCTTCAACTTTTTTCAATAGCATTATGCTGCAGCCTAATAAATTGTTTAAATTCATGTTTTTTTTCTAATGAATCTACACTCAGTACCCCATAATGACAAAGTGAAAGCAGAATTTTAGAAATAAACTGAAATGTCACCTGTATTTAAAAAGTAACTCCACTTTTGTTGAGAAAAAAAAAACCACATTCCCCTCTGGGTGATCACGTAAATTGCAAGGGTTTTATTTGCATTTTTTTTTTTCTTTTTACCCTTTAAGTATTCAGACCCTTTACTCAGTACTCTGTTAAAGCACCTTTGGCAGCAATTACAACCTTGAATCTTTTTGAGTATGACGCAACAAGCTTTGCACACCTGAATTGGGGGATTTTTTGCCATTATTCTTTTGCAAATCCTCTCAAGCTCAGTCAGGTTGGATGGGGCCCGTCAGTGGACAGACATTTTCAGGTCTCTCCAGAGATGTTTAATAGGGTTCAAGTCAGGGCTCTGGCTGGGCCAATCTAGGATATTCACAGAGTTGTCCCTAAACCACTCCTGTGTTGTCTTGGCTGTGTGCTTAGGATCGTTGTCATGTTAGAAGGTGGACCTTCGGCCTAGTCTGAGGTCCTGGGTGCTGTGGAACAGGTTTTCATTGGAGGATATCTCTGTATTTTGCTCCATTCAGCTTTCCCCCAACCGTGACCAGTCCCTGCTGCTGATAAACACCATCAGCAGCATGATGCTGCCAACACCATGCTCGGTGAAACCGTGCCTGGTTTCCTCCAGACATTACATTTTAGAATTGAGACCAAACAGTTCAATCTTGATTTCATCAGACCAGAAAATCTTGTCCCCCACGACCTTCGAGTCCTGTAGATGCTTTTTTGCTCCAATCGGGCTTTCATCTGTTTTTAGAGGCTTCCATCTAGCCACTCTGCCATAAAGCCCAGATGAGTGGCAGGCTGCAGTGATGGTTGTCCTTCTGGAGCTTTGTCCCATCAGGATCTCTGGAGCTCAGTCAGAGTGACCATCGGGTTCTTGGTCACCTCTCTTACTAAGGCCCTTCCCTCCCCTGATTGCTCAGTTTGATCGGGTGACCAGCTCTTGGAAGTGTCCTGGCTGTGCCAATCTTTTTTCAATTGAGAAATATTGAGGCCATTGTGCTCTTGGGAACCTTCAGTGCAGCAGAAAAGTTTTTGTAGCCTTTCCCTAGATCTGTGCTTTGCAATAATCCAGTCTCTGAGCTCTGCAGACAATTCCCTTGACCTCGTGGCTTTTGCTCTGATACAGTGTGCATTGCCAGCTGAGGCCTCTGATAGAGAGGTGTGTGCCTTTCCAAATCATGTCCAATCATGTTAATTTACCACAGTCAAGTTCAGCTCAGCAACAATCAAGAGAAATGGGAGGCACTCAAGCTAAAATTTCAAGTGTTGTTGCAAAGGCTCTAAATATTTATGTCAATGTGATATTTCAGTTTTTCCTTCTTAATAAATTCACATCCATTTCTAAAAAATCTTTTTTCACTTTTTCATTGTAAGGGACTAAGTGCAGACTATTGAGAAAAAAAATGTATTTAATTTAAACTGCAGTATATATATATATATATATATATATATATATATATATATATATATATTAGGGCTGAAACAATTAATCGATTAATCGACAACTAATCGATTATGAAAATAGTTGTCAACTATTTTCATAATCGATTAATCGGCCAGCCGATTATTTGGCCTGCATACAGAATGCATTATTTGTTTACATATCAGGAAATACAGTGCAGCACACATACAGCTCAGTACACCACCCATACATGTCAGGAAGTGCCTGAGAACTTGTGAATGTGTGAGGAGCAATGCCTCATGGAACATGTAGTCCGGGGCAGGAAGTGAATGGGTCTAAAAGCAGAAGTTTTTTTACCTTGTTATAGGGGCACACTATACTATAATTTGCAGCACTCTAAAAGGCAGGAGGAGCCAGAGGCATCGGTGGGGGACCCCAGAAGAGAAGAATTGGGGCTGCTCTGTGCAAAACCATTACACAGAGCAGGTAAGTATACCATGTTTGTTTAAAAAAAATATTTGACTTTAAAGACTGTGCAGGGAAGATCAGCATCTGAACCCAGAGAAGGTGGAGGCTGATAGAAGGCATTACTATTACATTTGAAGTAATCTTTTACATGGAGGCAAGCCACATTACGTGGGAGCAGGGCACATTTCAAGGAGGCAGGGCACATTACATGAGAGCAGGGCACATTACATGTGCCCCAGTGTGAATGGGGTCTAAATAAAAAATGTGATCTCCGAGTCTGATGATATTTACCAGATTCAACCTCCAATAGTATATACAGTATATCTCTTCTGTCTGTTATTCTCAGAGTGGATTAGAGATTTTGCTCCCTAATCATATACTGTATATACTCGAGTATAAGTCGTTCCGAGTATAAGTCGAGGCCCTAATTTACCACAAAAAAATGGGAAAAACTTAGTGACCCGAGTATAAGACGAGGGTGAGAAATGCACAGCTACTGTAAGTGGAAAAGAGGGTCAACAATGCCCATTTGCAGCCTCACTGTGCCCATTTGCATGCCTCACTGTGCCCATTTGCAGCCATAGGTCCCCTGAACTTCAAACTCGGTAGTTAAGGGTTCCTAGATGCCCCCTAGCTGCAGCCAAAATTTGGGGTCTCTGAACCCAAATGGTCTCGAAATGACATTGCTGCAGATGGACACATTTGACCGACTTTGGGGCCCCGTATCTCGGGGCCACTTAGTGCTAGGAACCCCAAATTTGGTGTGCAAACTCAGTGGAACTAGCACCATAAAATATCCAAAGCACCAAGTGTCCCCGAGATACAGGGCCCCAAAAATCGGTTCAGAAAATGTCAAGCACTTTTCTGCAGCAGAGAATGACATTTTCTGAACCGAATTTGGGGCCCCGTATCTCGGGGCCACTTGGTCCTAGGAACCCCAGCTTTGGATATGTTATGGCACCAGTTCCATTGGGTTTGCACACCAAATTTGGGGTTCCTAGCACAAAGTGGCCCTGAGATACGTGGCCCCAAATTCGGTTCAGAAAATGTCAAGCACTTTTCTGCAGCAGAGAATGACATTTTCCGAACCGATTTTGGGGCCCCGTATCTCGGGGCCACTTAGTGCTAGGAACCCCAGCTTTGGATATGTTGTGGTACCCGTTCCACTGGGTTTCCTAGCACAAAGTGGCCCTGAGATACAGGGCCCCAAAATTAGTTCGGAAAATGATTTTTTTTGCTGCAGAAAAGCGCTTGACTCGAGTATAAGTCGAGGGGGGCACTTTCAGCACAAAAAAAGTGCTGAAAAATTTGACTTATACTCGAGTATATACAGTAGTTGATTATTTATATTTACCACTGCATATAGAATTTAAAGAATAAATTGCCTTTTTTTTAAACTTTACATATTAAATTATACACCACACTTTTTTAAGGTTATGATCCGATTAATCGATTAATCGAAGCAATAATCGGCCAACTAATCGATTATGAAAATAATCGCTAGTTGCAGCACTAATATATATATATATATATATATATATATATATATATATATATATATATATATATATATATATATATATATATATTTATATTTATATTTATATATATATATATATATATACACACACACACACACACACACACACACACACACACACACACAGTGGGGATGGAAAGTATTCAGACCCCCTTACATTTTTCACTCTTTGTTATATTGCAGCTATTTGCTAAAATCATTTAGGTTCATTTTTGTTCCTCATTAATGTACACACAGCACCCCATATTTACAGAAAAACACAGAATTGTTGACATTTTTGCAGATTTTACAGGTGTGAAAAACTTGTTGCATCCTTCCCAAAAAGACTCATGGCTGTATTAGATCAAAAGGGTGCTTCTACTAAATACTGAGCAAAGGGTCTGAATACTTAGCACCATGTGATATTTCAGTTTTTCTTTTTTAATAAATCTGAAAACATGTCAACAATTCTGTGTTTTTCTGTCAATATGGGGTGCTGTGTGTACATTAATGAGGAAAAAAAATCAACTTAAATGATTTTAGCAAATGGCTGCAATATAACAAAGTGAAAAATTTAAGGGGGTCTGAATACTTTCCGTCCCCAATGTGTGTGTGTGTATATATATATATATATATATATATATATATATATATATATATATATATATATATATATACACACACATACACACACACACACACACACACACACACATACACTCCTGAATCAATTTAGGCCACATTGTTGACACCTGAACAATGCGCATAGTTCCAGTTCCAAAAGGAAATCGTCCCCTGCATTCACAAACGCAATAT
The DNA here is from genome assembly GCA_037952925.1 of Lithobates clamitans. NCBI lineage: Eukaryota > Metazoa > Chordata > Amphibia > Anura > Ranidae > Lithobates > Lithobates clamitans. Next base: position 3,293,099 of record JBBGZY010000248.1, read on the forward strand.
TCAGCCATATTACTCAACCAACAGGCAACTCTGATACAATGGTGGTAGAACTAGATGGACTTGTGTCTTTTTTCAACCAAACTATGTAACAGATGGTTCCTTATCAGTTGGACACAGCCCACAGAAGTCAATGTCAACCATATACACCCCTAAATTTCCAAGCTCCATGCACTAGTGCCATTTCCAGGCAAATCAAAATCTCTGGGAGAACGGCTCCATCATATAAACCCTATGATTCATGCCTTAGGCCCCTTTCACACTGTGGCGCTTTGCAGGCGCTACAGCGCTAAAAATAGCGCCTGTAAAGCCCTGAAACAGCCGCTGCTTTGTCTCCAGTGTGAAAGCCCGAGGGCTTTCACACTGGAGCGGTGCGCTTGCAGGACAGGAAAAAAACTCTTGCAAGCAGCATCTTTGGAGCAGTGAAGGAGCGGTGTATACACCGCTCCTGCCCATTGAAATCAATGGGGCAGTGCGGCTATACCGCCGGCAAACGCTTTGCGGGCGGTTTTAAGCCTTTTTCGCTAGCTAGCGGGGGTTAAAAACCGCCCTGCTAGCAGCCGAATAGCGCCGCTAAAAATAGCATTGTTTTACCGCTGATGACGCTCCCACCCCAATGTGAAAGGTGCCTTAGGAAAGTGGCTGCCATTGAGCAGGACCTTACACATGGAAAGTATGAAACTGATGCAAGGAAAAAAAAACAGGTGATCTAATGTGGGCGTTAGATTATTATTATTACAGAAGATACAGATAAAACTAAATGTGTACAGCATTTGAAGACCATGACACAGGGCGACGTGAGATAAGGATATATAAATAAGGGGATTTAAAGGGTTAGCCTGCCAAAACCTTACATTTCAAAGCTTGATATATGCGGTGGAGTTAAACCCCATGACAGTTTATGACTTCTAGGGACTCTTATTGGGATATCTGTGCTGGGAATTTTGGTTCAGTCTATTTGCTGTGGTCATTCTCCTGCTGGATATCTTAATTATATTAATCATTACTGTTGAGAATGCAATGAGAGATAAATTACTTGAGGTAGATCTTGATGCTGAAGTAAACAAAAAGGAATGAGGAACCAGCTCCCCAGGCTTGAGCAATAAAAGAAAATAAAATGCAGGGGAGGTACCATAATATATGGCAACAGACAGCATGACATGAGGAAAGGGTGGTGAAGGGCTCTTATGACACATGGGAGAACATAAATTGGAAGGGGTGTCATTAAAAAAAAAAAAAAAAAAAAAAAAAAAAAAAAAGGGTGCGTTCATGCACATTAAGCAGAACTGCACAAACCTACTAATCTACCAGATTTCAGTGTAGGTGGTCATTCAATAAGGCAGTGCAATGAAGAATGACATGTAAGAGCACTAGCCCATATCACCCAATAAGAAATCATTTCTTAAGCTGAACTTTTAAGTGGTCACTGTTGGTTTTAACCCTTTTATTTAATCATGTACCATGCATGATCATGTATGCAAGATTCAGAAGCTCAGCTGTGTAGACTGTGAAGATGACAGTAGCAGATATTAAATGTGGTCTACAGAAAAAAAAAAAATCTTGAAAATAACAAACAAAAAAAAAAAATCTAGCAGGCAGCAGATGCAGGAAGCTGTTTTCTCTTATTTACTAATTAAATATAGGAGTATATCAAATTGTCCACAGAAGTGAATAGTGTAACTGTGGCAACAGATAATTTACTGATTTTCATGCCGTGAGGTGAGCTCATCTTGCAAAGCTACTGGAAACAGAAAGTTATTGCACAAAAACACAAATTTTAGGCATTGTCTGAATATCATACAATTCTACAAAAACTCATAATGGCTAAATCATTATGAATAATCACTGCCTTTGAATTAAAATTCACGTGTAAACGTTTCAGTCATTACTTAGAAGTGTATATATGTGTTTATGCCTTGCAATCTATGCCATGCCTAGACACTGATAGATAGATATATTATTTAACATCATGACTTATTGATGCATGGTAAACTGAACTTACGAGAAGGTCATAATTACAGAGGGACAGACATCTAATTATAAACATATGTAGTTCTAAATGCAAGTGAATATGACACTCATTACTTTCCCTGTTAGATTCTACTGCCACTCAAGTAATTTTTTTTTTTTTAAGGTTAACATTTCTATAGTGAATCTCTATGCAAGAGCTTAAAGTGATACTAAAATCTCTTCTTCCCATTTAAAAATAACCAACATGCTTACCTGCTCTATGCAGTGGTTTTGCACAGAGAAGCCCGGATCCTCCTCTCCTCGGGTCTCTCTTCAGCACTCATGGCCCCTCCCTCCTGCCAAGTGCCCCCACAGCAAGCAGCATGCTATGGGGGCACCCGAGCCGCTGCTCTGTGTGTCCGCGGTTTGGCCCCACCCTCTCTTATTGGCTCACTGACTTTTATAGACAGCAGTGGGAGCCAATGGCGCCCTGCTGCTGTCTCAGCCAATGAGGAGGGGACTCCCTGGCAGCTGAGACTTTTGTGCAATGAGGTGGGTTCAGGTAAGTATTAGAGGGGGCTGCAGCATGCTGAAGGTTTTTTATCTTAATGATAAGATGGGGTTCTGACTTTAGAACGACTTTAAAGAAGTTTTTATTGTTGTCTACGTCCCCGTTTGGAGGTCCATTTTTTCTATCTATTGCTCCGTGTTGACAGCCCACTCTAAAAGTGTGGGCTGCATCAACGCAACACATGTGTGCGATAAAGCACAGCAACAGTATAGTTTGAAGAGGACCTTCAAGACAATCTGTCGCCAAAGCAAAGAGATTAAAGTGGACGTAAATCCGATTCATGAAATTTGAGCTGGGCACATATCTGTAGTTTTCTTATCTCTCTCCAAAGCACTGTATCCCGTAGCTGTCTCTTGCTCCGTTCTTCTGTTATCAGCCTGATAACTTCTCACACGTTCTCCGAGACGGGAGCCTGAAGTGTGTGTCAGTGGAGGTTGCTATAAATAGATTGGCAGCCAGCTTGCCATCTAAGAGCAGAGCTATGCACATTCCTTTCTTCCTTTGCCTATGAGGAGAGGGAATGTGTACCCTTCCTCCAGTCAGCTGTCTTGGTTGTCCTGCAGTGTTAAAGAGGAAGTAAACTCTCCCACTCTGATGCTTCTTTTCATTTAGTCCATTCTAATAAGTAATTATCAAACTATAGTCACTGTAATCCAGCCCAAATTGCATATTACTTACTGTTTAAAGAAACTTTAAAAAAATTGTTTCCAGGGGTAAGGCAGCGCCATCTTAAGTATTGTATTCTACAGTAGAGTGTATTTCCGCCCTTACATTGAGCACTTCCTGTACTGTTAACCAAGCCTCCTTCTCAATCCAACGTTTCTATGGCAACCCTGCTTCCCTGCTCATAGCTGACTTGTTTTATTTCATAGTATTTACTTGTGCCGATTATCCAGTGTTTGCCTATGTCAGTCTTATCAGCTTCAGCTAATAAGACTGCAGTAATGCTGTTCAATGCCCAAGTTTACACTCCATGTGATGTCACATGGGGTGTAGTAGGAAGCTGTCAGTGATTATGCAGTCTCGTGCCGTAGGAAGTCCTGATAATAGACAGACAAGCACACAGAGTGTGCCGTAAATCAGGGGAGATATGGGCATGCTCAGTGATGTCATTCTAAAAAACAAAAAGGATTACAACAATACTAAGCAAGTAAGGAGATTTCTACAAGCAGTGTTCATTAGGGTTTTTTTATGCTGATTTACATGGGACAAAGTTGTGGGGGAGAGTTTACAACCACTTTAACCAGGAAAGTCTGCAACATGAAGAGCACATTCTAAAGGATATATACAGGTGAAGACAGCAGATATACAAGTAAAACGTATGTAGGGAGATTTGTTTAATCTCGGTGTATCATCTGAGGCTGTTCACTTCACTGGGTATATGTGAGGGTTTATATCCACTTTAAAGATGATTTTTTTTTTAAAGCAGATATAGATACTGTAGCTCAGTAATCAATACATCATTAAATGCGCTTTTTAAATGCAAACAGTGCAAGTATCTGAATTTGACCTTGTGTCAGCCTCCGGCAGTCCCTATACAGCAAGACTAAAGTGTGAGTGGAAGAAGCAGCACAAGGAGCCAGATCAATTCATGTAATGGCCAGCAGTATGTTGATAGAAAGAGCTTGTGTACAAAAATATGAGGTCATCACTGTGCTGCCTCTCTGTCAGCGTCCAGTCATAGGCCGGGGCAAGTCCAAGAGTACCTGGGCTCAAAGGAAGTTGAATGGTGCTGGCCTGAAGACATCCAGGGGCAAAAATAAGTACTGCATGGAAAATCTCTAGGTTAAAAAGGGGATATTGCAGCAAAAACTGGTTTATTTTAGCTATGGGCTTTAATGGGCAATTTATCTTAGTTTGGTTGGTGCACTGCTCTACACCTACTCTTGGTGCAAAGACTGAAGGTTTTTAACCTTAATGTAGTCTAAGCATGAAGGTAAAAAAAGCTTCTGCTCTGCAGAATCCCCCTAGCACCCCCTTAGAAGACAGATGGGAAACTTATATGGCCACGGATAAGGAAAATTACGGAAATGTAAGTATTCAAATTTAAGAGTCAAAACTTGGACTTTAACCACTTGCCGACCGCTGCACGCTGATATACGTCGGCACAATGGCAGCGGTAGGCAAATGGGCATACCTGTACGTCCCCTTTAAGGGCCGAGGATAGCAGGCGCATACAGCGTGACCGTGCCCGCAGGACCGGCGGACTCGTGTCACGGAGCCTCAGAACGGGGAAGTGCCTATGTAAACAAGGCATTTCCCTGTTCTGGCTTGTGTCATGACAGAGATCACTGCTCCCTGTCATCGGGATCGGTGAACGCTGTCATGTGACTTGAAGCCCACCCCCCCAGTTATAATCACTCCCTAGGACACACTTAACCCCTTCATCGCCCACTAGTGGTTAACCCCTTCATTGCCAGTGTCATTTACACAGTAATCAGTGCATTTTTATAGTACCGATCGCTGTATAAATGTCAATGGTCCCAAAAAAGTGTCAAAAGTGTCCGATGTGTCTGCCATAATGTCGCAGTCCCGCAAAAAAGAAATAAAATTGCAAATCGCCGCCATTACTAATATAAAAAAATAAAATAAAAAATGGCATAAAACTATCCCCTATTTTGTAGACGCTATAACTTTTGCGCAAACCAATCAATATACGCTTATTGCGATTTTTTTTACCAAAAATACGTAGAACAATACATATCGGCCTAAACTGAGGAAAAAAATATTTTTTTTTAATATATTTTTGGGGGATATTCATTATAGCAAAAAGTATAAAATTATTTTTTTTTCAAAATTGTCGCTCTATTTTTGTTTATATCACAAAAAATAAAAAACGCAGGGGCGATTAAATACCACGTCAATTTTGTTTGGGTGCAACGTCGCACGACCGTGCAATTGTCAGTTAAAGTGACGCATTGCCGAATCGCAAAAAGTGCTCTGGTCAGGAAGGGGCTGAAGCGGTTAAGAGTGCTTTCACACTGAGACGTTGGGGGCGTCGGCGGTAAAGCGCCTCTATTTTTAGCGGTGCTCTACCGTCGTTTTAGTGACACTATTCGCGTACTAGCGGGGCGCTTTTAACCCCCGCTAGCGGCCGAAAAAGGGTTAAAACTGCCTGCAAAGCGCCGCCAATTTCAATGGGCAGGGGCACTTTAGGAGCGTTGTGTACGGTTATCCAACACTTGCCTGCAAACGAAGCCCGCGCCATCCCTGCTGCAGGCCGCATCCATGTTCAACCCTCTTCCTTCCGGGACCGCGGACTCCGGCTCTGTGACTGGCTGGAGTGAGTCGTGTGACGTCATTCCCACGCACAGGAGCCGCTAGTCACGGCACTGACTACTGAAGTAACGACTTGGGGGGGCGCAGTTTCTTCACAGCACATGTGCCAATGACATCACCGGTGCAAGACAAAGTAAATATCTCCTAAACGGCGCACATTTGGGAGATATTTACAGTACCTATAGATAAGCTTACCTATAGGTACAACTTGCAAATGGAGGTTTACAACCTCTTTAAAGGATAAGTTTATCTTCCAGAACATGTTCCACCCTAAAAATCGATGCAACATTTTCCAGTGCTGCAGCCGCTGCCCCTCCCTCCCCGGCTCCCTGTGGCAGCAGTATGAGGAGAAATTCCCCCGTACTGCTGCCACAGGGAGCTGGGAGGGAGGGGTAGTGGTAGCTAGCTGCCACTGTTTGAATTATGCTTTGTCCACATGTCCGCATCATTCATACACACAGCTCTGTGTGCCCAAACGAACTACAAGCCCCAACATCCTTAGTTGCTGTCGGCTCGTAGTTCTCAATGAACTACCACTGCGCTGTGGAGAGCCGTGGTAGTTCATAGTCTTCCGGTCAGTGAATTTTGGCTTACGGGCAAGCAGATACACTGACAATGTGCAGTGCATTGCTTTACCGGCTCCTACTACAAAAAATGAAAAGCACGTTTCTTCTACCTGCAAAAAAGGGTGCATTTATTATTTGTGGTAAAAAAGGTGAACTTAAGAGAAAATGCCTTTAAGAAGCAAGCATATTACTTGACTGACCTCTATTACTAAAACTACTTTTTATCGTGGCCATTTGTTAATAATAAAAACTGGGGAAGTAGTACGTTTGCTTCCCTATTCTCTCATGCTTCACAGTGAGGAATACATTTCATATAATCAATACTTGGAGATGTGAGGAAGCAGAAAGGAGGTTCAATAAATGACTGTAATTCTGTACTGACAAAGAAGTAAAGAGCTGCAACATTTCAACTTTCTAGCCATTTTATTTGCCAAATATTCAGCTGTTTATCTCTAGACAAGATCTTTGTTCTGCTTAGCGCACAACATAATAACTTAAATTGAACTATAAAAGTGAGGCCATAAAGTGCAAACCCATTGATGGCGGGGCAGCTACTACACTGGCAGAACATAAACATTGCCTTATGAGAGAACAACTGGTCATTCCAATTGCTAGCTTTTTATATCATTTTATTAATTACCATTCAAAATGATAATAAATATACAAGTATAATAAAGAAATACGGAAAATTGTATTGGTTTACTAATAACATGATATTCAATTACATAGTACACTAGTAATGATGGGAAATAATAGGCCATGTAATATGAAACACATTGACAAAAGCATAATTCAATCCAGTTTATGGCCATGCATTTACTTATATATTTACTTCAAATACGTTAGGTTACTGATACTTCTATGCAAGTATAAAGCATCCAACAGTCAATGTTTCATCATCATTGTTCGAAGAGGATCTAAAACTTAATCAGATGCTAAAGACCCTGATGAGGGTTTAGCAGGGGCTATAGCTCAGTCCAACTCCAGCCCTAGTATATTTAAAGTGGTTGTGAACCTCAGACAAATTATGAACAAAGCATCTGCCTCTATAGTGTGTACTTGTCCAAATGTGCTATGTGCTATTTCGCACTGCTACTTTGTTCCTCTGCTATCAGCACAAGTCCCTTCTGATTGTTTTCTGACACAGAGAAGAAAGTTGACAGGGGGGGACCTCCAGCTGATTGACAGCCTCAGCTCTCTTCCTGTGTGCTGTATAAAGGGGGGGCGTGCCTCTTCCTTCCAATCAGCTATCGGAGCTCTCCTCACTGAGCTCTGCAGAGTGCAACTCCAGCTCTCCACCCCCTGCTTTCTGGAAGCTCAGTGAAGCTGTATGCATTCTACACTTTGAACAGACGTAGAGAAGACTGTAGATAAACAGGTTTAATCTCAGTATCACCTAAGATCAGTCACTTCACTGGTATAGGTAATGGTTTACAAATACTTTAATGTAAAAAGTAGTCATTTATTTATAATATATTTGGAGAAGTCTCCTATAGCTGCTCCTGTCACCCAGTTGCATTTATTTAAAAATTCGACGTATACTGACCACTAAAGAAGACACATTGGTGTGTATGATATCATATATAGATTTAAATGTTAATCTATATATTATGTATATTCATATTTTGTTCATCGGTTTGTCGGTACTCGGCTCCTATCCAAAGACTATTGATGTTCTAATATTCACATATTTTTGGGACATATTATTTTCTATTTTTCTATGTTGTATCAACGTATATATTTCGAATACTAGGCTGTTCCTCTCCTGTGCTGGTCTGACTGCTCGGCTCAGGCAGGCGCCCTCTGGGGACGAGTTCTCTGTCACAACGCAGCAGCCCAGCGTCACACCATTTTTCCAACTTGTGTTGTGACGCATGCATTGGCCAGCAGGGGAGCTCATGCTCTCCTAAATTGCTGACCAATGCCATTCCACGCTGCGTGCACCCTCTCCTCGGGATGGGAGCATCATCATATTCCAGATTACGCGCCTGACTGGGCGCATGAGCAGTGGAATATCTCGGCCGGTCCGGATGACGTCACATCGGCTATGCCGATTTGCTGATGCGGGACGTACATTCAAATAGGACAACGTCCTGGCATTTCTCATCAGCTGACACTGCTGATGGATGCTTTTACAAGCCGGTCTGTTTCATTTCACGTTATTGAGGTACAATCTTTCTGTCCTTATGAGCTGGCCTTATCACTGCTCAATTTACTTCATTTTCCTTACCTACGTATTTTATTTACCTTCTAGGCGAACGGTGTCTATACTCCCTATTCGTCCTCATTAGTCTCCATACGCGATCTCTGTAGAGTGCCTATGGTTTTTACACATACTACACTGGGTTCCTTTTTGTTGATGGATCTGGGTGAACTAGTATGACCTCTGACAAGATTCTCTGTTCCTATCATATACAGCCCTTATAACAATCTATCTATTGGTAAGCTGTTCTGCAACTTATTGATTAATGGGAATATTTAAAATACTGTCACCGTTTACTATTTTAATATTTTATACTTCCTTATAGGCAGTGTGTATATTCATGCCCACACTGCACCCCATGTGTTGCGTACAGTGTACTTTGTCCAGCTGTTAACATATATATGAAGAGGAAATTGGACTACATTTCAGAGAAACAGAGACAGGACTCCCGATCCCCATATGAGCAGAAAAGTCTGAAGAGGAAAACAAAGCTCGATCTAATAGATAGTGTGATTTTAAGGGGAGATGGTGTGTCTGTTTAAAGTGAGCTAGTACCACAGTAGTTCGTATAAAAATATAAATTTTATTGAAACACATAAAATATACAGTACAAAAATTCCAATCAGACGCCATCATATGACGGTACAACAACTTGTGCTGTGAAATCAATTGTGATCAGCCAACATGTTTCGCATATTTTTCTTCATCAGGGCATTATAGACATCACAGATTTCATCTGGTCTATTAAAAACAGAAGGACCTTTGAACACTCATTTTCACAACCATATGTCCCTCTTGGGATCACCTAGAGCAAAGTAAGCCATGGATGCCAGATCCTGATGGGAGATGCCAATAGGGGAACTGGACCATCTGACAGACGCACCCCGCACTCCGCATCTGGGACCTGAGCTCTGGGATTGCCATTGCACTCAGCAGGACTCGGCAGCCTGTAGATACACTGTGACAAGTGCCAGACCATCACCTGCTGTCCATACGGTCCAGTTCCCCTATCGGCATCTCCCATCAGGATCTGGCATCCATGGGTTACTTTGCTCTAGGTGATCCCTAGAGGGACATATGGTTGTGGAAATGAGTATTCAAAGGTCCTTCTGTTTTTAATAGACCAGATGGAATCTGTGATGTCTAGAATGCCCTGATGAAGCAAAATTTGCGAAACATGTTGGCTAATCACAACTGATTTCACAGCACAAGTTGTTGTACCGTCATATGATGGTGTCTGATTGGAATTTTTGTATTGTATATTTTATATGTGTTTCAATAAAAAGTATATTTTTATACTAACTACTGTGGTACTAGCTCACTTTAAACAGACACACCATCTCCCCATTAAAATACCACTATCTATTAGAGCGAGCTTTGTCTCCCTCTTCAGATTATTTTGTCCAGCTGTTATATAACGTCCTGTCCCAACAACTGCGTGTCTCTATATACGATTTTGCATCTTAATCTAATTTAGTAAGTATGAAATACTTCCCCCCCCTTTTTCATTTTTATAGATACTATCTTTACACCTGGCTATAACATTGGCTATTCAGTACCTCTTTTCATATACATTTCAATATAATGTTTTGTACGCCCCAGTGGCGACTTTTAATTGCTCCCTTTGTCTGCCCAGCCTGTGCTGCTGCAGTTTAGCCAATACACCTTTTGAATTGTTTGGATTGACGTTCTTATTCTTATATTGCTTTTTTGTTGCTAGATTACTGTATATTAATTGTATGACTCTATTTATCTTTATTAATCACAATATCCAAGAAGCGCGAAGGCACGTGTAACATATTGAGCACATTTCTAATTTGAAATAATGTATCGTTGATCTGCTGTCCAGCCATACCCTTAGACTCCTATCTACCTTGGATGGATATCCATACGTCCGAGTTTCTATCTATATAGATGGTTTTGTACAGCAGCAACTTTATTAAGTATTTATGCATTTAGACGTTTTGTGGTTTTTTAATAATCAGTGTTTTATATATGTTTTTTCAATAAACATTTTTTGTAATTTACCTGGTGTTACTGTGCCTAAAAAAGTCCGAAGTCCCTCTCCTTTTTTCGACTTTGGTGTATTTGGTCTGTTTACAAACATCTGTCTTAATAAGAGGTAACTCGCCATTACATGCAGGATGATCTGTATAAATGTACTTCACATAGAATCACATTCATCTGCTCAGTGGTGCCTGTCCCCGTGGTAATTAAATGAAAAAAAAATATTAAATTTTATCTCTAGCTTTTTTCTTCAATAAGATTTAGAAAAGAGGAAACGGAAAGGTCACATCTGTAATCATTCATCGTTTAGAGGGTTCACACAGCATCGGAACATTTAAACAGCATTGTAATTTAGGAGCCCCTGCCTCTTCAAACACAAGTCCAAATTCTGATGAACATAAGGGCTTACAGCAAGTATTTGACTTATCCCTGTTTAGTGTATTGTGTGACCCTAGGCCTGCTGCAACTTCATCTTGGAGTATAGTTACACTGGGTGCGGTTGAATGGAACCATCCCCAAATTCGCCTGCCTTCCCCTCCACTCCTCCGCTAGTCTGTACTAATATCACATCTGCTAATCAGACCACAGTGATCCCTGTTTTTGTGTTGAGTGATCCATGGAGAGTTCTGTGCACAGGCAGAGTTTGTGCGAACATTAAAGCTGGACCACAAAGGGAACCACGCCCCAAATCACCTCATTCAAGTGGTCCTGGGCACAGTACCCTTATAGTGCTGAAAAACCCACAGCAGTAAAATCAGTCTGTATATCAGTCTAAGCCTCTTCTCTGGTCCTCCCATTCTTCCACTGTTCCCAATTCATCTGCTGATAGAACAGAGCCCTAGGAGGCACTCTGCACATGCTCAGTTTGGGATGTATTGCTAGATTTTTTTTTTTGGGAGGGTGCATGTGATCAGCACAGGGCCAATTAGCACTCTCCAGACAGAAAGTCAGGAGTCCTGCAGCTTCAAAGGACAGTCAGAGGAGAATGAAAACTCCTTCTACAAGCTTTACTAGTGCTCGGCCAGACACTGATAAAAGTCACAAGACTGCTATATACTGCTGATGAGAAAAGGTATTTAGCAGTTTATATTTACTGAAACAATCGCATTTCCATGTTCTGTGTACTGTGGGAGACCAGATATAGTGAATGCAGGATCCTGGGTTTAGTAACAATAATTATTCCTGGGTACATTACACAAAGGAACTGGACCGAGGGGTGAACCATGCCTAGGTATGGTTAAAACTGCAAGTGCGACTACACACTTAGACGTCAATAAGCAGGTAAGGCTGAATTCACACAGAACTGGCTGCAGTTTGCTGTCCGGTGTTCTGTGTATTTGTGTTCACCAGTACAGGTGCGATTCAGGTGCACATTTTTCCCTGAATTTGCACCTGAATTGGAGCCAAAAATGCACAGGACCCTTTTCAAATTTGCGCCACAGCTGCCCCAGACACGTGTGAACTGGCTCCATTGAAAGCCGGTCAAACTCACATGTTATGCGAAATGGATGCGGTATAAATACGCATCCAAATCGCATATATGTGAACCCAGCCCAACATTAGCATTAGTTCTTGGTTACTCTTTCAGAAGGTTGTTAATTCTCTGCAAGATAGGAGTGCTTCTACCAATTGTTCTTAATGGTTATTGCTGCATAGGCATTCCTACGCTGCTCAAATCATCACAAAAGCCAAGTGGCCTACAAAAATATATGGAAATGTACAGCAATGTTCCAAGTTTTTTTTTTTTACCTCGAGATCCTGCCAGTAAGAGCATTTCCTATTGCAGCTGACAACAGCAAGCCACTGCTTCACACTTAGCAGCATTGTTGTCAGTCCCACAAGCTTTTTCAGTTGCCTGTTGAGCGGTTTATCTGATAGACCCAATGACCAAACGACCAACTGAAGGTGCGCATACCGCAGACTGAGAACACTGCTGCCAATATCAAGGCAGCGGATTAGCACTTGTCTGTCTCAGGTACAGTTACTGGTAGGATCTCCAGGAAAGACTCTGCAATAGAGTCACAAACTATTTGGTTTGAAAAACTGTAAACAGGAAGGCAAGATGCTAAACATACAAAATCAAGAGATTTTGGTTTACATCCCCTTTAATCACTTGCCAACCGCAATACGTATATATAAACACCTTGCAGCTTGCAAGTGGTTTACCTGGATTATGGCTGAAAATATCAGCCATAACCCCGGTACAGTTTTTTGAGCAAGCAGCAGACTTGCTCATGAGCCGCTGAGCCACGGTTTCCAAAGCGGCCCCCGCCTGCTGCCCGCCAGTGTTTCTCAGGCTTACCGTTTCCCCCCGTTAGCCCGAGAAACGATCTGGCGGTGTGGCCAGCTCGTCTCATAGGCAATCAAAGAATTCACACTCTTTGATCGACTATGGCCTTGGAGGACCGGAGCAATGTCATGACATCACTTACGGTCCATGCTGGAAGAATTTTCTTATTTTTTTAAAGCAAAAAATGAAAAAAAAAAAAAGTATTTTTTTGATCTTTTGCTTTTTAAAAAGGTAAAGAAGAGATTTAGAGATTTGGGTCTTTTTGGCCCCAGATCTCTCCATAAAGAGGACCTGTCATCTTTATTTCTATTACAAGGGATGTTTACGTTCCTTGTAATTCCTTGTAATAGAAATATAAAAAGTGATAAAAAAAAAAAAGTGTGTAAAAACAAAAATTAAAAAAATTCCCATCCCTCCATGCTTGCATGCAGAAGCGAACACATACGTAAGTCACGCACGTATATGTAAACAGTACTCAAACCACAGGTATCACTGCGAATATTAAAGCAAGAGCAATAATTCCAGCACTAGACCTCCTCTAACTCTAAACAGGTAACCTGTAAAAGGCGTTTAAACTGTTGTCGCCATTCCACGAGCGCAATTTTAAAGCGCAAAATGTTCGGTATCTATTTACTCGGCGTAACATCATCTTTCACACTATACAAAAAAATTGGGGTAACTACTGTGCTTTGTTTTAATTCATTAAAGTGCACCCCTCCCAAAAAAATGTGTTTGTAAAACTGCTGCGCAAATATGGTCACATAAAAAATAAAATAATGGCAATAATTGCCATTTTATTCCCTAGGGTCTTTGCTAAAAAACAAAAAAAAAAAAAACAACAAACCACACTCCTTTTAATGTTTGGGGGTTAGAAGTCATTTTCTAGCAAAGAAAAGCCTGGTCTTCAAGTGGTTAAGCTGTACAAACCAGTCAGAATGTAAAATGAAAATACTAAAATGTGGGTGACCATATTTTCCAGATCACCGCATTTGCTTCTTACAAAGTAGACTAAGGCAACAAGTACTGTTGAGCCAATAGTACAAAGATGTATTTTCCACATCAGAGTTAGAGAGGTTCTGGAAATTTATGGTTCTGCAGTACGGACAGCTAGACAAGCGACTTGATCGTTGCAGTTTTACTTACAATAATCAATCACTTAGGACTGCATGTGGATGCAGTCAATGCCTTTTATCTATTGTGCTTCATTAAACCAAGTCGGGTCAAAGAAGTAGAACAGCAACAAAAATCACAGTATGTGCTGAACCTGGAAAACTTTACAGCAGTCTGCCTCTCTCCTGAGACAATCCATCAGAAACGTTCGCTGTACACCCTTTCATACACGCCAAAGAGTGGGTGGCAACAGCCGTGTAAAAACAGCTTCTGATGTCTGAAGGGGGTTATTTAGTCCTAGTAGAACATGTAATGTTTTTTTTTCTTGCTCTGCCTTAAGATTTTATGTACTGTACACAGGTATATATTTAAAAGACAGATTTAGTAGCATTTTATTTTCATACTCCAGAGAAAATCAGTGTTCCCAAAAGGTGAAAAAAACCACGCCTTTAATACCTTGTTTATTCGACATTGCTTTCAATCTCTTTTACATTGTTGTTTTTTAATTTAATACTATAAAAGGAACAAATGTATACTTTAAGTCAAATTTCCCTTAAAAAACTGTATTAAAACTGAACTCTAGGCAAAGTTTCTTTTATCCTTTTTACCTTCTTTTTATCCAGTTTTAGGTCATTAAAATCTTTAAATATATTCTAAGCCTAAGTAGTATAAGAACCTGTCTCTTCCATTGTATTAGCGCTTCTGTAATCCCCTGCACAGCAGACAAGGATGGCAGAGCTGTGAGCCAGTCAGATTATACTGCATTGTACAGCGCTGTCGGTTTACTAGATGTTGGGTAACAGGAGGAGGAGGAGGCACAATGAGCACAGAGATGACTTCATTAATGTGTGGTTGCTAACCGTCATCCAGTCAGCAAGCTGGGAGCTATTTAGTAACAGCCCTGTGTGTGGATCAAAGTACATTTATGGGAGGAACATTTTCCTAAAGCTCATAAACAAGATTCCTAAGGTCTTGTTCACAAGGGCATACTTCAAAATTGGTTGTAAACCCCAGTCATGAAATCTGAGCAAAGCACATATCTGTAGTGTGTATTTGTCTCTCTCCAAAGATCTAAGTGTAGTTTCTCTCTGGTGCTTTGTTCCTCTGTTATCAGCAGGAGTCACTTCTGAGAAGTTTTCCCGATACATGAGATAAATTTGTGTAGAGGAGGGAGATAAGCACACAGCTTGTCTATCCAAAATACAGCTTTGCATGATCCTTTGTTCCTTTGTCTATGTGGGGAGCTGGCGGGTGTCCCTTTCCTCCAATCAGCTCTCACACAGTGTATAAGAGCTGTAACTGCAGCTCTCCACCCCCTCCTCTGTACCCCTTACCGAAGCAGAAGGATTGTATTACAATTGTGCTCTTTTGAAGGGTTCTAGACAAGAGAAGACTGCAGATAAAGTAAAACACATGTAAGGGAATTAGTTTCATCTCTGTATCACCTGAGACCATTCACTTCACTGGGTATTTGAGAGGGTTTACAACCACTTTAATTGTACACCCATGCAAGGGCTATGAATGCCTGTATGGGATTTATAGGTGTTCCGTACAGTCACAGGAATGCAGTTTCATTCATATCAATTGGGAAATTGTGGCTGTACAGACACAGCCACTGCTCCCAACCTGACATCCATGTTGGTGCGAGTACATGCTGGTACATGTCGCAGAACACAGACAGTGCAAGTTTGCAGGCATGCACCTGGACACACCCGCATCCATTAGCACAGATGTCAAATTGAGAGAAGCAGCTGTATCCATGCAGTTGCTACATCCCAAATGACAGGATAGAGAAAATGTAGCGCATAATGAATATATGTGTGATCAAATTACAAACGGTATTCCTCAATTGTGCTTCAATCCAACAAAGTATTGGTGATTCATCAACCAAACAACATGTGATGTATATAAAGTTTATAGTAATAAAATAAGTGAAGAATTTAATGTTCCACTAAATAAAAATGGATGTAATTCGAAGAGAGATGGTGTTCCAACATTTGCCAATAGATTAAATCCGCAGGAAAGGCACATCAACCAAATGAAACAATCATGGAAAAGGAGGTGTGTAGAAAACTCTTACCAGATCCTGTGGATTCCCTTGTCAGCGACAGGGAATCAAATGAGCAGGGTACCACCCAGGGCATAAGGAAGGATGTCCCGACACTTGAACCGTCCAGGCTCAACTCTGCGTGGATCTCCGGGGGCCACCAGGTAGGTCCTCACAGTGGATAACTAAGGCACGGATCAGAAAAGCAAAGACATCTCACGTGGAACTGGAGTAAGAACTTGATCTCATTCAGATGGTATGTGGAAAGAGAAAATAGGCCTCCACATAGTGCATATAAAATTGGGGTATTTTTTATTTCTAAAAAAAGCCTTATTACAATAAAAATGTAATCACAATATAAAAAGCAGAGTGGGCAACATGGAGGATGCTGAATAAGCCCGACGCGTTTCGACCTAGGGGTCTTCTACTGGGCACTGCCCACGAAGCACTAACAGCCCATGTGGAGTGCGCGTTGATTTGAAAAGGTGGAATCTTCCTCTTTAAACCATAAGCTTGAACAATTACTTGTTGAATCCATTTGGAAATAGATTTCGATGCTGCCTGTCCTCTTTTAGAGCCTTCAGGAAATACAAACAAAACATCAGTTTTTCAAATCTGAGCAGTCGCCTTTAAGTAGACTTTGACTGCTCTCACCACATCAAGAGAATGTAGTGACTTTCCTTCCGTAGAATCGGGTTCTGGAATAAACGAAGGTAGAACAATATCCTGGTTTAAATGAAAACGTGACGCTACCTTCGGTAGAAAGTTAGGATGAGGACGCAATACTACCTTATCCTTGTGAATAATTGAATATGGCTCTTTACAAGAAAGAGCAGCCAACTTGGATACCCTTCTTGCAGAGGATATGGCTACCAGAAAAACTAGTTTCCTTGTCAAAAGGACCAAGGGAATATGTCGTATCGGCTCAAAAGGCTGTTTCTGTAATGGATTCAGGGGTGACCTAACTGGAGGATTAAGCCGCGTTACCCCCTGAATAAAGCTATGAACCAAAGAATGCAAAGCAAGTGGTCACTGAAATAATACTGATAATGCCGAGACCTGGCCCTTGATAGTACTCAAGGCCAACTTCATTTCTAACCCCATTTGTAGAAAGTCAAGGATTCTACCTAGGACATACTTCCTGGGGTGCCAACCCTTGGATTCACACCAGGAGACATATGCCTTCCAGGCTCTATAATATACGATTCTAAAGGCCGACTTCCTTGCATTAACCAAGGTAGATACCACTGAACCTGGCAGCCCATGCTTCTTCAGAATGTAGGTCTCAATAGCCAAACCATTAAATTTAGCATTTATAAGGCACTATGGAATACCGGACCTTACGAGAGAAGGTCTGGATGTGGTAGTAGGGTCCATGGGTCCCCTACCGCCATCTTTATGATCTCTGCATACCAAGACCTCCTGGGCCATGCCAGGGCCACAAGAATCACTGACTTCCCTTCCTGCTTGATCCTGCGAAGAAGTCGTGGAAGCAGCAAAACAGGAGGGAATGCATAAATCAGTGAAAACGGATTCCACGGAAATACCAAGGCATCTGTTCCGCACGCTAGCGGATCTTTTGTTCTTTACACAAAGTTGTCAATCTTTTTGTTGAACCTGGACGCAAACAGAACTACGTCTGGAATCCCCCATCTTTGACACATTGTCAGGAAGATATCGGGGTGAAGAGACCATTCTCCTGGGAACAACTGCTGGTGACTCAAGTAGTCCGCCTGCCAATTCTCTATTCCTGGAATGAAGACTGCCGACAGGCAAGGTACATGGTTTTCTGCCCAAGTTAGGATATGATTCACTTCTCTCTGGGCCGCCCGACTTCTTCAATGGTGATTGATATAGGCCACTGCTGTGGCATTGTCGGATTGGATCCAGACAGGACAATTCCATTATCTGAAAGTCCAGGCCCTCAGGGCCAAGCGCGCTGCCCGAATCTCTAGGATATTGATAGGCAAGCTCATTTCTGACCAGGACCATTTCCCTTGGACAGTCGCCTCTTCCAGGACTGCTCCCCAACCTGAAAGGCTGGCATCTGTTACCACCTTCCAGGTAACTGTTGGGAAGGATTTTCCTTTCTGCAGATTCCTGGTTATCAACCACCAACTGAGGCTCTGGCGCACCTTTGAGACAAGCACATTGTCTTGTCACATTGTCTAGAGCTTGTTCTAAGCCTTGTTCTAAGCCGATAGGATACTGTTTTGCAGCAGTCTCGAATGAAACTGAGCATAAGGAATGGCCTCGAATGAAGCCACCATCTTTCCAAACAACCTCATGCAAAGTCGAATAGAAGGATTCTTCTTTGCCTTGACTGCCTGAATCAGCTCCCTTATGGCACTGATCTTCGCCTGGGGTAAGAATACCCTCTTCTGGGCTGCATCTATGATCAGACCCAAGTATTCCAATCTCCTTGATGGTTTTAAGGAAGATTTCTCTAGGTTGAGAATCCAACCTAGGTATTCAAGGTAGTTGACTGTGGTGACCATACTTTGGTCTAAGTGGGCTACTGACTGGTCTATCAAGAGCAGTTCGTCTAGTTACGCTAAAATTGTTATACCTTGAGCCCTTAATCTGGCTAGAGGAGAACCTTTGTAAATACTCAAGGAGCAGTAGCTAGTCCGAAAGGCAGAGCTACAAACTGAAAATGAAGATTTCGAGCCGAAGATATTTCTGGCGAGTGGGGAAAATCGGCACATGGTGGTATGCATCCTTGATGTCGATTGACACCAGAAGTTCTCCACCTTGTAGGATGGAAACTACTGATCGGATTGACTCCATGCGAAAAGAGCAGATTTTCAAAAACCAGTTTAGATCTTTGAGATCTAGAATGGGTCTGACATCACCATTTGGTTTGGGTACCATGAAAAGGTTTGAATTAAACCCCAATCCCTGCTCTTCTATGGGTACCAACAATAGAGACTTTTTTCTCTGGATTCCTGGGAACCTTTGATCTCAGAAAACGAGGAGACAGGGACTCTCAGAACTCTAGTTGTACCCTAGAGTAATTAAGGAAGCCACCCATTTGTTTTGACACTCTTCCTGCCACTCTTCCACAGGACTTTTTGTCCCTGGGGTTGACCCTGAGGTTTACCTTTTGAATTGGACGGTGGAGGCCGTCGAGACTGCCTGGCGGCCGATGCACCTGCCACTGGAGAAGCGGCTCGTTTAAATGAAATACGCTTACTCCTTTTCCTAACTGGCAAAAGGGTACTTTTCCCATTAGAAATTCTTTGGATGTACTTATCAAGATCATCCCCAAACAGCCATTCACCGCGAAAAGGAAAACTAGCCAGGAGCTTTGTGCAGGGCACTTCGGCTGACCAATTTTTCAACTAAAGTAGTCTACGCATATGCACCAGCCCCAGCGTAAGGCCTGGAGAATAGAATCTCTCATAGCGTCTATTGCAAAACATAACGCCCCTGGTAGCTCGGCCAAATCTTGGGCCTGCTGATCAGGAATAATCTTGAGCACCTGTTTAAACTGGTCTCTCAAGAACTGACATACACCAATTGCTGCCAGCACAGGCTGAGTTACTGAACCTGCCAGAGAAAAGTGTTTAATAGGAATTCCAACTTCTTATCCGTTGGATCCCTAAGCATTTGAGCATTGTCTACCGGACAAGTCAAACTTTTATTCACAGAGGATATAGCAGCTTGAGCAAATAGTCCAGCAACTGCTGCTGCTATTAACGCTCAGCCTGGTGCTTTTAGTAAATATGCCTAGGGAATGCCTGTCTCCAACCTCTTACATGCCCCTTTTTGCTCTTGTGTCCCTCCGACAGCTGCAGCCAGCAAAAAATTGAGTTTTTAAAACATACTCCCTCGCTGGACGTTGCTGCTCACAAACGCAGCACTAAGCCCCACCCCCCTCTTTTCAAAAGAGCATCTTTCCCGTGCGGGCCTCCGATCCAACGGGATCGGGATGTGTGTGGGGGCAAGGTATGGCAAGGAGGAGACCCAGTAATCAAACCTCCGTGCAGGGGCAGTAAAAAACGGAGCGGTATCGCTGATCATTTTGACTTCCCCCTATCCAGGGAGAGCTTTGTCCAGGTAGGGGGTGTTTTTTGTAAGAAAATTCCCCCGCAATCTTACTGGAGGCCTAGGCTGCTAGCCGGAGGGAGATCTGTAGCTTCTGCTGAGACAGCGTGATCTTTAAAGGAAGCATGACAAGGTATGTGCTCTATACAGCCCCCAGGGGTGACTTTTAGGCATGACAACATTAACTTTTTAAAGGAGACAATTCATAAATAACTTAAAAATTCCTTAGAAATCTCCACTTACCTTTCCCGCCGCAGGGTTTTCTGTGGTAAAACCAACAGACCCAATCTTCACCCCTCACGGTGGGCTCCATTTAAAAAAACCTTCAGGAACTGGGGGACTTTTCATGGATCCACTGCTGGATTCATAATAGCACCCCGCCAGAAAAAAAAAAAACTTATGGCTGAAAAAACCAAAAGCACTGGATCCCGGGGTCCAGCTCTCTAGAAAGATAAGCGTTACGGCTAAACCTTGTTTCTTCCACCACGAGGCCCAGGTACCATTCAATTCAGCCTAAAAAGACACTTTGAATGGATCCTGCTGCATAGCTAGCCCCAGCAAGGATTGCTCCAGTGGAGCTCAGTACATCTTTACTCGTGACCAACACCTTAGACACTGGCGGAAAAACTGAGGTACTCCCAGTAGTGGGAGGGGTTAAATAGGGAGTGGACTTCCTGTCTTAGGGTGTGCCAGTGTCCATCACCTGAAGGTGGCCTATACCCTACGTAGTAATTACTATGGATCTGTGTCCCGTGATGTACGATTAAGAAACCTAGGAGCCTTTGGTCTGACATATGTGGAGCCCTTCAATGAATTTTAAACTCCTTTACTTATGACTTAAGACAAATATATTCATCATCATTGTAATGCATGTCCCAAACACAAGAATGATGAGATAAAAATTGTCGCATAAAATCCATAAACATTTCCTTCTTTATACTGCTTTTTCTGAGAAGGCATTGAAACGATATTCCACAGTAGAGCAAGTTATAAACTGGTGTTCATTAAGTGTGAACTCTCAATCTTATTTTATACTGCTCGTCCTAAATTCTTAACATTATGCCCTATACTACACCTACAAACTGCAGCATGTAGCGTTTGATTTATTGGATCTTATGAAGAAAAATAAATGAAAACATTTCAGGAGTATGTCGTCAAAGGGGTTGATTACATAAGAAGTAGAGCCACTTTGACACTTATTTTTTGAACATTTAAAAGGTTTGTAAACTGTGACAATATATCATTTTTGGTTGATTTTTTTTCCCCACAAATACACATTTATGACAAGGTGCACCCATCACTATTTGATTGCCTTTACCCTTTCTGGAAGACTGTGTTAATCCACTAATATTGCCATATTCCATGGCAGAGAGAGAAAGGTGCATGTCCCTCTAACACATTCAGGTCTATTTTCAGCATAGCAGCTGTAAGGGAAGAGACTTCATAGCACACAAAAGTCACACAGAGCTCCCACTGATGAGTGCAAGTGGTAAATATGAAACATTGACAAGAAAGATTATTTACTGGTGCAGCCACCATGTCCTAAACAGGGGCTACTAGTCAAATTTAGTTCTGCTAGGTGGTAGGCAACCTAACTGATTTATAGTCTACTTGGTAATTTTGTTTGTCCCCTAAATTCAGTGAAGCTGTGGTTTCTGCCTTCTACCAGTGGGTGTCATTGGTACCTCTGTATTAGTATGAGAAGCTACAGTAAAACTAACTTATAAATATTGGTACTTCCCCTAGCCAACCAGTAGAAAAAAAAATGTATGGTGACTGGTGCATGCTGGGGGAGATTATAAATATCTGGGGAGAGCCAAGTGATCTTTCTTCCCCAATGCTCTGGCCTGGGATGGGTGTGTAAGGAGCAGCTGAATGATTAGGCCTGAAGCCTGAACATGTGCCTGGAGCAGAAGAATATCTATATTGTGCTACCTTGACAATGAAAATTTAAAACGATAAATAATTGAACGGATAGATCCATATAATTGATATAGGTGAATAAAAAGCATGAATAAATAAAACATTTAACAAAATACTATGTGATCAAATACATACAATTCAAAAGTGAACAATAATCAAATATATAATACCTACCCCGAAAGTAAGCCCTACTGTCATTTTTGGAGAAGGCTCCAATATAGGCCCTACCCCGAAAATAAGCCCTAGTTTGGAAGGGTTGTGTTGTGTGGTCTACACTGTGTATGTTTCTGTAGTAAATACCTTCGTTGCGGAGCTGCTCAGCTTATCCCCGCTGCTCTCCTCCTCTTCTGTCAGCAGGGGATCACGGCCCCCCCTCCCTCTGTAGTGCTCGGAGTAGGAAAAGACCATTCAGGCGGTACATGGAGGTGGCGCTCAGCTGATTCCCCGCTGCTCTCCTTCTGCCAGCTGTTGGGGGGGGGGGGGGATCTCAGCCCCCCTCCCTCTGTAATGCTCGGAGTAGGAAAAAACAATTCAGGCGGTACATGGAAGCGCTGAGTGGCGCTCAGCTGATTCCCTGCTGCTCTCCTTCTGCCAGCTGTCGGGGGGATCTCGGGCCTCCCTCTGTAGTGCTCAGAGCATGAAAGACCGATCAGGCAGGTCACGGAAGCACCGAGGAAGGTGCTGTAGGAAGGTACGGTGCACACTTTACATTGTATAGGGGCTGTAATACAGTACCTTTTTTGATTTTACAGGCACTTTTAACTCTGTTCCAGGAGATGGGGAGAGAAGACAGCACATGACAAGCCCTACATCGAAAATAAGCCCTACTGAGTCTTTTGTTGAAAAAATGAATATAAAAGACCTGGGCTTATTTTCGGGGAAACACGGTAGATAATCATAAAAGTTCATAAATTTCTTCCCACTTCCTGATGACGCACGTACAGCGTGAAATGCATAGAAGAGAGGCTTGACAGGCAAACAGATAGGAGCCCTTCACTTCTGCTGGAACGCACGCCGCTAGTCACACAGTGGTGCGGGATCGATTCTACAGACTCTTCAGCTGCTATTGTGCTGATTTGACTGTATTGGACATATGTAAGTGCAGTCTTTTTTAATAAAAACAATACTACACTATAGTTGCCTTCTGTGACTCTTTTTGGCGAAGCCAATTTCACAGAGCCTTGTGATGGGAGGAGGAGACAGATGCTGAATACTGTGGAGGATATATGATATTGGAGAGCTTGTGTCTTATATACCCATGCTTTTCTGATTGTGGTCCTATCTATTCATATATGGAGGAGAGAGGCAGATGGAGATTGACCTATGAATTGATGGCATTTCTGATAGTCATGCTTAATGGTCACTTGCTGGCCAGGTACATCTGGTGAGCGCATTCAATATTCACGTCGGGTGGAGCACTGTTGGTTTGAAGTACTTATAATTTCAGGATCACGGTGTTGGAGAATTAATTCAGGAGTGACCAGACACAGAAACGTATGAACTTTTATGATTATCTATTATATATTTGATTTTTGTGCACTTTTGAATTGTATGTACCGTATATACTCGAGTATAAGTCGAATTTTTCAGCACATTTTTTTGTGCTGAAAGTGCCCCCCTCGACTTATACTCGAGTCAAGCACTTTTCTGCAGCAAAAAATTTCATTTTCCGAACCGACTTTGGGGCCCCGTATCTCAGGGTCCCTTGGTGCTAGGAACCCCAAATTTGGTGTGCAAACCCAGTGGAAATAGTACCACAACATTTCCAAAGCTGAAGTTCCTAGCACTAAGTGGCACCGAGATACGGGGCCCCAAAATCGGTTCGGAAAATGTCATTCTCTGCTGCAGAAAAGTGCTTGACATTTTCTGAACCGACTTTGGGGCCCCATATCTCAGGGCCACTTGGTGCTAGGAACCCCAAATTTGGTGTGCAAACCCAGTGGAACTGGTACCATAACATATCCAAAGCTGGGGTTCCTAGCACCAAGCACCTAGCACCAAGTGGCCCTGAGATACGGGGCCCCAAAACCGGTTCGGAAAATGTCATTCTCTGCTGCAGAAAAGTGCTTGACATTTTCTGAACTGATTTTTGGGGCCCTGTATCTTGGGGCCACTTGGTGCTAGAAACCCCAGCTTTGGAAATTTTATGGTGCTAGTTCCACTGGGTGTGCACACCAAATTTTGGGTTCCTAGCACTAAGTGGCCCCCGAGATACGGGGCCCCAAATTTGGTCAACTGTGCAGCAATGTCATTTCGGGACCCTTTGGGTTCAGAGACCCCAAATTTTGGCTGCAGCTAGGGGGCATCTAGGAACCCCCTAACTACCGAGTTTGAAGTTCAGGGGACCTATGGCTGCAAATGGGCACAGTGAGGCATACAAATGGGCACAGTGATGCTGCAAATGGGCATTGTTGACCCTCTTTTCCACTTTCAGTAGCTGTGCATTTCTCACCCTCGTCTTATACTCGGGTCAATAAGTTTTTCCCATTTTTTTTGTGGTAAATTAGGGCCTCGACTTATACTCGGAATGACTTATACTCGAGTATATACGGTATTTGATCACATAATTTGTCAATTTTTTTTTATTTTATTTATTCATGCTTTTTATTCACCTACATAAATTATATTGATCTATCCATTCAATTATTTTAGGATTTATTCTCCTGGTAGCGCCCTTTATATATATTTTTCATTCTCCCACTTATGTGTTCAACCTAAGTGTTGGAGCAGAAGTTGTCTGCTTGTTCAGAAATGTGTGGTGCTTGAGGCTCTGTGATCTGGGAGCCTGGCTGAGGACAGGAGAGGAACTCATGATGTCCAAGATGAAGTATCAGTGGTGATTACCACATGAGGTTCTGGGTGAGGAACTTGTGGAGAGCCTGGGAAAGCACCAAGATGGGATCATCAAGACTACTGCTGCCACCACTTGCAAAGATTTGCTTGTTAATGGAAATGGCTGCTATTAAGAAGGTACAGATTTTGCTGGAAACAACTCAAAGGCTCTTTTCTGTACTGGTGTCTTATTTTTTTGCTATTGAGTCTGCAGGTCAGTAATGGGTGTTCCGAATCCCTTAACCCCCTCTCTCTTTGGAGTTTGGAGAGCGTCAATAAACCCCTTTTTGTTTTCATCTTAAAGTGAATGGCGCCTATCTGTAAACAACCAACTACTGCCCAAGTTATCTACAGCCTGTTAAATGTCTGCCCGCTCTGCCTCTGGGGGTGCCACCATGCCTCATGGAGTCAGGGGGGTGCTACACCTGATTCAAAAGGGAAAAAAAAACCCCACATTTTTAACTTGTATTTTTAGTACTAAACATAATAAAGACTAAAAACAGTCTGCCTTTGCTTGTCTCTTCTTGACTGACACCGAAGTGTGTGGATACTTCACAGTCAATATAATAATGCATCATGGGACTTAAATGAATAATGAGAACATTTTCAGCAAAATAATGGCAGCATGCTCTATGACACATCAGGAGTGCAATACTTTTACAAACTACCAGCATCTTAAATAAGAAATGGCATGGTCAGAAAGTCTAGGTGGATATTATGAAAAATACAGTTGGAAGTAGGTTTTATATTAATGGGTCACCATGTTGTGGTGTGTCCTTTTGTTTTACCATCTTTTTTCAGTATCTCCGAAACAAATTGTAATACTACACTTGATGATTTTTCACATTGTGGTTGCACTTCAGTCCATTTGCACATAGTAACTGCTTTCCAAAGTTGCATCCTATTAGTTAAATGGGATTGTGTGAACTTTCAATATTGATGAAGAGCTAAACTTGTTTCACATAAAGAATTATTGCATCTTAGAACATATGGATCTGTATATATCATGGAACTAAATATACCAAGGTTAATAAATCAGACAACCATAGAAACTACATGGTCATACAACAGCACTGTAGCAACCTCTTGTGCACCTACTGTAGTGTAGGTCAGTGTTTCTCAACTCCAGTCCTCAAGGTGCCCCAACAGGTCATATTTTCAGGCTCTCCATTATTTTGCACAGGTGATTTGATCAGTTCCAGTGCTTTAGTAATTACCACAGCCGTTTCATCTGAGGGAAATCCTGAAAACATGACCTGTTGGTGCGCCTCGAAGACTGGTGTTGAGAAACACTGGTGTAGGTGTTAGAGTTAATAATGTCTTTTAGAGATGTTCATAAAGCCATACTTTACCTTCTATGCTGGTTAAAGTAGCAGATAAATGGCTCAAAGCCAACCTCCTTATTCCAATATTTCTCAAAGCGCAGGACACTCTCCGAATTCTTCTGGTTTTCTCTCTCACATGGAGGGATGTATGAGCACTGTTAAAAGAGGATTTCAAAACAATTACTTTTCTTCCTACTTCAGTGAACATGTTATTTATCTGCCATTTTTATTTTATTTTGCAAAGACAAATGAAGTATAAAGAGAAGAGCAGAAGAACTGAAGAGAGGCAGTTTTCTCCTTGATACTGCAGCCAACTCTTTTAAAGTTTTAGAGTGGGGAACTTTTGTCAGGTTATTTATTTAATGTGCGAGTCTGTACTGTATATTTGCCAGCTGTCCTGGATTTGTGCTTGTGTATAGTGAGGTGAGAAGGGGCAGATCCTCCTACGGGGGCAATGCTGGGCACTGGAGCAGCACAGTGAGGAGCAATAAAGTCTGCTAAGAGGAGGAGACCAAACGGCACATTATTATTGACCACTGCATTGTACACAGGGCTGCGTCTTACATAAGTTGTACACAATACTCCTGTAGTGCATTCAGTATGTTGTGCATTATAGCATTTGAACCCTGCACTTTATATTCCATCTTTATACTCCCGACCCCTGCACTGCATGCACTATATTCAATATGTTGCAAGTTATTCTACTGACCTCTGCACTGCACTCCCCATGTTGTACGTTATACTCCTGAGCCGTGCACTGTATGTGCTAAGTTGTACATTATACTCCTGTCCCCTGCACTGTATGTGCCATGTTGTACATTATACTCCTGAGCCCTGCACATGATACATTGTACATTATACTCCTGAGCCGTGCACTGTATGTGCCATGTTGTACATTATACTCCTGAGCCGTGCACTGTATGTGCTAAGTTGTACATTATACTCCTGTCCCCTGCACTGTATGTGCCATGTTGTACATTATACTCCTGAGCCCTGCACATGATACATTGTACATTATACTCCTGAGCCGTGCACTGTATGTGCCATGTTGTACATTATACTCCTGAGCCGTGCACTGTATGTGCCATGTTGTACATTATACTCCTGAGCCCTGCACATGATACATTGTACATTATACTCCTGAGCCGTGCACTGTATGTGCCATGTTGTACATTATACTCCTGAGCCGTGCACTGTATGTGCCATGTTGTACATTATACTCCTGAGCCGTGCACTGTATGTGCCATGTTGTACATTATACTCCTGAGCCCTGCACTGTATGTGCCATGTTGTACATTATACTCCTGAGCCCTGCACTGTATGTGCCATGTTGTACATTATACTCCTGTCCCCTGCACTGTATGTGCTATGTTGACATTATACTTGTGTCCCCTGCATTATATGTGCCAAGTTATAAAATATACACCTGACCCCTGCACTCATTCACCGTGCTGTACATTATAAACATGCACTGTATATGCTCCGGGTCCCATACTAAAGATCGGGACCCGGAAAACACCCGGTTTTAGGTTACCTGATCACTGTGATAGCTTCTGACTGGCTACCACAGTGATCATGAAGCAGGGAGACACAGCAGCGCTCATCTCAGTGCAGTAGGTTGCCATTCTTACTGTTAATAAACCTTGTAGCCGTTTTAACCTACTGCACTCAGATGAGCACTGCTGTGTCTCCCTGCTTTATATCCACAGGGCCGCTTCCTCTTTGACAGCTAGCTGCACGTTCTGAGAGCTTGACACTCCTTCACCCACCCTTTACTCCTGAACTTTTAAGCAGGGTCATAGCTACCCTCACATACTGGGCAATCCAACCAGGAGCCCCCAGTTACCCCAACTATGCTTCTTGTCCTATATTACATGTTGTGTATAACTGTTTATTATCTCCATAGATACACATACTAATATTAGCACTGTCCTACCCCCCTCCACTTGTCGCTCTAAGCACCACTGTATAAACCCCCATCATTACCACAGGGATCAGTCACTGGGAAGGCCACCCCTGTTTTTCTCTTTGTCTGAATGGAGAGGATAGATACATTGCATCTCTTTCTCTCTCGCCATGCAGCGAGAGATAGAAACAAACCTGTGTGCAAAAAATAAATAAATACAAAATAAAAAAAGAGAAAATACCTAGATCAAGGTTTGAGCTGGGTCAGTGCCAGGGTTAGTGTTTGAGTCAAAAGGTCAGTATTTTGGGCAAGATTTTTCAAAATTAGCATCAGTGTGTTTCAGGTAGTATAAAAAAAAGCAAAAAATGCACACTGGGATGTACTACAGGTACAAACAACAAATAACATACACATATGTGGTACCGCTGTGATCTTCGGGAGCAGGGGAATTTATTTGGGGTTTTTCTTTGGTGGTAGGTTAAGGTAACAAGAAATATACAGCCAAATTAAAAAAAAATTATACTTTTTTGGACCAGTTTTTCTTTGGTAATTAAAAAAAATATCAGGGAGATATCCATTACCATTTACCACCAAATGAAAGCCAAATTTGCCCTGAAAAAAAAAAAAAAAAAAAAAAAAAAAACAAGGTATAATCCACCTGGATACACAATATAGTTGTAATGATATGTACAGTTTTACTAACACATTGTTGCAAAATTGTGATTAGGCGTTAACATCTGTTTTACCCTTAGGGCTCTTTCACACGGGGCAGATCAGTCATGATCCGCCCCGTGAACACCCGCTTGCTCAGCGGGGATCGCTCCGCCGATCCCCACTGAGCAGGAAGATGACAGGTCCATCGCTGCACGCTGTGCAGCGACGGACCTGTCAGAGCGCCGCTCTCCCCTATGGGGGGGATCAGATGATGACGGACCGTAGTGTCCGTCATCACCCGATCCGATCCAAAAACGGATGGAAAAGTAGGTTTTTCCCCCCGTTACACTTTTCGGATCGGAGCGGGCCGGATGTCAGCGGACATGTCACCGCTGACATCCGACGCTCCATAGGGATGAATGTATGTCCGTTTTTCATCCGAAAACGGAAGGATGAAAAACGGACATACGGATCGTCCGTGTGAAAGAGGCCTTAGGCATGAAGTGGTTACATTTAGACCTTACAGACCAAAAATTGCAGCTAGTTAAATACATAAATAATTTTACCAATGAACAATCTTGGCTGTGTTTTGTCCTTATTATGGTAAATCTTCCTGTATATATAGCATTTTAAAATTAAATCGCACAACAGGTTAACAGAATGCCTTCTGTTGTGCAGCCCAAATGTGTTCCACTGTATGAGGTCGGGTGCCTCAACCTTTGTACACCTCACACCATACAACCAAATCCATTTTAAATAAAAATTCTCCATCCACACTCGTATGCAGGATGCGCAGCTGGAATTTTGTTTTGCAATGTTGGCAACTATAGGGTTTGGAGAGATTTCTTATTTTTTCTATCTTAGTGGCAGGGGATCAGAGAAGAGACTGGAAATCACCCCACAGGGGCACAGAAAGCAATTTTTTTTCTTGTTTTAATAAAGCGGAGAACTGTTAAAACTCTTGTTGGGCATTTATTGTGGTCTGTGCCCTCACTTCTGGTATCACAGGGATACAAGCAAGCGGAAGTTTGGCCAGTGGAGTCAGACTGTAATAATGCTTTATAGAAGTTCTATTCTTTCCACTCTATTTCTAAATAAAACATTGTGGTTGGGCTATTTATGTGGACAAATCTGTATCTGGAGTCCAAGTGCAATTTCCTTGTTCTGGTGACATCTAAGACGGGATTTTAGCTATCTTCTCTCACTTCCCGTTATGTTTAGACACAGGAAACGTAGAACAGTTTCCCTAATGGGTCACAGCCAGAAAAAAAAAAAAAAAAAAACTTATTATGGATTTTAACCATTCTCTACTCTAACCTTAAAACAAAGTTTTAGCATTAGATATACTTTACAGTGGTCCTTCACTCTCCCTAAATTACTTAACCTCCCTTCACTCAGGTGCCTCTATAAAGTAAGAAGGCGGGTTTTTTGTTTGTTTCTATAATTTTTTTTTTTGCACCACAGTTGTTATTCTCTCCTAGACAAGAATGATGTGCTCCTACTCCCTCTTCCCCCAGGGAAACCACATAATTTATCCCAGGAAGCCGAAGGAGCAAACTGAGCAGCCAGTGAACAGCCCCTTGGGGTGCCATCAAAGGCTGGCTGCCTGAACCAAAGAGGACCAAGATGGCCAGACAAAACATAAGTTGTACACCTGAGCAGCATATTGCAGCAGGACAATGCTGGATCCACTGAGCAGGTGAGTATGTAAATATTGGACAACCCTGGATAACCAGAAAGAGGAGTTAAAACATAGAAACATAGAAAAGTCACAGCAGAAAAAGAACGGAGCAGTCCATCGAGAAATTTTGGTTTCAGATTGAAAAAACTGCCCACCTGGACCTTATTCACCACATGATGTATTTACAGGCTTTAATCATATCTCCCCCTTCCATTCTTTCCTACAGAATGTAAATATTAAGTTCCTGAAGTCGCACTTGTTAAGTTTTATCCCCCAAACCTTTCACCATTTTTGTTACCCGTCTCTAGACTTGTTCTATTTTATCAATATCTTTCTGTAAGTGAGGTCTCCAGAACTGGACATAATATTCTAAATGAGGTCTGTGTCCAGTTCTGAAGACCTCACTTACACAGACAAAAACTTGCACAAAGATGAAAACCATCATATATAGTGCAAGTCAGACCTGAAAGCAGTGCAATAAAGGCTATTCGTGCTCAGTGATGCTGCTCCAGGCTGAGGTGTAGGGCCTGTTGGCACTGAGGATAGTAGTGATGACAGCTTAAGAAAAACTCTTCCAGTGAGCAATGAACATTTAAGCATTAAACAACCGCTCACCATAGCCGATCCTAGTGTGGATGTATACGTGAAAGCCTCAGTCAATGCCGCTCCTTGGGCCATGCCCCCTGACATGTTTTGCCCCGCCTACCGGGGCTTAATCACATGCGCAGAAACAGTGCAAGGGTTAAAACCCTGTACATCCTAAGCCAATTTAGCCATACAGGCTCAGACTACTCGTCCCACCAGTACAACAGTTCTGTCAATCACATTTCACCTTATTATTCAAAACCTTATATATCCAGCATGGACCAATTAGGTTTACCATATGGCTAAAAAAAAGTAACAAGTACTAGAATGTGAAATGTTTAGTTTCAAATCAATAAAAAAGACAGTGTTAGTTCTAGTGAAGATCCAATGGGAGATAATAACACAGCATGTGGCTATGAAAACAGATTTTTTTTTTTTTTAATGTTTTACTAGCCTTGCTCTCTGATCCTGTAATTTAAAATATACGACACAATACTCTATGTGAAAGGACCATATTTATTCCCCACCACCAGAAATGTGGCGCTCAGACCAACCAGAATCTTTTCAGAAAATGATTGGCCAACACATTGCTCTGACATCACATTGGGGGATCCCATGTTAGTAGACAAAGTATTAAGCAAAGTTGGCAATGTTATTGAAGGCACACCATAGAAAAGAAAAAAAAAAAAAAAAAGGAATGAAACCTTCATAATATCAGACTATGTATATACCGTATATACTCGAGTATAAGCCGAGTTTTTCAGCACATTTTTTTGTGCTGAAAATGCCCCTCTCGGCTTATACTCGAGTCAAGCACTTTTATGCAGCAGAGAATGACAAATTGGGGTTCCTACCACCAAGTGGTCCTGAGATACGGGGCCCCAAAGTCGGTTCGGAAAATGTCATTCCCTGCTGCAGAAAAGTGCTTGACTTTTTCCGAACCGATTTTAGGGCCCCGTATCTCGGGGCCACTTCGTGCTAGGAACCCCACAGTCAGTCAACTGTGTCCATCTGCAGCAATGTCATTTCGGGACCCTTTGGATCCAGAGACCCCAAATTTTGGCTGCAGCTAGGGGGCATCTAGGAACCCTTAACTACTGAGTTTGAAGTTCGGGGGACCTATGGCTGCAAATGGGCACAGTGAGGCATGCAAATGGGCACAGTGATGCTGCAAATGGGCACAGTGATGCTGCAAATGGGCATTGTTGACCCTCTTTTCCACTTACAGTGGCTGCGCATTTCTCACCCTAGGCTTATACTCGAGTCAAAACGTTTTCCCAGTTTTTTGTGGTAAAATTAGGTGCCTCGGCTTATATTCTGGTCGGGTTATACTCGAGTATCTACGGTAGTATACTACTTTTTGCTGCATAAAAGAAAATATTATAAAACACAAATTATTTTTTTTCACTTGGCTGGAGGCAAGTTTACAATCAAGGAGTTTTTGGATAAAAGTAACTGCATTATGGGTCACTGCGGTTTTGTTGTCTAGAACCCACAAGGGCACTTGTGGGTTGATAACAAAAAGATTAAATGTCCAGCTAAAGATGAAAAATGGTATGACAAACTATTCATACAAAAATAAAAAGCAGACACAGTGATGTGAATGGTCTCTGGGCAATTTGCGATTTCCCAGGAGCTAAACGCACCATTGTGGCCTCAGCTGTTCTGTTTTGTCACTCTGTAATAATATACAGTGTTATCTGCAACACAATCAGTGTAGTATTCTTAGAGATAGCATCCAGAGACCTGCAACACTGAATACTGATCCTCCGCAGCACAGCAAGGCTATCTTTACGTAACAAGATACTCTACAGTAATAACCAACAAACGAAACCCTCATTGTAATTGCCCAAGTTTGGCTCATGCATGATTAACCAAATTAAATCACTTTTTGTTTTTTTGTTTTGTTTTTTTAACAAACAGGATTGCAAACATCCTAATAAAAAATTAAAATTACATTTTCCCAAAGACAAACCTATAGAAGAGTCAATATAGGTGTATAATATAACAGTAAGGATCAGCATGGTAGACGGTGTCCATTGAAAAATTGTTACAAAAAGTATTGTGCATTTCTTTTTGTATATTTTTTAATAAAACAAACATTTCTGACTTTAAGGTTGGAATTAAGCTATTGTGTTGCGGCAATGCATGTTATGCACGTTGGTGAGCTGCTGTGCCTGTCATTCTGAATGCACCTGCATTGCAGCACACCACAATGTATGGCAGCATGTTGAGGTGTGCTATGGTGCTAAAAAAAGATGCATGCACTTTGTGTGCGTTTTGGTGCTTCAAGCAGAGATGAGGCCCTTTCACACTGATCAGTTTTTGATGTGCTTTTGTACAGCTTAAGAGCCCTTTCACACTGATACGATTTTAATGCCTTCCCACTGACCTGCAATGGAAGGTGCTTTTGAAAAACTGCATCAAAGAAGCTGCATGCAGGCCTTTTCAAAGCGCAGTGCACCTGCAGTGTGACAAGCTCTATAGGATTTAAAGGAATACATTTTTCATGCATTTTCTTATGCTTTTTAAACTTCAAAAGCACATGTATGTGTGAGCTCTGGCAGCAAAGCTCTGCTATACAGTACGTGGCATGAAACTCTGGTAAAACCATGCCTCAACCTTCCCGTATTACTGCCCCATGTACTTTCCTGCTCCCCTGCCAGGTCTCAGCATAGCCAAAACCTGCACCGTTTGCGGTATATAAAAAAATAAATAAATAAATAAAAAGGAGAAGTAAAGATTTTTCATCCAGGCTGAAAACACCAGAGGCAGACAAGGCTCAAGAACTAATGTAAGTAATATGCTAGGAAATGGAGAAGTTTAGCCTGTATAGTAGTAAAGGTAAAACTGTCCGTTTAGTTCTGCTTTAATGTGGGTATAGACAGTGTTAAAGACTACAACTACTCACCCCCCCTGGCTGATGCCAACATCTTCTCCTCCGCTTCTTTTGGATGCCAGTCTACGGCCGTCTTCCTTGGCCAGCAGGGAACAACGCAACTCCCATGCAAGCACACCACATGGTCCATTCATTGTGACACCAGGGTATGACAAGGATCCTATGGCCCCGTTCACACTTGAGCGATTTAAAGCTTCATCAAAAATGCTTCAACACTTGACAGTAGGTTTTCCATTATAAATCAATGGTGCCCATTCACACCTGAGCATAGTGTTACTTGAAGCCAGTCTTTCGAAAAAGTTGATTTGCTTTTTTTGGGGCAGCTTATATAGACTTTAATAGGCGTACCTATAAAACATGCATTTTTCACATGTTTCTTTGCCAGCTTCGGGTAAAAACACGTTCAAGTATGAAGGGGCTTGAAGATTGCAAACAGCCAGGTCTCCATCGCAATAAAGAGCCTGCCTACAATTTTTATTTTTTAAAGTTTAGTTCTTCTTTGAATTTCCACTTATTTTGTCCTGTCTGACTCCCAATGTACTAAACTTCTTTAGTAGTTTACAAAAAAGGGGTTTATGTGGTTTGTCAATTAAAAAAAAAAAAAAAAACTTAAATAGTGAATGTTTGTGAGGTCAATCTGAACATACATCATACATACAGCATTTGGGCCTGTATGGGCATGCAGAGAGGAACCCAGGACCCAAAAAAGAGAGATACAGTGGAACCTCGGATCACGAGCATAGTCCGTTCCAGAAGTATGCTCGTAATCCAAAGTACTCGCATATCAAAGCGAGTTTTCCCATTGAAGTCAATGGAAACGAAAAGAAATAGTTTCCCATTGATTTCAATGGGATGCAATACCTCATGCGGCCAGAGGCGGGGGGCGCCGGAAAGCCTTGGAAACGGCCAAAAAGACCCGAGGACACTTCGGCTGACATCGGAAAGACTTCCTACCCGAGATTTGCTGAGGTCAGCCATGCTGTCCTCGGTCCTTTCCATGCATTTCCGAACAGCGACGTTCGGCTCTGCTCGGCTCCGGCGCCCCCCACCTCAGGTCAAAAGCGGTACTGCACACCGCTTTGGCCTTAATCGTGCTCGTTTTGTGAGACAACACTCGCAAACCGAGTTACGATTTTTAAGAATACAGTGCTTGTATTGCAAAACGCTCGTTAACCGCCTTATTCGCAATCCAAGGTTCCACTGTAATAACCAATAATGGCATTTCTCGGATAGAATATACTATGCAAAACTAGCTTTAAACTAAAATTTCTTATGGATTGTATATAGGATAAATAGAAGAGCATTTATTAACCAGTTGCCGACCGCCGCACGACGATGTACGTCGGCACAATGGCACGGGCAGACAAAAGGACTTATATATAAGTCCTTGCCTTCCTGCAGATGGGGGGTCCGATCGCGCCCGAGGCGGTCGGCTTCTGTCTGGGAGCGTTCAGACGTGAGGGGGAGGCCCTCCCCTCGCGATCGCTCGCAGCCAATGAGAATCTTCCTCTGTATAGTAAACAGAGGCAGAGCAAATGATGTAATCTCTCCTCGGCTCGGTATTTTCCGTTCCAGCGCAGAGGAGAGAAGACATCCAAGTGAGTGTACAACACAACACACACAGTAGAACACGCCAGGCACACATTACACCCCCGATAACCCCTCCCCCCCCCCCCCGTCACACTGACACCAAGCAATTTATTTTTTTTCCGATTACTGCATTGGTGTCAGTTTGTGACAGTTAGTGTGGTAGGGCAGTTAGTGTTATCCCCCTTTAGGTCTAGGATACCCCCCTAACCCCCCCTAAAAGTTTTAACCCCTTGATCACCCCCTGTCGCCAGTGTCACTAAGCGATCATTTTTCTGATCGCTGTATTAGTGTCACTGGTGATGCTAGTTAGGGAGGTAAATATATAGGTTCGCCGTCAGTGTTTTGTAGCGGCAGGGACTCCCATATACTATCTAATAAAGGTTTTAACCCCTTGTATGCCCCCTAGTTAACCCTTTCACCGGTGATCACCGTATAACTGTTACAGGTGACGCTGGTTAGTTCGTTTATTTTTTTATAGTGTCAGGGCACCCGCCGTTTATTACCTAATAAAGGTTTAACCTCCTGATTGCCCGGCGGTGATATAACTTAGGTTTTAGAGTCAGATAGGGTCTGCGTCGCCCCAGGCAGCATCAGCAACACCCACGCACGCAGCATACACCTCCCTTAGTGGTATAGTATCTGAACGTATCAATATCTGATCAGATTTATACTAGCATCCCCAGCAGTTTAGGGTTCCCAAAAACGCAGTGTTAGCAGGATCAGCCCAGATACCTGCTAGCACCTGCGTTTTGCCCCTCCACCCGGCCCAGCCCAGCCCACCCAAGTGCAGTATCGATCGATCACTGTCACTTACAAAACACTAAACGCATAACTGCAGCGTTCGCAGAGTCAGGCCTGATCCCTGCAATCGCTAACAGTTTTTTTGGTAGCGTTTTGGTGAACTGGCAAGCACCAGGGGCCTAGTACACCCCGGTCGTAGTCAAACCAGCACTGCAGTAACACTTGGTGATGTGGCGAGTCACATAAGTGCAGTTCAAGCTGGTGAGGTGGCCAGCACAAGTAGTGTCCCGCTGCCACCAAGAAGAAGACAAACAGGCCCGTCGTGCCCATAGTGCCCTTCCTGCTGCATTTGTCAATCCTAATTGGGAACCCACCACTGCAGCAGCCGTAATTCCCCCATTCACATCCCCAACCAAATGCAGTCGGCTGCATGAGAGGCATTTTCTTTATGTCCTCCCGAGTACCCCTACCCAACGAACAGAAAAAGATGTTGTGTCTGCAGCAAGTGCGGATATAGGCGTGACGCCCGCTATTATTGTCCCTCCTGTCCTGACAATTCTGGTCTTTGCATTGGTGAATGTTTTGAATGCTACCATACACTAATGAGTATTAGCGTAGGGTACAGCATTGCACAGACTAGGACACACTTTCACAGGGTCTCCCAAGATGCCATCGCATTTTGAGAGACCCGAACCTGGAACCGGTTACAGTTATAAAAGTTACAGTTGCAAAAAAAAGTGTAAAAAACAAAAACAAAAAAAACAAAAAAAAAATATATTAAAAAAAAAAAAAAAAAAAATATTTGTCGTTTTATTGCTCTCGCTCCCTCTATTCTCTCTATTGTTCTGCTCTTTTCTACTGTATTCTATTCTGCACTGTTTTATTGTTATGTTTTATCAGGTTTACTTTTCAGGTATGCAATTTTTTATACTTTACCGTTTACTGTGTTTTATTGTTGACCATTTTTTTGTCTTCAGGTACGCCATTCACGACTTTGAGTGGTTATACCAGAATGATGCCTGCAGGTTTAGGTATCATCTTGGTATCATTCTTTTCAGCCAGCGGTCGGCTTTCATGTAAAAACAATCCTAGCGGCTAATTAGCCTCTAGACTGCTTTTACAAGCAGTGGAAGAGAATGCCCCCCCCCCCCACAGTCTTCCATGTTTTTCTCTGGCTCTCCTGTCTCAACAAGGAACCTGAGAATGCAGCCGGTGATTCAGCCAGCTGACCATAGAGCTGTTCAGAGACCAGAGTGGCTTCAAACATCTCTATGGCCTAAGAAACCGGAAGCTACGAGCATTTTATGACTTAGATTTCGCCGGATGTAAACAGCGCCATTGGGAAATTGGGAAAGCATTTTATCACACCGATCTTGGTGTGGTCAGATGCTTTTAGGGCAGAGGAGAGATCTAGGGTCTAATAGACCCCAATTTTTTCAAAAAAAGAGTACCTGTCACTACCTATTGCTATCATAGGGCATATTTAAATTCCCTGAGATAACAATAAAAATGATTAAAAAAAAAAAATAAAAAATTGAAAGGAACAGTTTAAAAATAAGATAAAAAAGCAAAAAAAAAAAGCAAAAAAAAAAAAAAGCACCCCTGTCCCCCCCCCCCCGCTCTCGCGCTAAGGCGAGCGCAAGTGTCGGTCTGGCGTCAAATGTAAACAGCAATTGCACCATGCATGAGGGCAGTCATTTTAGCAGTAGACCTCCTCTGTAAATCTAAAGTGGTAAAGGCTTTTAAAGGCTTTTAAAAATGTATTTATTTTGTTGCCACTGCACGTTTGTGCGCAATTTTAAAGCATGTCATGTTTGGTATCCATGTACTCGGCCTAAGATCGTCTTTTTTATTTCATGAAACATTTGGGCAATATAGTGTGTTTTAGTGCATTAAAATTTAAAAAATACTGTGTGAAAAAAAAAAATGAAACACCCACCATTTTAATCTGTAGGGCATTTGCTTTAAAAAAATATATAATTATTGGGGGTTCAAAGTAATTTTCTTGCAAAAAAAAATAATTTTTTCATGTAAACAAAAAGTGTCAGAAAGGGCTTTGTCTTCAAGTGGTTAGAAGAGTGGCTGATGTGTGACATAAGCTTCTAAATGTTGTGCATAAAATGCCAGGACAGTTCAAACCCCCCCCCAAATGACCCCATTTTGGAAAGTAGACACCCCAAGCTATTTGCTGAGAGGCATGTCGAGTCTATGGAATATTTTATATTGTGACACAAGTTGCGGGAAAAAGACAATTTTTTTTTTTTTTTTGCACAAAAGTTGCCACTAAATGATATATTGCTCAAACATGCCATTGGAATATGTGAAATTACACCCCAAAATACATTCTGTTGCTTCTCCCGAGTACGGGGATACCACATGTGTGAGACTTTTTGGGAGCCTAGCTGGAGTACGGGACCCCGAAAACCAAGCACCGCATTCAGGCTTTCTAAGGGCGTAAATTTTTGATTTCACTCTTCACTGCCTATCACAGTTTCGGAGGCCATGGAATGCCCAGGTGGCACAAACCCCCCCAAATGACCTTATTTTGGAAAGTAGACACCATTGAAAAAAAAGAAAAAAAAAAATTTTTTTTCTTGCCTTTCTTCATTTTCAAAAACAAATGAGAGCTGCAAAATACTCACCATGCCCCGTAGCAAATAGCTTGGGGTGTCTACTTTCCAAAATGGGGTCATTTGGGGGGGGGTTGTGCCACCTGGGCATTCCATGGCCCCAGAAACTGTGATAGGCAGTGAAGAGTGAAATCAAAAATTTACACCCCTAGAAATCCTGAAGGCGGTGATTGGTTTTCGGGGCCCCATACGCGGCTAGGCTCCCAAAAAGTCCCACACATGTGGTATCCCCATACTCAGGAGAAGCAGCTAAATGTATTTTGGGGTGCAATTCCACATATGCCATCTGGGCATTTTATGGCCTTCAAAACTGTGATAGGTAGTGAGGAGTGAAATCAAAAATTTACGCCCTTAGAAATCCTGAAGGCGGTGATTGGTTTTCGGGGCCCTGTACGCGGCTAGGCTCCCAAAAAGTCCCACATATGTGGAATCCCCGTACTCAGGAGAAGCAGCTAAATGTATTTTGGGGTGCAATTCCACATATGCCCATGGCCTGTGTGAGCAATATATCATTTAGTGACAACTTTTTGTAAATTTTTTCTCTTTTTTGTCATTATTCAATCACTTGGGACAAAAAAAAATAATTTTCAATGGGCTCAACATGCCCCTCAGCAATTTCCTTGGGGTGTCTACTTTCCAAAATGGGGTCATTTGGGGGGGGGGGGTTTGTACTGCCCTGCCATTTTAGCACCTCAAGAAATGACATAGGCAGTCATAAACTAAAAGCTGTGTAAATTCCAGAAAATGTACCCTAGTTTGTAGACGCTATAACTTTTGCGCAAACCAATAAATATACGCTTATTGACATTTTTATTACCAAAGACATGTGGCCGAATACATTTTGGCCTAAATGTATGACTAAAATTGAGTTTTTTGGATTTTTTTAATAACAAAAATTAGAAAATATCATTTTTTTTTTCAAAATTTTCAGTCTTTTTCCGTTTATAGCGCAAAAAATAAAAACCCCAGAGGTGATTAAATACCATCAAAAGAAAGCTCTATTTGTGGCAAGAAAAGGACGCAAATTTCGTTTGGGTACAGCATTGCATGACCGCACAATTAGCAGTTAAAGCAACACAGTGCCAAATTGTAAAAAGTGCTCTGGTCAGGAAGAGGGTAAATCCTTCCAGGGCTAAAGTGGTCAAATGTTTTTTTTTTCATTTTCTAACTCAAGCTAAAATATGTATCCGATGTGGACAGAGCAAACCCGCTTTCTTCCTATTTGTAAAATCTGTCCATCTGTCATAATGTGGCCTTGGAGCCATGCAGTATATGTAAGGTTAATCAAAGCTGTTAGATTAAAATAAATATTCATTAGGATGAGAAGAGCCAATGTTCTGTCTCTGAAAGGATAAAAGGAAAATCTTCTTGAAATAACACAGCTTTGGTGACTCAGAAATACGCAAAAGTGTTCCTAACTAATAGCTATTAGGTAAACATGGATATGCATGTGTATTATTAAAAGTTATCCAAACATACATTTTCAAATGTTTATTCTGCAAAATAATTAAGAAGATTTTGCATTACCGCCCTCCACCTCCACTGTTTCACCTTTTTTTTTTCTTACTAATACACTGACACAACAATGTCAACTTGACTTGCATAAGGCATAATTTACATTATACATTACGGATTTAAATAGTGTTGCTTGTTTGTTTAATTCAAAGTGGATCTAGCACCAGATATACAGTGGGGAAAATAATTATTTGATCCCCTGCAGATTTTGTAAATTTGCCCACTTACAAAGAAATGAGGGATCTATAATTTTTATCATAGCTGTGTTTTAAGTGAAAGAGAGAGAATATCCACCAAACATCCAGAAAAAAAAACCAACATGATACAAATGTTATAAATTGTGTTGCTGTTCAGTGAGTAAAATAAGTATTTGATCCCCAAGCAAAACATGACTTGGTACTTGGTGGAGAAACCCTTGTTGGCAAGCACAGAGATGAGACGTTTCTTGTAGTTAGTGACCAGGTTTGCACACATCGCAGGAGCTGCTGCATCTCCTGGTGAATCAGCTTGGTCCAAATGAACTAGTTTAACTAAAAACCCGAGATCAGCTTTAATGTAACAGATGAGCGGTATTCGCACAACTCACAAAACACCCCACAAATACTAACTCTTGGCATCACATGGTTATAGCAATCTAAAGATTGCCATAGATTGAGTTTCCTCCATCCACACAATCAAGGAGGATGGAATGCCCCCCCTGAGACATTGTAATCTGACAGTAGTACTCTCTCCTGTCAGAATACACCGATTAGTGGCTGCAGCTGCTAATCGAGAAAAGTTTTCCCTACAAGCCCATTCGACAGAAGTGATACATGCAGTTTTTTTCCCTCAACCAATGGGTTGAACAAAAAAAAAACAAAAAAACTGACAGATTCCCTGCAAGCTCACCCTTCATCAGAATACACAGATCAGCGCTGCAGGAACTGGCTGCCAGCGCTGATTGAAAGCTGGTATTCCAGCATGACTGTTTAACAGAAGCCGATCATTAGACTGGCTTCTGCTCATCAGAAATGAGTAAAACATTTGTGGATATATACTGCACTGTGAATAAAATATTTATAGGTAAAGCAGCAAACACAGCCAAAAGACAATCAGCAATAAAATAGATAAAAAGATGCTGCGCTAAACTTATATGCGTGAAAGTGAGAACTATATCAAGAACTCACATAGACAAACAATAAAGTATTCAATAACATAAATGAATATGTGACAAAGGAGTGTAAATAAAAACAAAGTAAATCTGACACAAACAAAGTAAATGTGGGGCAATGTGACAATCCATATAAATGGCAAAATTCTGTTTTGTGTATCGCAGTGAGAATAGTGGTGTATCCAAATGATGTGTCCAATTGCTGGAAAGTAAAGTGCTCAAAGGAAGGCTGACAGCACCACCACCCTTAGGAGAGAGGCTTACCGGAACTCACAGATCTGAAGAGGCTTATACCTCTCAGATCGGGATTGGCTTGTAATGAATATCCAAAGGGCTGCGGTCACCAGGGCCTTATTTGATGTGAGAAAGATCTCAGCAGCAGGCAGGTTCCATTTTAGCTGTGAATGCAGCCTAAAGGATAGGGATGTTCTGTTAGGAAATGGTCCCGCACTGCTGTCTCAGCTAATAAGGAGGGGAGTCCCGGATGTCCAAGACATTCCTACAACATCGCTGGAGCTAGAGGGACCTCAGTTAAGTGTTAGGGGGGCTGAGAGGGACTGCTGCACACAGAAGGCTTTTTATCTTAATGCATAGAATGCATTAAAATAAAAAACCTTCTAACTTTACAACCACTTTAAGGTGGAGGTCCCTAGAGAGGAAATAGATGGGATTCCTAAACCAGCTTTGCTTAAGAGATGGAAGCAATTGGTTGGGAACAGATAATTCAGTCACAATAGGCGTTTTTGTTGTCAGACTGGGGCACATTGCTAGAGATTGCCATGCTGTGAAGACAGGACAGCAGGCCAGTGTTCCCAGGACAGCATGGAGAGAGGTCCAGGTTTATTCTTTCTGCTGGAAGTTTATGCCTTTTCATAAAAATGTCAACAGTGGGCACCCTACAATCGTTTTGCAGTTAGAAATGGGCAGATAAAGAAATGTGAGCAGTGAGCTATGTGTTTCAGTACAGTTGGAAGGAACATATCCGCTTTGTCTTTTACTCTTTGAAGACAATGAGCATCA
Source organism: Lithobates clamitans (assembly GCA_037952925.1). Classification (NCBI taxonomy): domain Eukaryota; kingdom Metazoa; phylum Chordata; class Amphibia; order Anura; family Ranidae; genus Lithobates; species Lithobates clamitans. The sequence continues at coordinate 3,335,620 of JBBGZY010000248.1, forward strand.
AGGAGGTGGAGCAGACAAAGCAGATGACCAGGCCACATAGGATGAGGCAGACTAGAGGAAAAGATGAGAGCATGAGGAAGATGCAGATGATCTCCTGATGATGGTTGAATTGGAGTAGACTTTCATCAGACCATTTCCTAATGGCCAGGAGGACAAGGGACTTTCATCTGGAACTTTCCTTCCAATTATGTTACACAAACTGCCAAAGACATTGCTAACCCTGCTGGAAGAAATGTTGCAGCTTGTCTAGGGACAAAAGTCTGATTGCCCAGAATATACATGGGTCAAAAAGGATATTTTTTCCTCCCATTTACAATACGGGGAGGGGTATTTTGCCCTTTGCTGGCCAAATTCGAAGTTTCAGTTTTTCCTATATTATGCTATAAAATGTTAGTGATATTTTTTAATATATGATTTTAGTTACATGTGTTTTTTGGAAGCTAGCCCCCCCCCCCCACAACCAACCACACTGATATGCAAATTAACTCATTGGACTGGTTTGTGAAGATCAGGGAAGGAAATTTTGTGGGGTAAGAGGAAAGGACTTGAACAAGCCATGTGGTAAGAGACACAAAACAAACAGTTGTTTGCAGGAATTTGGAGCACAAACAGTCTGGAGGATCCCAGGAAAAACAAATTAGGAAGTTTAATATACTTCTTGCATACACTGTACATGCTTGTTTGTTAGGAAGGATAGATAGCTTGTACATTGTAGGCATATTTTGTAATATCTCTGTCAGTCTTTTATTGTTTTCCTATACTTGTAATAATTTGTATGTACATAATTTTTGCTTAGTAAAAATACATCAACAGACTACAGAGGTTCCTTGCTTCTAACGCAAAGTGATCTTAATAGATGTAAAGCAAAACATCCTGTCACAAGATAGTAATGTTACAGGAGACCACTTCCCTTCCTGATACACAGAATAGAAAAGAGTCCAAAAAGACAAGCCTCCTATCCTTTAACTCCCTAAATAGCGAGCAAATATCTTTTCTATCATGGTGCACGCAACACTGGACCCCACTGTACGTGGGTTTACATCAGTACAGCATGTGTTATAGCATGCGCATCCTTGTGTGTGTAGCACAAGCATGTGTAAAAAACAGATAAAAACAGCCCACCACAACATGGCCACCAGTGATAATCCCACAACATATATTTGGCATGCTATACTTTAATTATCCAGTTGATTAGCTTAAGGCAACCATTCATACTTCTTGGGCAAGTCTTAATCCGATTAGTAGCTTTTTAAATCGGTTCTAAAGGCTTTTATGCATGAAGGTAAAAAAACCTCCTGTGTGCAGCTCCCCCCCGCCCCAATACTTACCTGAGCTCAATCGCAATTCAGTGATGTGCACAAGAGCAGCTGCTCTCCAGGCTCTCACCCTCCTCTTTGGCTCAGACATTGGCTCCAACTACTGTCAATCACAACCAGTGAGGCGGGGAAGAGGCTGAGCTGTCCACTGACACAGAGCGGGGCTCGGGAGGGAACACACACACACACACAAACACACGAGTGCCCCATAGCAATTGGCTTGTGTAGTGTTCACTACTCTAGGCGCTATTGGCCTAATATTCTATTGAATAGTGCAAACCATTGACCAAACTTGAGTCCGAAGCTCTCCCCCAACTATGTCTGTATGACCCATATTGGCACTATATACCCATTAAAATATGCATTCAAGTATTTGGCTTTTTGCAGAGTAGAATAGAGGCTGGCCAGAAAGGGATCACTTTAATGCAGTTGGCCAGCTTAAAAATCTATTGCAATATATGCAAGCCAAAAAATCTCTGTTTTGTGCAAACATTTGCTGGAGATATGCAAGGGTGTATAGCAGTGTGCCAAGGTTTAATTCAGAATCTTTTGTGCATGCCCACCAGCTGCTAATTTACACAGAGAAACTGGAGCATGTGGTCATGTGACTGCTTAGAGAAAAAAAAAAAAAAAAAAAAAAAAGGTATTTACATTGTGATTTATGTTTAATCTCTTTTATTAAAGTATTTGCAGACAATACAGGTTTGCAATACAAATATAAAGTTGTATCTGAACAAATGTATCCGGAATGGTAAATCCAACTTGTAATAGCCAACAAACCATATAGAACAGAATAAAAAACATAAGGGTGTTTCATTTGCAAACAGTGGTTACACAAAATCAATATCAGAAATAATATAGCCTACAGGTTATCAGAGACCGCTGGACTAAATTGAAAAAAAACAAGAGAGTACCAAACAGAAATATTTTAGCAAAGGACACAATACCAGGGTTAATTAAGCCCCATACACACTATTAGATTTTCTGCAGATTTTTGTCTTCAGATTTACCAAAACCATGTAGTGCAAGGGCCTGCCCGATTGCATATAAATTGAAACAGGAGAAGAGGAAGGAGGAAGGAGGAGGGAGGAAAGACAGAGGAGAGCAGAAAGAAGAAAAGGAGGAGGTATAAAAGGGAAGGAAGGAAGGAAAGGGGTACCATGGGATGATCCCAGACAAAACAAGGATCTCAGATGTTAGTGGAGATAAAGGAGTCGAACTCAGAATAATATCTGAAGTGAGCCCATACCATCCACATAAGATTATGCAATTCAGATTTATCCTCATCCCATGCAATCATATGTTCCACAAGCTCATTCTTGTGAAACTCACAAGCCCATTCAGCCATTGATGGAGCCTCTGCCTGGCGCCAACAACTGGCTATCACAGAACAAGCCGCTGTGATAAAGGGTCCTAATACATTTCTTTTAATTTGTCAATAAAAGCCTGGCAACATGGATAACACTGTAATATGAGGTTCATTGAGGATTTTATCTCCTATCAGTTTACCAAACAGGTGTAGATTTTGTCCCAAAAATGGGAGGATTTTCAAACAGGTGCCCCAAATGTGAGTCATGGTGCCAGGATCCCCTTGACATCTGCAACAAGTATAAGGGATAGACGGATCACTTTTGTGTAAAAGTGTAGGGCAGCAATACCATCTATACAAAATCTGATAATTACGCTTGTGCGCGTGCAAGGAAATATAAAGTTTGTATAAAAACAGCCAGTATTTTGTCCCATACCATATTATCCGCCCACATTTGCAGTACCTGTTTCCATTTTAAAAGAAATGGCGGTGGGTTCGGGTAGGACTCCAACAAGATCTGATAAATCTGCGAAAGTGTGTGGTCCAAGTCTAGAAGACTGGGATAGCAGTGATTCAAAAGCAGTGTAGGATCGTGTCAGAGCAAGCATGCATGAGTGCCTCCATTGCAAGCGGTGACCAATCTGTAGACCAGGCAAAGCCTGTGACAGCTTGGTCTTTGTGCTGGGAGCACACATTGAGCTCAGAAACATTAGTCGCCTAGTGATGCATATGAGCAAAATGTGGGCTTTAAAGCCAATCTTTTTGCCTTCGCACATGTGCGTCAGTAAAGAAGTTAAAGATAGCAACTTCACGAAAATGTAAAGAGATGCATCAAAAAAGAAACGTCTATTGCACAAGCTTTGTAAAACGGGTATGTAGCAGATACTTGGCATAAAGTAGTGGTTTTGGGAAAGTGCCCAGGGTCAATTTATGGGCATAGATGACTTATTCCTCATTTGTCTTTAGTGCTTCCCTTCAGCCAGCAATTCAGACTTTTTATTTACATCAAGTGGATATTAATGGGCAGATTAGTACTTGTATTATTTTAGGGGTAGAAAACTAGCCGTGGGAATTTGAGTTTAGTACCGCAGTCAGAGATGTTCATATCATCTCTGCCACTAGTGACAAGCCAATCAGTAACAACCTGTTGTAAACCGGACACAGATCAGATACGTGGCAGGTGAGCGGAAGAGGAAGAGGAAGAGGAGAGACCCCGGAGCTGCCTTAATAAATTAAGTTTAAAAACCTGTGTAACGTGTTTTAATTTTTTGTTATAGGTGAATGGTTAGAGGTACAATGTACTCCATACCCATTCACATAGGGTGGGGAGCCGGGATCTGGGGGCCCCCTTGTTAAAGGGGGCTTCCAGATTCCGATAAGCTCCCCACCGGCAGGCCCCGACAACGGCCAGGGTTGTCGGGAAGAGGCCCTTGTCCTCATCAACATGGGGACAAGGTGCTTAGGGGTGTACTCACTTTTGTTGTCAGAAGTTAAGACATTAATGGCTGTGTTGAGTTATTGAGGGGGCAGCACATTTACACTGTTATACAGGCTGCACACTCGCTACTTTACATTGTAGGAAAGTGTAAATTCTTCAGTGTGATCACATGAAAATATATAATAAAATATTTACAAAAATGTGAGCGGTTTACTGACGTGTGTGAATATATTATATATACACACACACACACACACACACACACACACACAACGTTTAGAATCACTTTCACTGCTATAAAACAGATAATAAAGCCTTAAATGGGAATTTCACTTTTACCAAGAAATAATATAGCATATAAAATTGCCACACAAGCCTTTTTGTTGTAGCAATTTTCTAAAACTGTCAACAAGTTCAATGCAATATTGCAACATGGAGATGTTCTCTACAAGTTGGTGCACAGAACACACCCAGAAATGTAAATTTCTTGCTTGCTTGATTGATCATTGCTTCTGGCATCTACACTATGATACAAGTGAAATTGTAGGTACCCCTGTGATAGGAATTTCATTTCAAATTCATTCATACTTTCTAAAAAGGTTACTTCAAAAGTGATGCAGAAACTGCAGCTTTCCTTATCAGGATACAGATGGCACCAGCTGATTGAATGTAACCATCCAAAATAAATAAAATAATAATAATAATAATAATAATAATAATAATAATAAAAGCTTTATTTCTTAGAAAAGCAAAAATGCTACATTATAAAATTTTAAAGTCTAATGCTGCGTACACACTGTCAGAATTTCCGACCGTAAACTTTCAATGTGAGCTTGTTGTCGGAAATTCTGACCGTGTGTAAGCTCCATCGGACATTTGTTGTCAGAATTTCCGACAACAAAAATTTGAGAGCTGGTTCTCAAGTTTTCCGACAACAAAATCGAAAATTCTGATCGTGTGTACACAATTCCAACGCCCAAAATTCCATGCATGTTCGAATCAAGCAGAAGAGCCATACTGGCTACTGAACTTTATTTTTCTCGGCTCATCGTACGTGTTGTACGTCACTGCATTCTTGACGTTCGGAATTTCCGACAACATTTGTGCAACCGTGTGTATGCAAGACAAGTTTGAGCTAACATCTGTTGAAAATAAATCAAGGCTATTGTTGTTGGAATGTCCAATCGTGTGCACGCGGCATAAGTGTGTCCTCTTGCCAAATACATCTTTACCACACATGAAAACCAAGATTAACCAAGCACGATCCCCCACCTTGTACAAACAGAGAATTCACCAAATGGATATGAACTCTCTATTATATAAAAAGGTCTGCAGAATTTTGCGTTTCACACTTCATAACATCACGAACAGAAAATATGCAATAGTAAAATACAATTAAAAAAAAAAAGATATAGCGATATCTCCATCTCTCCTCCTTTGGGTGTAAGTCTTTGCTAAAAGCCCGCCCTTATCCTCGGGGTGTCAGTCTATGCTAAAAACTGGTCTAATCCTCCAGGTCAGTCTATGCTAAAAACCGGTCTAATCCTCCAGAGGTCAGTCTATGCTAAAAACCGGTCTCCTCCTCCTCCAGAGTTCAGTCTATGCTAAAAACCGGTCTCCTCCTCCTCCAGAGTTCAGTCTATGCTAAAAACCGGTCTCCTCCTCCGGAGGTCAGTCTATGCTAAAAACCTGTCTCCTCCTCCGGAGGTCAGTCTATGCTAAAAACCGGTCTCCTCCTCCGGAGGTCAGTCTATGCTAAAAACCGGTCTCCTCCTCCGGAGGTCAGTCTATGCTAAAAACCGGTCTCCTCCTCCGGAGGTCAGTCTATGCTAAAAACCGGTCTCCTCCTCCGGTGGTCAGTCTATGCTAAAAACCGGTCTCCTCCTCCGGAGGTCAGTCTATGCTAAAAACCGGTCTCCTCCTCCGGAGGTCAGTCTATGCTAAAAACCGGTCTCCTCCTCCGGAGGTCAGTCTATGCTAAAAACCGGTCTCCTCCTCCGGAGGTCAGTCTATGCTAAAAACCGGTCTACTCCTCCGGAGGTCAGTCTATGCTAAAAACCGGTCTACTCCTCCGGAGGTCAGTCTATGCTAAAAACCGGTCTACTCCTCCGGAGGTCAGTCTATGCTAAAAACCGGTCTCCTCCTCCGGAGGTCAGTTTATGCCAATAGCCCACTCTCCTCCTTCGGGTGTCAGTCTATGCCAGCAGCCCACTTTCCTCCTCTGAATATTTAGATCCTCTCTGTAAGACTGACTGTGTGCTAAGGCCCTGCCTCCCAAACCTTGAATAATGTCTGAACAAAGAAGTTTGTGTCCTATCGGGGAGAAAAGCAGATGGAGACTATGTTAAGGTCAGTACTGTGATCTCTTTGAGAGGCAATACTTGTGTTTCTCCTACACATTACCTAGGATGCATGTACCAAACATGAAAAAAATATATCTAATGTTAATAAAGTTGGAGAAGCATTATGTACTAGTAGCTTATAGAAAATAATCAGCGATGGCACCTCCAATATTTATTATCACAGGTTAAATAAGATACAGTTGTCTTCCCTATTCAGAACAAAGTGATAGTGTCTACAAGGCAAGCCACCCAACCACTTGAGTATTCCCCTCTTCAGCGCTCCCACCTACTTTTTCATTGGACACAGCCATCACCAAAATGCCTGGTATTAGAGCTCAGAAGGAATGATGAGGTTACCCCCTCCATAATGTGGCACCATTTCATTAGGTCACAACATGCTCCCCAAGAAGAAAAAAAAAAAAAAGGGAAAACAAAAAATGAGGTAGAGTCGAAGGACCACTTTTTTTTTTACTCTTCTTGGTTTTCATGTATTTGAATTGATGGCCACAAGAGTAGCAAGGGAGCACTAGAGAGGCAAAATACACTTATAATTGATATACAGCTGTTATGTGACCTAGCCCTTTTCCAACCTGTATGCAGTGAAACATCAGCAGGAGGAGCTTCTAGTCCCCCTGCTGCCAGTCACATGTTTAAAATAAAAAAAAGGGGGAGGAAATTAACAGCTTAGAAGGGAACTGAAACTGGAGCATGCTCAGTAGATGGTTGTTCTACAAAATCTCAGGCTGCAGCAGGGTCATAGTCAAGGAGGCAGGGACATGGAACAGCAGGCGCAACCAGTTTTTTCTGCAGAATACAGAAATGAATCCCATAGTAACATTGGGTATAAAGAGCATGCAATACAGCATGTACTGACAGGTTTTACTGAAGTGGGTTTAATGATACTTTAACTAGTCCATTCCTCCAGATAAAAGATAAAACTAAAATCACTGGATCTAGGATGGAAAAGGACCTGGGGGTTCTAGTAGATGACAGGCTCAGCAATGGCATGCAATGCAAAGCTGCTGCTAACAAAGCAAACAGAATATTGGCATGCATTAACAAGGGGATTAATTCCAGAGATAAAATGATAATTCTCCCGCTCTACAAGACTCTGGTGCGGCCGCAGCTAGAGTACGCTGTCCAGTTCTGGACACCAGTCCTCAGGAAGGATGTACTGGAAATGGAGCCAGTACAAAGAAGGGCAACAAAGCTAATAAAGGGTCTGGAGGATATTAGTTATGAGGAAAGGTTGCGAGCACTGAACTTGTTCTGTCTGGAGAAGAGACGCTTGAGAGGGGATATGATTTCAATATACAAATACCATACTGGTGACCCCACAATAGGGATCAAACTTTTTCGTGAAAGGGAGTTTAACAAGACATGTGGCCACTCATCAAAATTAGAAGAAAAGAGGTTTAACCTTAAACTACGTAGAGGGTTCTTTACTGTAAGAGCGGCAAGGATGTGGAATTCCCTTCCACAGACGGTGGTCTCAGCGGGGAGCATCGATAGTTTAAAAAAGAAAAAAAACTATTAGATAAGTACCTGAACGACAGCAACATACAGGGATATACAATGTAATACTGACTTATAATCACACACATAGGTTGGACTTGATGGACTTGTGTCTTTTTTCAACCTCACCTACTATGTAACTATGCATATTACTACATTAACGTTGCTTGTTATGTTGGACTACTTTGTCACCATTCTGTATATTAACAATCACGCTATTACTTAATACAATGTTTTGGTAAATGTATATTTAGCCAACATATTGATAGTCGATTACAAAATGACAAAAAGACAAAAAGACAATGCAATATCTGTCTCTTGACATGCTCAGTATACCTATCTTCTATACCTTCAATGATACTTTCCCAAGTGTGAATAGGGGACAAGTCTTCAGAACTGTCCTAGGAAAGCTACTAAGAGGACACTGCAATATCTGTCCTGTTGTATGTGAACACTACCTAATCCACCTAGACAGATGCTGTGTGTTTGCTAAGAAAACATGCTGGCATATAGAGATTAGGTTAAATCAACAAACTCTGGCACTACACATCTACTGCAGAAGGACAGTCACACTTTAACCCTATAGCACTTTATTCTTAAAAACAAAAACAAAAAAAGAAAGAAAAAAAAAAAAAAAAACTGACACCATTAGCATATTATGTTACACTTCAAGAATATTTTCACATTGATGAGATTACTTTTAAAGTGAAATGTTAAAAAAAGTGTATGTAAACCCAAACATTGAACTTCCTGCATTTGCTCCCTTTAATAAATAATAATTGCTTTATTATATCGGTTTGATAAGTGCAATAAATACCAGTTGACGCTGCCAGGAATCTTGTAGACTGAAACATTCTTGTAAACTCGATCCCAACTCTCTGTGTCTACAGAACACCTTCCACCTATGTTATGGAGAGTTGTATTTTGAAGTCCTAGCCTAGGGCTTTTTTTTTGTCAAAGTATAGATGCATGAGCTCACAAATGCCGCCCGCCTGTGGGAGAGAGTAGCGGTGTGGCACATTGTATTCTGCATGTCAAATGGTGGGCAGTAATTCCACCAAAAGTGGAAGGATCCTAAAGGGGCAATATTAAATAAAACCAGAAGTGCATAACACACAGGGTGCAGGGTTCACAAGTACGTTACCCATGGGGTGCAAGGTTCACAAGTGTGTTATGCATCTCCATCCACATTTCAATTCTGCACTACTCCTCATCTCTGATAGCTCTCCCCATGCCTCACCTCTGCATACCCCCTTCTATCTTCAATGCTCCACTATTTTCCTCCCACCATTATTTGCACATAGCTTTCACCTTTTGGCAGTATCTAGTACCCCGTGGCTGTGGCTCGTTTTTCCGAAACTCTGCACAAAAGGCACTTTGTGGCGCTCCTGGGAGAGGTGCGTTGTTGCTAGTAAACACAGAAGCATGGCTTCTGTGTTTACAAGTGAGAGTAGTGAGCACAGGGACAGAACTGGAGGTCCTAAATGCAATGGTGCTAATCTGTACATATAGTACATTAAAGTGAGTGTTAACACCCTACAGCAGGAAGTAAGTTAACAGCAGGATCACCAGGTAAAAATTAAAGGAGGAAAGCTTGAAAAAAAAAAAAAAAACACAACTAATATGCAGTCACTGCATCCACAGATTTGTAAAAGGTTAAAATGAAACTTATTGAAAAAAGAAAAATAAATAAAATTACATTTGCGGACAGGAAGGTTTTTTTGTTTTGTTTTTTTTTTATTGCAGAAAGAAAAATACTGTTTTACCTTTAAAAAAAAAAAAAAAAAAAAAAAGTCTTACTTTTCTCCTCGCAAACTCTTTACAGTTTATGCAGGCACAGCTCACTGTATAATCAAATGCGCTGGCGTTACATTATCCCAGGCTGGCCAATCAAGATGGCTCCAGAACCCAACCTGGAATAAGCTGGCAAGAAAAAGGTCAATGCCGGCAAAGGAGTTCATGGATGTTGCATCTCTGGAACAGAGACGAGTATAGTTCAGCTTTAAGATAAACATTTGTAGTCAGTCTTCACCTGGAAATGCGATAACCCTAACTACCAAGGCGTGAGGTATGCCTTGGCCTGGCTGGTCCGTACGCCTAAAAGAGGGCATGCCCCGAATAAATGTATATGAAATGTGCAAGATGTAAATGAAATAATGAAAGTTGGGGGAAACGGTAGGGTGGGAACCAGGAATACGAGCCGATGAAGGATCCGTCAGAGGAGGGATATATACCCCCCAGACTCCTCCTACAAATGCAGGCTAGCCTCCGGCCAGCCTTCTAACTTGTAGTCAGAGTCTTCACTTGGAAATGCGATAACCCTAACTACCAAGACCTGAGGTGTGTCTTGGCCTAGCTGGTCAGTACGCCTAAAAGAGGGCAAAAAGCTACAAAAGTAGGTGTGATATGAAAGCTTTAATGAAAGGCAGGTAACAACCATCAGTCTAGTAAAATAGCAAATGTCCGGATGACTTCAGCATAGGGTTCCGGTATGACACTGCTATAAAAAGGAGGATCTCCAGCGCTCCATGTACTTTATGATAAAAGGAGGGACCCCCTGTTTGAAACCACCCCGATCCTAACAAATGTCCAGAAAATGGTTTTGTATATAAACCTAATTTGGCAAGTAAAACCCGGACATGAGAACGAGGTGCTTGTAGTGAAAGGATGCATGGGAAAAAGGAGCAAATAGCAGACCAGAGGAATGATTGCAGAGAAGGTCAAACACTTCAATCAGATACAGTTACTGAAGTACTGTAAAATTGCCACGAACCCCGCCCTGTCTATCTATTCTAGTTATTGGTAAGTTGTAAAGCGTAGTGAAGAGGGAATCGCCTTGAGCACTAAACTGGAACCTGCGCCAAGGGGAAGGAGACAATAAGTCTGAAACACAATACCTGGCCGGTAACTGGTAGCCGTGACAAATGAGATCATCCCTGACTTCTCTGAATACTCCTCAACATGAATTTGAGAGGGTAAGATGCAAAAACGGACAGATCGTCAGGAGTTTGCAGAGGCCTGAAATACTGGTCACCTGATAGATACTTGATGGCGTTGGCGGATAGGGCCAATTCGCAGAGGCAATATGCAGAGAAAGCCAGTCATGAACCTAAGAAAATCTTCCAACCCTTGGTATAAGCCCTCAGAATATTTTGGAAAAAGAACCATTAGCCAGATCGATCACCTGCGACCAGAATGTGCCTAAACCATGACCAGCAGGAAGTAAGGAGAAACAGGCTTGCCCACCAGCTCTGCACCGGGTGCTGTAAGAAAAATTTGTGAGGTTAAATGGAGACACCTCAGCTGTGCCATTTTGATTCCAACTGATGAACACTCCCAGGAAGTGAAACTTGAACATCAGGCCTAGCCATGTCCACCTATGCATATAGGACATGACAAGAAGGGACCCTGATCTACCTCAATAATTGGCTCAGGCCAACCATCTGAAAAGAAAAAAATACAGTTGTTGCCAGTATTGGGTAAATAACGAACAATGCTGAAGTATGTGCAAACTTGGCAGACGAAAAAACATCCGGGGGCCAACTACTCACGCCCGAAGCTGGCCGTAAAACCGACTGAGGCAGCGGCATCTGAAAACACTCTAGGAGATCTGCTCGTTGGATGTGGAATGAACATGGAGATGCCATACCAGACACGCAGTAACTGGTCCCCCATGATTAGGTCGGCTCGTGCATCTGCTTGTATCCTGACAACAGAGCCAGAGTCCTGATACAAAGGAAGGAAAGTCAGTAACCTGGAATGAAAACTCTACCCCTGGAGGAATACTTCTCATGGCATGAGGCAAAATTATAATGTTCATTCCATTTACCATGCCGCTGCCAGAGGGCAAGACTGATGGGAAGTAGCTTGAACGCATTGGTACTTTCAGCTTGGATAGCAAAGCACCCCTGCGTAAACTGTAGGATGTGCTGGATAGCCAGACCCACAGACGAGTACTTCAAAAGAACATTCTTCCGAGGGAATGAGGAATTGAGGCTAGGAATGTAAGATGAATGAGGTGCAGACAAATCGCAAAACAACCGATATTGGTTGGAAAACTAGCCACTGACCACCCTGACCCTCCACATGCAGAAAGATGGTGAAAGAACCAGACCAAACCTAAACCCCATGGAAACCTCTGGCCTTCAGCAGCTCATCGACAATGGAAGCATGACTGACTACTGAAGCCCAGCTACAACATACAAAAAAAGACTGACTGGAGAGTGATGAGGCCCATGTGAAAGCCTACTGAAAATCCAAGTTGAGCTGATGACTGACAATTGGCACACACAGGGGATTTCTGGTTGACGAAATGCCTGCAAAAAATTTTTGCATATCAAAATTGCTCAAAGATGTCACCACCTGGAATTATGCCCAAGTGGCTGCCATCTTTGCTGTAAACGACTGATGGTAACCGTGGAAAATGAACCCGCCGTGCTTGTGCACCAAGACCACCACTTATGTAAGTATATATCTAACACTGCGCTCCTGTCAGGACCGACAGAACAGACGATATCTCTGAAAAATACTGAATGCTAGAACAAATTCTGCCACACCAAGTTTGCGGCTAAGCCTGGGATCCTAATTTCCGAGCACCACCAAGACCTCCCCGCAAGCAAAAGCTTTGATCCCCAGATTGTCCTGAGATGCTGTTGGAAGAGAGGCCAGGTTGACATCTTAGCCAACCAGAATGTCCTTCCTGATATTGGCAGATATAAATTGGGCCGGGGACACTGAAGGTAACACAGCTTAAGGTTAAGGAGCTGCCACAGGTAACGAAATTCAACATTACCTGCAGGCGCACTGAGAAGAGCAGGAGCTGGGGGTGCAGCTGACACCTCAGCTCTAACCGAGCGGGCTTCGATCACCTCAATCCTGTTTAGTAATTGTAGCATGGGCGTTAAGAGTGTATTATGAATCTGAGTTAAAGAATTATGCCCAGAAACATGTTCTGCGCTGGTGGATGGAATAGGTTGAGACAGAGTTGGGAATAACAATCTGAAGGGGACTGTGGCTGGGAAAGGGACACCCCAGCGATGAAGCTTAGCTATGAGCTTGGGTATAGTCCAACTCCTTAATGATGGGGTGCTACCATGCTCTGAACCCCCACGCGGGGTTGGAGAGATGAATGTGAATTTGTCACTTTCCGAAACGCGCAACATGCCCTGATCTAAGGAAACACAAACTAGAGAAAATAAGAACAGACAACCAGACATGAAACACAACACCCCCCCCCCCTTCCTACCTAAGTATATGGATGTAGGTGAAGAAATGACAAGACCAATAGCACGTAAATGTGAACCTAATGACAAACACCACCCTAGTGTATGCAGTAAGTGAGCCAGAGTAACCTGCAGCACAATGACAGGTAATTAAAACAAACACTCGGGCCAAGTTACCCATAGACCGTGGTGGGTAGTAGTAAAGGTGTAATGGTGAACGTGTATTGTATGACGTATGGTATACGAGCGAGAAGATTGTGGGACGACAATCAATTAAAAACTAAAACCTCAGCCCATATGGATCTGTAGACATGACAGATCCTAGATGTGAGCACTAGCTAACTATACCCATGAAAACAAGCACACACACTCCCCTTGCTGGGTGTAAAGCTGTGAATTCACCCGAAACAATAACACATGCAAAAGCGAGGATAATAAATATCAGATCGAAAGGTACGATGATACATAGAAAAGTTTAAGAAGACAGGAAAGGATACTGGTGTATAAGCCGAACTAATGATACCCAGTGTAACCAACACAGAAATGAATGCCCCAATGAGAACAGATGACAACTGGGCCTACCCGTACGCCCGCCTACAATGGCAGCCGTAGGATTCTGAGGACACCTCTCCCCCCCTCCCCGAACTTAGGGGTAATAGAATGTGCATGACAAGTGTCATGGTGAAAGCTAAGGAGATAACCCAAGCAGTCGAAAACAAATCCTCTAATATTTGTCTGCCTTGACAAGCACCCATTTGTATATTGAACGGTGTGTTTGAGACAGCCACAATGCTCCATCTGAAAAAACACACATCGATCCTTCCCGTAGCTAACAGACATCAATGCTTGCATCCGATGTGGGCCCCACATTTATGCCCTCTGCCCGCACCTCCAGAACCATAAGTACCGGGAGAGGGGAACCGGCACGAGACCCCTGCAGCCGACCACGCTGCCGCTCTGCTAACGAAAAACCGGAAGTGATGCCATGACCTGTGAACCCGGAAACGACATGTGTCAGCTCACCAGTAATACGAGCCGACGAAGGATCCGTCAGAGGAGGAGGGATATATACTCCCCAGACTCCTCCTACAAAAGCAGGCTAGCCTCCGGCGAGCCTTCTAACGTAGCACACATCTGCAATGATTTTTACATTTGGTAATACTGCTCTGATTGATATAAGGAAAGCTTGGATTGGCTAATAAGTACATTTTCCAGGTGATTTCTGTAATACCTTACCAATTCAGAATACATTAATATGTTTAAGTGAATGAAAACAGTAATGGCTGGATTTTAACGTTTCCGCTACCTTTACAGGGAGGACAGCTGGCTAACTCCGCTCCATTTTGACCTCTAATTATTTGCTATTGAAGCCCATTACAATGAGTTTGTACCTGAATTACATACCTTTAATGTGCCCGATAGTGTCTTGTTAGTTTATTCTAATTCTCTATTTGTATATACCCAAAGATAAGCTCCACTCACCGGCTTTACATTGGTCATTTTTATTACACTATTAATGACCTTACGTTTCAGCGAAAACAAAATACTGTGACCCGTTAAGTAGGATGGCAAAACGTGGGGGTTTAAAATTAAAGCAGACAGGCTATTTTGACATGGTTGAGTTTCACTTGAATGCAGGGTGGATTTCATTTAAATCAAGTCGATTTAAATCACTAGTAAAAAGGCTTAATTTAAATTTACTCGATTAAAATCATAATTTTTAAAGTGCAACTGTCATCTCTGTCCGGCAGTGGCTCCCCCTCTGACCAGCTGTTGACTCACGGACAGTCCCATTCACTTTAATGGGACGGCTGGTGATGCGGCAGTGACAACAAGGAGAGGGATGTGGTGGCAGCAGGTGAGTGGATGCCTGCTAACAGGCGCTGCCATGATGGATCTGAAATGACAGGTGCTCTTTAAATGTAGGGAGTCATTCTTGCTGGTAGTTAGAATCTTTAATATTTGCAAACAAAATGAGGGTTTCCCATTAAGAATAATAAGCTGTCAGGTTAGTAAAACAGCAATATCAGAACCGATTCAATCATAGTTTGTAGTGTACATAGATTTGCAAAACAATGGGATAAAGGAATATTCCTGAATTTTGTTTTATCTCATGGTTACTGTGGAATTGTGTGAATGCATCAATGCAGTGCATGTTATCTCGGCTTGCAGAGCTTGGATTCATTAAATGAGTTTACCAAAAATGTAAAAATGTAAGTTCAATTTCATGCTGAATAAACTAAATTGTTAATGTATCTTAAATAGAAAACTACCTTTAGATACATCTTTACTCCAAAAGCATTTTATCAAAAAAATCCGACTTAAATCAAAAAAAAGATTTTTTTTTTTAAATCACTGATTTTTAGCCACCCTGCTTGAATGGTAAAACATGCCTGTTATAAGGTATTGAGAAGTTATTCAGGTTTTATTTATTTGTCTGAAAGCTATCATGTATGGCATATTAGACTGACTACCACTTACTGAGGGCCTACAGTGTATATTCAGCAAGGCAAAGCAACAGTTTAAGGGTCTATGCACATGGTCACAAAAATCAGCATTTTTTTACAGATCTGAAGACAGGTGTATTGTTTTCTATGGGCCTATGCACTCAGGTGTGTACAGATCATATATACAGATATACATATATACACACACATACATATATATATATTTATTTACACACATTACCTCACTTAACCACTTGCCGCCCGCCATATAGCAGAAGTTAAGTGGTTAATTCCAATCACTGAGGGGGGGGGGTCTGTGCTGATTGTTTATCAGCACAGCCCCCCCCCCCTCGGATCCCGCCCAGGACCACCAGGGAAGACGCCCAGGACCACCAGGGAAGCCATCCACACTGGACCACCAGGTATGCCCCCTAGACCCCCAGGGAAATACTAATCTGTGCCCAGGCAGCTGCCAATCAATGTCCAGGCAGCTGCCAATCAGTCCCCACTAACAATGCCTGCCAGTGCCACAAGGGATGCCTATCAGTGCCGCGTATCAGTGCCATGTATCAGTGCCCATCAGTTCTGCCTATCAGTGCCACCCATAAGAACCCATCTTTGCAGCCTTTCAGTGCCCAGTGTTGCCTATCAGTGCCCACCAGTGCCACCCATAAGTGCCCATCAGTTCCGCCTATCAGTGCCACCTACCATTGCCGCATATCAGTGCCCATCGTCAGTGCCCGCTCATTAGTGCCACCTCATCGGTGCCGCCTTATCAGTGCCCATCAGTGAAAGAGAAAACTTATTTACAAAAAATTTTAACAGAAACAAAAAGCAAAACTTTTATTTTTTTCAAAATTTTTGGTCTTTATTTGTTTAGCAAAAAATAAAAAACTGCAGAGGTGATCAAATACCACCAAAAGAAAGCTCTATTTGTGGGAACAAAATTATAAAAATTTAGTTTGGGTACAGTGTAGCATGACCGCGCAATTGTCATTCAAACTGCGACAGCTCTGAAAGCTGAAAATTGGTCTGGGCAGGAAGGTGTATAAATGCCCTGTATTGAAGTAGTTAAAGGGGTTGTAAACCCTCATGTTTTTCACCTTAATACATCCTATGCATTAAGGTGAAAAAACTTCTGTCACTGACCGGCCCCCTCGTTTTACTCACCTGAGTCCTGTGATTCACACGCCCTTCCCATCTGCCCGTTGTTTTGGCTCTTGATTAGATAGATTGACAGCAGCGCAGGCATTGGCTCCCGCTGTTGTCAATCAAATCCAATTACGCAGGCGCTGGGGGGGGGGGGGGGGGGCAGAGTCCGGCATTCTGCATCTATGGACGCAAATGCTGGACTCGGGAGCGCGTCCGCCATGTGACCCCCTGGGAGAGTGCTTCACCTACGGGGTTATACGATGCGGGGAGGAGCTACCAGCGCTGCCACGGGTCCCCAGAAGTCGAGGATCGGGGCCACTCTGTGCAAAACGAACTGCACAGTGGAGGCAAGTATGACATATTTGTTATTTAAAAAAAAAACAAAAAAAAAAAAAAACGAAGCCTTACAATCACTTTAACGACCAGGTTCCGTTACAGCGACCAGGTAATTAAACAAATTGGTCGTTAAACGAGGAGCCACAAGTAATCAATATTTTAAGCATTCTTAACTACTGTACTGTATTGTGAAAAAAAAGGTCTAAACACAAAACTCCAGCTCAATAATGTTGTTTTAATTTGCAAAAGTACAGAACAAAAATTCTGTACTGTACAATACAATAATGTACAGCGCATCGTTCGGTTGGGGAGAGCTGGTCGTAAGTCCGAGTGGTCGTTAAACAGGTAAGTCCTTAAAACGAGGAGTATCTGTATACTGTAGATGTTTGGATGTTTGGATGATATACGCTGCCCGCATGTAAAACATTTGTACTCTATCCGCCTGCATCCTAGCAAAAGGAGGAAGCTAGATGGCTTCCTTGAGAAGCCACCTGCATCCTAGCAACGGAGAATGCTAGGCAGCAATAGCTACCTGCTTTTCAGCAATGGAGGACGTTATAAGGCTTCCATAAGGGGCTACCTATGCCCTAGTAGAAAAGGATGCTAGGAAGCAATAGCCACCTGCATTCTAGAAATAGACAACAGGCAGCTTCCTTGAGAAGCCACCTGCCTCCTAGCAACAGAATCATTTACGCTGTATGCATGCAACTGCTTTTCAGATGTTAAATACATACAGAACACTTTTTACACAGGATAGTGCTACCAGCAAGATCCTGCATACTAGTTGTCATATTTAAATACAGTCCGGTGCATGTACCCCTAATGGCCTCATGCCAAGCAGCACACACATTATCCTTTTCTCTGTATATGAAGGAGCAGTGCTGAACTTTTTAGGATTATACCTATAATAATACTGCTACACAAATGACATCCCAGAACACTGCAGTAACCTTGCTGAACATTACCAATGTAGAGAAAGCACCGATTGGAAAATAATAAAACTGATTGCAGTTACTGTGGTGTTAATGATACGACACGCTTAGTACCCTGTTTTGGTAAGAAGATACCCTTATTTCTTCAGTGTGCCAAACGATCACAGCAGATGAAATATTACACGGTCTGGTAATCAAACAGGTTTACCCACTTGGCAGAGAGCTGAAATTTCTAAGAAGCCAAGCGTTACAGCAGGTCAGGTCTAGAAGAGAACTCGCTGCCTGTGAGCTCAGCAATATCTGCTTAAAACTACCACTGACAGCAAATGAGTGCCAAGTAGTCTGAACTGGCAACCACAAGTGTGGTCCTGAACATACTCATATGCCGCGTACACACGATCGCACATTCCGACAACAAAATCCATGGGTTTTTTTCCCAACGGATGTTAGCTTAAACTTGTCTTGCATACACACGGTCACACAAATGTTGTTGGAAATTCCGATCGCCAAGAACGAGGTGACGTACAACACGTACGAGGAGCCGAGAAAAATGAAGTTCAATAGCCAGTGCGGCTCTTCTACTCGATTCCGAGCATGCGTGGAATTTTGTGCGTCGGAATTGTGTACACACAATCGGAATTTACAAGAACGGATTTTGTTGTCGGAAAATTTGAGAGCCAGATCTCAAATTTTGTTTGTCGGAAATTCCGACGGAAAATGTCTGATGGAGCCTACACACAGTCGGAATTTCTGACAACAAGCTCCCATCGAACATTTGTCGTCAGAAATTCCGACCGTGGGACTAGGGAGAAGCGATCTGGTCATCCCACTGACCAAAATATAAGAAAAAGTCCAGAGGATCGCTGTACTTAAAATGTCTTTATTGAACCAAAGTTCAGCGATCCTCTGGACACACACATATATTATATTCCGGCCAAGAGCACAAGAATGAATAATTTAAAAAATATATATATATATATATATATATATATATATATATATATATATATATATATATATATATATATATATATATATATATATATATATATATATATATATATATATATATATATATTTATATATAATTTTTTTTTTTTTTTTTTTAATTCATTCTTGTGCTCTTGGCCGGAAAGGCCCGAGGACACGTCGGTGGACCTCAGCAACGGAGTATTTCAGTGTATTTCCGTGTCTTTCCGAGCATTGCGGAACAGCGGCGATCGGCTGCGATAGTCGCTGTTCGGCTCTGGTGCCCCCACACATCAGGCCAAATGTGGTACTGCAGGCCCTATTAGGTTGAATTCTGCTCGTCTTGCAAGACAACACTCGCAAACCGAGTCAGAATTTAAAAAAAAAAAAAAAAAAAAAAAGTTGCGCGCAAATCAAAACGCTCTCAAACCAAGTTACTCTTAAACCGAGGTTCCACTGTATTATAAAGGACATGGTGCCTACAATAACACACCATACTCTCTACAGCATAATGCTGATATTCTTCTGTTGCCATATACTAACATGTTGGTCTAATGTAATCTCAAAGGTTCTGACCTTTACATTAGACTGTAATCTGAGAGATTCTCCTTTCACTTTAGGACTGTAATCAGAGAAATTCCCCTTTTATATCCTTACATTAGACTGTAGTCAGAGGTTATCCTCATATAGCTTTACATTGGATTGTAATCTGAGAGATTCTCCTTATACAGTAAATCTTTCTATTGAGACTATAATCAGATTCACCTTAAACCAGCCAGACATGGATCAAAATTCCCCCGGTTCAACAGGGACCTCCCGAATTTCGATCCATGTATGGGCACCACAGTTATACACAAGTCGATCTATCGAGACACAGGTGGTCTATGAATATGGGGTCAAGAGGACCCCGATTCTCCCTCCAGAGTCTGCATGGGGTAAAGCGTGTATGTCTGCACAGTGCAGGAGCGGTCAGTCAATGACAGAGCAGCAAGGAGCTGGAAGAGAGCCAAGGTGCAGATTATGTATTATGAGGAGCAGGTGCTGTATTAGGTGGTCTGAAGCAATGTTTCTCAACTCTAGTCCTCAAGTACCCCCCAACAGGTCATGTTTTCAGGTTTTCCATTATTTTGCACAAGTGATTTGATCAGTTTCACTGCCTTAGTAATTACCACAGCCGTTTCATCTGAGGGAAATCCTGAAAACGTGACCTGTTGGGGGTACTTGAGGACTGGAGTTAAGAAACATTGGTCTGGAGGACCAAGGCAAAAGCCCTGTGCAGTGACCCTGCTAGAAAGCCATGAGCCCAAGCTTCATTTTTGATCGTGTTGATGGTGGAAATACCTGCATCAGAAATGGATTTTCTGTTTTTTGTTATATAAAAGTGAGGTAGCAAAGCCTTGAACAGAATTTCTGGAAAGGATCAGACTCACTGACCCACAGACTCACTCACCCCCACAACATCACAGTGGACAAATGCTTGCCACCAAATACCCATCCCTCACACAGCTTTCACATGCACTGCAGCTTGCAGACAAAAGATTCAGTGCAACCATCACTGCACACAAACAAGGGGACAGCACCAGAAGAAAAAAAAAAAACACCATAGTCTATGTAAAAACTCTAAGAAACTATTTAGCTGCTGTACATTGTCCAAATGTAACATCTACGCCTTTGTCAAAGTCTCTTCAAACAATCAGCTATTTATTTCTTCATTATTTGCAGATTGGTGTAAATTCTGTTTTAAATTCGGTGCACTTTATGAACTTCTTGCAAAAGTTGCAAATCTCAAATGTACCCAGCTGGTTTGAATACAGTCCTGTATTGATTGTGAAGTGTTTAATGAAGTACACCCAAGCCACTTGGTGTGGGTAGCTGATCTATTTATAATTAAAAAATACAAGCTTTATTATGTCTGGATTTTCTTTGGCTTCCTTACTAAATCAATGCTGTCTTATGATAATCCTTGCATGTGTTTAGTTTTGCAGATGCTGCAATGTTCTGTACAGTTCAGTGCAGAGCATCAAATATAAGATTATGAAATGATATGCCATGCACAGACTTATAAAACAAAATGACGTAACTGGTATGAGAATTATTTGTGAAAAATAAAGTCATGTAGAGATTGTGGGATCAAGCTCTGATTTAGCCCTTGTTCACACTATCTTGTTGCATGCGATTTGCACATTAATCGCACTGCATTCCTGTGCGGTGTGATTTGAGCCCATTCATTTGAATGGCTCAAATTGCATCACGTGCTCATAAAAAAACTTTTTGGTTTGCACTGGAACCAAATCACATGGGTGTTCATACCCAAGCGATCCAGTTCAGGCAAACACACTGCGGTTTACAAGCTGCTTTTGGGGAGTCATTAACTTTTAATTGACACCCACAGCAGATTGCATGAACACAATGCAATTACTATGCAGTGCAGGGAAACACAGGAATCCGTGTGGGGGGGGGGGGGGGGGGGTAAAAACAGTTTTGTGATCTAAGAAAAGGAACAAAACATATTAAGTATACACCACTAAAGCTGGTTATACATGGCTCCATTTTTTGTTCAGTCAAAAAAAAAAAAAACGGGGAAAAAAAAAAAAAAAGAAAAGAAAAAAAAGGGAAGAGCCAATTTCCCCATCCATACATTCAAGATGGATGGGGAAATCCTCCCCTCTGTGCTATTGCATTCTGAAAGTATGCATACCCTGCTATCAGAATACATGGATCGGCGCTGCAGTCCACTGGCTGCAAGAGCTGATCAAATGGAAATTCACATGAGGACTGTTCATGAGAAGAGAATTGATAGATGCACCCGACAAATTTCGATCCATGTATGAAGACACATCACATGAATAGGGGAAAACCTGCAGCAAGCGCCCTCAACACAGTGCTCAGTTAAGGACAGGCAGATGTCTCATTGGCTGTCAAGCTTCAAAAGACATGTCATGTCCATGGCTACCCTTGGGTTGGTGATCGACAGGCAAATATCTCCCCAAATACAATAGATTGGCAGCCATGTTCAAATAAGTTACATGAGCACCAGATCTCAGTGTTACATTTTTTCAGTGGTGACAACAGGGGATTTGTGATATTTTGATTCTTGCCTATACTCTATAAAAAGACAAACTAGACTTTCCAACAGGCTGTAAAACCTCCCCATGTGATAATAAAATGCCCTGCAACTGTCAGAGCACTCATTGTGGTCACCTATCTTGTCAGGATTGGGAGCATTGGTTATACTCACCTTAACTTCACCACCCTGAACCTCCATTTAACTGGGGACCGAAGCGTCATAACCAGTACTTCTGGCCATGTTAAAGCATGTGTCCTAATTGCTTGATAGAACGCTAGTTTTGGGGATACCAGGGCACTCTTACCATAAATCAGCCAATGAGCAGGAAACTTGAGGTGCCTTTGACCTAGGGGCACATTATAAATGTACCGTATATACTCGAGTATAGGCCAACCCGAATAAAAGCCGAGGCACCTAATTTTACCACAAAAAACTGGGAAAACGTATTGACTCGAGTATAAGCCTAGAGTGGGAAATGCAGCAGCTACTGGGTAAAACAATGCCCATCTGCAACCACACTGTGCCCAATTGCACCCTTTACTGTGCCCATCTGCAGCCTCACTGTGCCCACCTGCAGCTGTACCTTTTATAACTAAAACATCGGGCGTCTCCCGCTGTGTCATGCAGTCTGTTAGGCAGACGCCCATTTAACAAAGCCCCGCCTCCTCGTCTGTGATAGACGGAACACTGATACAGTTTCGCAGCATTGTATCAGTGTGCTGTCTATCACAGACTAGGAGGAGGCGGGCTTTGTTACAATGGACGGCCGCCGAACAGACTGCATGACACAGTGGGAGACGCCCGATGTTTTAGTTATCAAAGGTACAGCTGCAGATGGACACAGTGAGGCTGCACCCTCACTCGTGTATAAGCCGAGGGGGGGTTCAACCTAAAAAATGTGCTGAAAAACTCGAGTATATACGCGAGTATATACGGTAAGTTTAATCCTTACTGTAGGTTTCTGTAGTGTATTTCTGTCCATCCAGTCCTTAGGTTTACACAGCTAAGGCACACAGCAGTCATGTCTGGCATGTTAGGAGAGTGACAGGTCTCCTCCACACCCCCGCCCTGTAACTAAACAGTTAAAAGCAAAATCAACACACTGGTAGGCTTATCTGTCCGTCTCCCTGTTCCCTCCTATTGGGTTGCTCTCTGCACTGCAAGACATCTGACTGGACCTTATCGTTGCTTCTCCCTCCACCAATCTAAGCTCTGCTGCACAGAGAGACTGCAAGAGGCCGAAGTCACATTCAGGTACTCACTTGGCTTGCATTAATAAAATACATTAAATGTTTTAATGAACACAGGTCTGCATTAATTG